>JAWWEX010000108.1:7425806-7438844 GCA_035583215.1 Arremon brunneinucha
CAGCGGGACCCCAAGGGCCCCAAACCCCCCCCCCGTGTGCCCCGGCCCACCTTCCCCGACATCCAGAAGCTTCTGGAACATGAACCTGTAGGGCAGGCTCAGGTGCTGCTCGGGGCTGCCGAAGGCTCTGACGGTGACACCAATGCTGCCACCAGCAGTGCCACCAGTGCCAGCAGTGCCACCAGCCGTGCCAGCAGTGCCAGCAGCAGTGCCACCAGCCGTGCCAGCAGTGCCACCAGCCGTGCCAGCAGTGCCAGCAGCAGTGCCACCAGCCGTGCCAGCAGTGCCAGCAGCAGTGCCAGCAGCAGTGCCAGCAGTGCCCAGCCAGGCCTGGTCCTGCACGGCCCCGAACGCGGCCACGGCCTCACCCCGGCCTGTCCTGCTCGAGTATTTCTGGGAGGGGGTCACACTGTGGGGACAGGAACGCAGAAACCCAAGGGTCATTCAGGGCTGGGCTTGTTCCACCCTGAAATTCCAGGGTTTTCTCCTTTTTGTTACCCCTGTTTGGGTTTTTCTCCTTTTTGTTACCCCTGTTTGGGTTTTTCTCCTTTTTGTTATCCCCGTTGTGAGCACAGAATGGAGCCTGAAGGGTGAATTCCCTGATGTGTGAGCAGAGGGGATTTTAAAAATAAAAAAAGTTTGTAGCTTTAAAGGCTTTGGAATTGCAAGGAGTTCAGTGTGGATTTAGCACTCTTCCCCAAATTTACAGAGCTGCTAAAATGCTCCAATTCAACTCCCACAATGATTTAGGATTTTAGTTCGGGTTGATTCATGCGGCTTTAAAAATAAATGTTTGTAATTGCAAATTCGGTGTGGAATTTAACAATTCCCCCCAAATTCCCAGAGCTAAAATGCCCCAATTCCACTCCCACAAGGATTCAGGGTTTCAGGGGAAAGGAAGGAGGAACAGGGGGAGCAGAGGGGATTCAGGAAGGACAGAGGGAGCAGAGGGGATTCAGGAAGGAAGGAAGGAAGGAGCAGAGGGGATTCAGGAAGGACAGAGGGAGCAGAGGGGATTCAGGAGCCCCACTGACCTTGGGGAGAAGCTGCCGGGTGAGAAGAGCCCCAAGGGGCTGCGGGACGGCGGCGCCCGCTTGGCCTGGGGGGTCTCAGGGGTGGAATTGCTGCGTTTGTGGGAGCCCTGAGGGAACAAAAACACAAAAATTAACTTTACAGGGTGGATTTAGGGGAAATTCTGCGGATTTGGGGTGATGCCCACCTTGGATGGGGTGGTGTAGGCGTCCAGCAGCTCGTCCTCCTGCTCCTCATCCAGGCTGGGGTTGTTAAGGGGTGAAAACGCTCCAGGGTTTGGGGTGAAACCCCAAATTTGATAATTCCTGCCATTGCCAGGCTCCCCCTGGGGATGTGGGACAGATCAGGGGGCCCAGTTTCTGCCAGACACCCCAAAACTGCTCGGGATGTGGGATAACCTCGGGATCTCCTGGGATGTGGGGATAACCTCAGGATCTCCTCAGGATGTTGGAACACCCCCAGGATCCCCTCAGGATATTGGAATACCCTCAGAATCCCCTCAGGATTTCAGGATAACCTCAGGATGCCCTCAGGATGTTGGAACACCCCCAGGATCCCCTCAGCAGTGAGGATACAGCCCCTGCAGCGAGTGGATATCATGGAGCAGCCCCCGGCGCTCGTCCCTCCCGCGCCGCCCGCGGCTGCCGCGCTTGGCCAGCACCTGGAGGGGCAGGGCAGGCACGGGGTGAGTGCTCCCCGCCATCCTGAGGGGTTTGGGGGATCAAAGGGGGCACTGGGGACCCCCACCTCATGCTCGAAGGCGTCCAGGCCCTCGGGGGTGAGCTGCAGGTCCAGGTCCTTGCTGGTGACAAAGGCCAGCAGCTCGTTGGCCAAGGCCACCGGGCCCAGCCCGTGGCTCAGGCACAGCTCCACCACTGAGGGAAGAAATGGGGGTCAGGGGGGTCCTAAATCCCACTGAGATCCCCCTCAAAATGTTTGGGTATCCCCCAGTCACCCCCTCAATTCTCTGTGCCCCTCAAACTTGGCAGGTCCCAAATTCCACTCACCCCCACAACAGCACCCATGAACCAAATAAACCCTCACGGCTCCCCTGATCCCCCCCAGACCCCTTCCTCCTCCCCAAGCCCCTCCATCTTCCCCCTCAGGCCGCGTCCCCCGGAGCCCTCACGCTTGTCGGGCACTTCCTCGCCCTCGCAGCGCAGCTCGAAGAGCCGCAGCTCCCTCAGCACCGCCTCGGCCGTCACCGCCTCCGAGCCCCGCTCCGGCTCCAGCTCCGGCTCCATCCCCGGCTCCGCCATGGCCGCGCTCGAACAGCGCGGGCGCGGCTCCGTGAGGGGAAGGGCGTGGCCACGCCGTATAAGGATAAAAAGGCGTGGCGAAGGCGGGATAAAGGGCGTGGTTACTCAAATTTAGACAGAACGGACCAATGGACGAGCGGTGGGCGGGTGAGGAGGCGGGACTGGCGTGCTCCAAGCTCCGCCCATCAGGGTGGGAGGGGAAAAGGGCGGGAGGAAAAAAGGGCGGGAAAATTCGCGCCCCCAGAGCGCTGAGGGGGCGGGGCCGAGGCGGCTCTGAGGGAACCGGGTCTGAGGGGTGGAACCGGGAATCGGGGATCCTGTCCGGGTCTGAGGGGTGGAACCGGGTACGGGGGATCCTGCTCGGGCCCGGGGGTCGCATCTGTCCTGGGGATTCTGCTCCAGGTCCGGGGTCCCCTCTCTGCCCGGCCCCTCATCCCCTCAGAGTCACGGCAGCCTCGTCCTCCACCCCCGCCCAGGAGACACCCCCGGGTTTTAAATCACAACCACCAAAATACCTCAAAAATATATGAATATAACCCTAAATCTGGGATCTATAATCCCTAAACCTGATATTTTACAGTACCTTGAGATCCCCTCACCCCCTCACCTTGAGGGAGAGAAAGAACTACCAGAAAAAGGAGTTTCGACTTAAATAATATTTTTTTCTTTGGTTTATATCTCATTTTTAATTTATACAATAAAAAAATCATTTGATGGCACCCGGGGGCAGCAGATCCCTGAAGCGAAGGACGACGGCCGGGGCTCCGTCAGCACAGGAGGCACCAAGATCCAGAGGATTTGCCCCAAAAGGGCCGAGCGTGAGGTGAGGGAGGGACGGGGGGCTTTGGCAAAGCTGGGGGGGGTCCCGTGGGACCCCCACCCCACACCCCCATCCAGCCTTTTCTGCCGAGAAAAGCCAAAAAAAGGGAAAAACCGGCGCGGGGTCGTGGAAGGCACTTGGAGGGTCCGGTCAGGCGAACATGGTGAGCTGGAGCCACTGGGGAGAACGAGGAGGAGGAGGGTGAGGGAGGGAGGGGAGCAGGAGAGGGTGAAGAAAACAGGGAAAAGCAAGAGAAGGAGGGAGAGGAGGAGAAAAAGGAGGAGGAAGAGGAGGAGGCCTTGAGCTCCTCCAGTACCTGCAGCAGGTCGAAGGTGACGACGCCGTCCTGGTCCACGTCCATGGCTTGGAAAAACCCTGAGGGGAGGGAAAGGTGTTGGGATTCTGGAAAGTTCCGTTTGTGAGGGAAAAGTGTGGCTGGGAAGGCCGGGAATGATTCGGGATCGGGGTGGGAGGGATGGTTTGGGATTGGGTAGGAAGGATCATTTGGGATCATTGGGGATCACTCAGGACTGCATGGGAGGGATGGTTTGGGATCATTTGGGATCATTGGGGATCACTGAGGGTTGGATAGGAGGGATGGTTTGGGATCATTTGGGATGGTTTGGGTTCATTGGGGATCACTCAGGACTGCGTGGGAGGGATGGTTTGTGATCATTGGGGATCCTTTGGGACAGTTTGGGATCATTTGGGATTGGGTGGGAGGGATCACTTGGGACCACTCAGGACTGTGTGAGAGGGATGGTTTGGGATCCTTTGGGACAGTTTGGGGCGGATCATCGGGGCGCTCACGGAACATGGTCTCCAGGCGCACGAGGCAGCAGACGAAGCTGTCGAAGTCCAGCGCCAGGTCGGGCTCGGCGTAGCGCGTGATAAGCAGCTCGTGCAGCCTCTTGTTCAGCCGGTACCCTGGGGCAGGAGGGGACAGCCCGGGGGTCACCGGGGGGGCCCTGGGCAGGGGAGGGGTCCTGAGGGGGTCCTGGGGGGTTTTGGGGTCACCTGCAGCCTCCAGCGCCAGGCGCAGCTCGTAGGCACTGATGGAGCCTGACTTGTCCAGGTCGAACTTGCGGAAGATGCTCTGGCAGGAATGGCCCCACAAAGGAGAGGGGTTACCCAAAATACCCCAAATGTACACCAAAATCCTCCCCCAGAGTAGCAGGGCTTACCCAAAATACCCCAAAATCTGCCCCAAAGAAACAGGGGTTACCCAAACCACCCCCCCAAAGGAGCAGGGGTCACCCAAAATACCCCAATGTACCCCAAAATCCCCCCACAAAGGAACAGGGGTCACCCAAACCACCTCCAATGTACCCCAAGGTCCCTCCAAAATGGGGGTCAACCCAAAACACCCCAAAATTCACCCAAAATGGGGGTCATCCATGAGGACAGAGACCCCCAAATGCCCCCAAAATGGGGGTCCCCCATGAGCCAGACCCCAAAAGCCCCCCCAGACCCACCAGGTAGTTGCGGATGCGGTTCCAGAGCACGTTGAACTCCACCAGCCCCAGCTTCCCATTCCCGTCTTTCTGGGGCAGGGGGTCAAGGAAAGGGGGGTCTCAGGGGGAAAAGGGGGGTCTCAGGGGGGTTCAGGAAAGGGGGTCCCAGGGGTCCCCCCAGAGCCCCCCAGGCTCAGGATACGTCCATGAGGTTCACCATGCTCCGGCAGGACTCCAGGCTGAAGCCCTTGGTGCGCAGGTCTTTGTCTGCAATTGGGAGTTTGGGGGTTAATGAGACGTTAATGAGATGTTAATGAGGGAGGCGGGGTTAATTGGGGTGGAACTCCCCCAATCCCAGCTCACGTTTGGCGATGATGCGGTTGAGGATGGTCTGGAGCTCGGTGACGCTGATCTCCAGGTCCTGGGGAGGGGACACGGGTGGCCACGGGGTCACCAACAAGCAGTGACGTCATCGGCAACCAGTGATGTCATGGGCGACCAATGACATCATGGCCAAACCAAGGACATTGTGGTCAACCAATGATGTAATCGGCAACCAATGACATCATGGCCAACCAATAACATCACAGCTAACTAATGACACCACCACCAAGTGACGTCATTGCTAACCAATGATGTAATGACCAACCAATGATGTAATGGCAAACCAATGACATTGTGGCCAACAAATGATGTAATTGACAACCAACGACATCACTGCCAACCTATAACATCACAGCCAACCAATGACATCATCACCAACAATGATGTCATTGCTAACCGATGTTGCCACAGCCAATCAATGGCATCATGGTCAACCAATGACATCACAGACAACAAATGATGTCATCTACAATCAATGATGTCACTGCCAACCAACGACACCATCACCAACAATGACATTATAACCAACCAATGACATCATAGCTAGCCAATGACATCATAGCAAATGAATTTTGTTATCTACAAATCAATTATGTCATTGCCAACCAATGACATCATGGCCAACTAATGATGTCATCTACAATCAATGATGTCCCTACCATCCAACGACACCATCACCATTGACATCATTGCTAACCAATGACATCACAGCCAACCAATGACATCACGGCCAACCAATGACATCACCACCAACCCCTGAGCTCACAGCCAATCCCCAGCGCTCCCTTACCGGCCCCGCCAGCTGCTTGAAGAGCTGCTTGAAGTTCTCATCGATCTCGCTCTCCCTCAGCACTTTCTGGGGGGAAAAGCGGCCATTTTGGGAACCGCCCAAAGCGGCCATTTTGGGAACTGCCCGGGGGGAAGAAGCGGCCATTTTGGAAACCACTCCAAGGGAAGAATTGGCCATTTTGGGAACACCAAAAGCAGCCATTTTGGGAACTGCCAAAAGCAGCCATTTTGGGAACCACCCCACCACCCCATCCCCCAGTCCCTGGCTGACCTCGTCCGGCAGCGTGGCCTGGATCTTGTCGTCCATCTCCCTGCGGACAGACAGACACACAGACACAGAGCGGGCTGAGCGTGCGGGCGCGGCGCTCGGTACCGGCGCTGCGGCGGCCACGACGCTTACTCGGTGCCGGCTTTCTTCTCGGAGAAGACGCGGAGCACGAAGTCGCCCTCCTTGTTGGGCTCAAAGGTGGAGGGCACCACGATGTACTCGCCGGGCGGCAGGCGGAAGCGCGTGCTCACCTCGCGCAGGTTGATGAACTGCTCGGAGCGCGCGCGCGACGCGTTGGCCAGGAAGAACTCGCGCTTGAGGTGCACGCCCGACCTCCCCACGTACTGCGGGCACCGGGGGGGAAAATGCTCCATAACTGCCCCAAAAACGGCCCCAAAAACACCCCCAGGGGCAGAATGCCCCAAACGGCACCGCGACGGAACAGCACCGCCTCAAAACGGCACCGACAGCGCATGGAACCCACCTCGGGAGGGACCTGTGCGGAGAGAGGGGACCTCAGTTGGTGACAGGTGACACCAGGCGAGCCCAGGTGACCCCAATTAATGCCAGTTGACCCCAACGGACCATTGGTGACCCTGTTTAACCCCAATTAATGCCAGTTGACCCCAGTCAATGGTTATTGACCCCAGTCAAGGCTGGTTGACCCCAACGGACCATTGGTGACGCCAGTTGAAGCCAGCTCATGCTGCTTGACCCCAGTTGATGCCAATAGACCCCAGTTGACTCTAGTTGACCCCAATTAATGACAGTTGATCCCAGTTGACCCCAGTCAAGGCTGGTAGACCCCAGTTGATGCTGGTTGACCACAATCAATGTTGGTTGACCCCAGACAAGGCCGGTTGGCCCCAGCTGATGTTGGTTAACCCAAGTTGATAGTGGTTGACCACAGTTGATGGTGGTCGACCCCACTTGATGGTGGTTGACCACAGTCAAGGCCAGTTGACCCCAGCTGATCCCATTACCTCATAGACAGCGAATCCAATGGTCTCCATGTCCTTGCCGTAGCGGCGCTCGCGGCGCCGGTGCTTCTGCATCAGCGCCAGCAGGAAGCTGCAGCCCGGCTCGCGCCCGCCGTCCTCGTCCCTGTCATCGTCCACCTCCTCCAGCTGGATCTTGAACTGGGGGTTGATCCAGAACGTGGCTGCAGAAGGGGCAGAGGGGGCTCAGCGGGCGCCCGGCCCCGCGGGCCCGGCGCCGCCCCCCGGCGCGTACCGGGGTAGTTGCGGCAGCCGCCGGCGGTGCTGCCGCGCCGCCACGTCCCGTCGTAGAGCCGCGTGTTCCACTTGCGGAACTTGCGCGACTGCAGCGCGTCCGGCGTGAGGTTGCAGATCTCCAGGCGGGTGAATTCCCGCAGGAAATCCCGGAAGGACATCCTGCAGGGAGAGTCTGAGCTCGTTTCCAGGCACGGAACGGGCGGGAAAAGGGGTTTGAGTTGGAGTTCTCCTACCAGAACTCGCCGTCCTCCATCTTGACCATGAGCTGCTGGCGCAGCGCCGGCTCCACCGCGTGCCACTCGGCCGAGCTGCGGGACAGCAGGGTCAGCAGGGCCCTGGGTCATTAACGCTAACGAGCCTGGCGCTAACGAAGCCTCAGCCTCACCCGTCGCTCCAGGCGCCCGTCCACTCCACCTCTCCCCAGGGGTTGCGCATCCGGATGAGCTCCAGGGCCTGCCCGCGGTACGGGATCTGCGGACGGCGCCGTCAGGGCCGCACCACCCAAAATCCACCGTTTTCCACCCAAACCGGTGCCCAGCCTCACCTGCTTGGCGCCGGTCACCGAGTAGGCGTGGCCCTTCACCAGCTTCTTGAAGGTCACGGCCTCCATGTCGAAGGCGCTCGTTATCTGCAAGGAGCCACCACGGTGTTACCCAGGCAACGACCCCAAATCCTGCTGATTTTCCCCCGAAACACCCCGGATGGCTCACATCAATGGAGCAACATGAGAACGACCCCAAATCCCGCTGGTTTTCCCCCAAAACACCCGGGGTGGCTCACGTCAATGGAGCAATGTCAGAACAACCCCAAATCCCGCAGATTTCCCCCAAAACACCCAGGATGGCTCACGTCGATGGAGCAGCCCAGCAGCGAGCCGCGCTCCAGCGCCTTGAGGATGATCTGGTAGAGGTCGGCCGGCGGCCGGCGCAGGTCGAACCACTCGGTGACGCCGCCCGTGAAATCCTCGAAGCCCTCGGAGGTGCTGCCGCCCGACAGAGCCTCGTAGCAGCCGTTCACCCTGCGGGGCAGCCGGGACGGTTTTTGGGGGTTTTTGCCCCAAAACGGGCGCGGGGAGGAGCGGGGAGGGGCCGTACTTGGCGTAGGCCTTTTCCAGCAGCGCGCTCCAGAACTCGGAGCCCTCGGCCGAGTGCACGAAGAGCAGCTTGCCGTCCTTGGTGGGCAGGAAATCGTCCACCACCACGTCCAGCCACTCGCCAAACTGCCAGATCTGGGGGGGACGAGGAAGGGGAACACCCAGGTTTGTGCAGGGAAGGAGATTTTGGGGGAAAAACGCCCGGTTTGGGGTCCCACAGGGCAGTGGGGAGGTGGAGTTATCACAGAGAGAGTGGGACATGAGGAATTGGGTGGGAAAAGTACTGGGGCATCCTCCCAAAATTGGGGTGTGACCAAAATGGTGGAGGGAATCCTTGAAATGCTGGGGGTCACCCCAAAATTACAAAGTGGAGCCCCAAAACTCTGGGGGATCCCCTCAAAATGGCCCAAAAAGGTGAAGAAAGCTCCAAAAAGGTGTGGGAACCTCTCAGAAAGACAAGAGAAGCCCTGAAGTGATGCTGGGAGCCCCAAAATGTTGGGATTTGCACCCAAAATGGCAGAGGGGAGCCCTGAGGGTGGGATTTGCTGGAAGTGATTCTGGGAGCCCCAAAACATTGGGATTTGCACCCAAAATGGCAGAGGGGAGCCCTGAGGGTGGGATTTGCTGACCTAGAAGTGATTCTGGGAGCCCCAAACCGCTGGGATTTGCACCCAAAATGGCACAGGGGAGCCCCAAGGATTTGCTGACCTAGAAGTGATTCTGGGAGCCCCAAAACGCTGGGATTTGCACCCAAAATGGCAGAGGGGAGCCCCAGGGCCGGGATTTGCTGACCTGGAAGTGGAAGATGCCGGCGTAGCCCTGCTGGAAGCTCTGCCCGTGCGGCACCACGCGGTGCAGCAGCGTCTCGTTGAGCGTCAGCGAGGCGATGGCCGCCAGCAGCCAACAGTCACCTGGGAATGACCAAAAACCACCAAATTCCAGGCAAAACCATCCCCAAAACCCCTCAGATCTGGGGCAAAGGAGGACAGAGGGACAGAGACGGGGAATTTGGGGTTTTTGGGGAGAGAATTTGGGGTTTTTTGGGGGTGAAATAGGAAAAACACACTGAGGATTTGGGGGAAAAACGGGGGAACGGGTGTTTTGCATGGGGATGGGGGTTTGGGGAGGATTTGGGGTTTTTTGGCGGTGAAACTGGAAAAATGTGCTTGGGATTCAGGGAAAAAAGAGTGTGAGATGCGTGGTCTGCATGGGGATGGGGGTTTGGGGAGGATTTGGGGGTTTTTGGGGGTGAAACAGGAAAAAGGCACCTGGGATTTGGGGGAAAAACGGGAGAACAGGTGTTTTGCATGGGGGTAGGGGTTTGGGGGGATTTGGGGTTTCTTGGGGGTGAAACTGGAAAAATGTGCTCGGGATTTGGGGGAAAAACAGGATTGAGATGTTCTGCACATGGATGGGGTGTCTGGGGTGGAATTTGGGGTGTTTGGGGTAGAATTTGGGGTTTTTGGAGGGGGAATTTGGAGTTTCCCCCCAGATTTGGAGTCCTGCCCGTGTCAGGTTGGAGGAATTTTGGTGAGTTGCATTCTGGGGTAAAAAGCAGCAATTCCGGGGCAGAGAAGGACACAGAGAGATCCCAAATCCCACAGATTTGGGCCAGAGAAGGACAGACAGACAGACACAAAGGAGGATCCCTCACCCAGCGCTCCCTGGCAGATGTCGGTGCGCGTGGCGCCGTCCACGATGAACTGCGGCCGCGGGCACAACTCCTGCAGAAAAACCCCAAAATCTGAGATCATTTGAGATAATTTTGGACAACTGAGAAACCCACGGGGTTTTGGCGAGGATGGGCAACTTGTGCCAGGGCCTCACCACCCTTCTGGTAAGAATTTCTTTCAAATACCTACCAGAAAAAAACTGTTTTCTGTCAATTTGAAATAACTCCCCCTTAGCCCAATTCTCACTAACATTAGAAGTAGCAATTTTTGTCAAAGACTGATTTTTGGAAAACAAACTGGAGAATTTGGGGTTGGTTAGGAGGTTTTTGTTTGTTTTGTTGCTTCTTTTTATTACATTGCTAGATTCACCTCCTAGACAGCGTTTTCAGGAATTGAATGTGCACGATTGAAAACAACATCACCGTTTTGGAAGGAAAATCTATTTTGGAGTGAAATGAAGGGAGCGGGGCTCACCATGGGCCTCTTCCACTGCACGCCGCGGGTTTTGGAGGAGCCGGGGCCCAGCTCGCGGAACCCCAGCGAGGAGGCGGCCGGGGGGAACGAGGGGTCCTGGAACAGCGTCCCGGAGCTGCGGCACTCCTGGTTTGGGGAGAAAAGAAAAAGAAAAATAATTCCACAACTTTGTCAAAGTTGCACAGCCGGTGTGTTTTATCTCCTCTTGTCTCCCCCTTATCTCTGTCTTTCATTGGTGCAGTTTTCTCTTTAGCCCGGGCCTTACAGACTTCAGGTGTACATTTGACTCAAATCAAAACGGATTTGTGTTCTGGGGATTTTCAGTGTCTCACCTGCCCGAAATCCTGGCCCAGGTAATATTTTACTCAAAATGGATTTCTGTTTTAGGATTTTCACTCTCACCTGCAGCAGCTGCCCATAGTCCTGGCCCAGGTAATATTTTACTCACAATGGATTTCTGTTTTGGGGATTTTTGCTCTGTCTCACCTGCAGCAGCTGCCCGAAGTCCTGGCCCAGGTAAGGTGTACATTTTACATTTCTATTTCAGGGATTTTCACTCTCACCTGCAGCAGCTGCCCATAGTCCTGCCCCAGGTAATATTTTACTCACAATGGATTTCTGGTTTTGGAATTTTTTCTGGATTTTGGGGATTTTCACTCTCTCACCTGCAGCAGCTGCCCATAGTCCTGCCCCAGGTAAGATGTACATTTTACATTTCTGTTTTGGGGATATTTTGACTCTCACCTGCAGCAGCTGCCCGAAGTCCTGCCCCAGGTAAGGTGTACATTTTACATTTCTGTTTTGGGGATTTTTTCTGGATTTTGGGGATATTTTGACTCTCACCTGCAGCAGCTGCCCGTAGTCCTGCCCCAGGTACCGCACGGCGTTGTCGTGCCGGCCCAGCCCCAGCTCCTTGGCGCGCTGGCGCCGCACCTGAGCCGAGACCCCGGTGCAGAACACCGGCACCACCGGGGGCTCCGCCATGGCCTGGGGACAGAGGGGAGAGATGGGGATTGGGGGGAAAATGGGGAAATTGGGGGTTGGGGAGGGATTTGGGGAGGAATTTGGGGTGAAACTGGAAAAATGTGCTTGGGATTTGGGGGAAAATGGGGGGGTCTGCATGGGGAAAACAGCGAGGAAAGGAGATGGGGGCTGGGGGGAAAATGGGGGGAAATGGGGGGCTGTGTGGGGACTGGGGGGGATTTGAGGTTTTTGGGGGGGAATTTGGGGTGAAACAGGAAAAATGCGCTCAGGATTTGGGGGAAAAACAGGGGAGACGGGTGGTCTGCGTGGGGATGGGGGTTTGGGGGTAAATCAGGGGGATTTGGGGTTTTCCCCCAGATTTGGAAATCAGGTTGGAGTCAGGTTGGAGGAAACTGGGACAATTTTGCTGAGATGAGAGCGGCGCCGTTCTGGGGTAAAAAGCAGCAATTCCAGGGGCAGGGAAGGTCACAGAAACCCCAAATCCCGGGGTTTCACCCCAAAACGGCCCTGGCAGAGTGAACTCCTGACAATCCCGGCTCGGGACACCCCAAGGCTCAGCAAACCGGGGCAAAGTGCCCCAAACTGGTCCTGCAGGTTGAGGCGGGGCCGCAGGCGTGGCCCGAGGGCCTTCCTCGAGCCCTGGGGAGCTTCATTAAGCATTGGGGTGCTTGATTAACCACCAGGCATGTTAATTAAACGCTAATTAGAGCCACCAAGGAGTAACAGAGCCGTGACCGGGGTGGCAGCAGTGTCACCCCCCAAAATGAGGCCAAACACGGGGGGTTCTGTCACCCCAAAACCCAAGGGTCAGGGACACCCCAAACTCGGGGGTTGTGCCCCAAAAATGCAGAAATTCACCCCAAAACGGGGGTGAGGGGGAGTCCCACCCCCCCAGTTCCCTGTGCCCCCCTTGCCCCCTCCCCACGTACGTTTTTGGGGTGCAGTTGGCAGGAACAGCCTCGTTTCACCCCGTTTTGGGGGCCCGCAGGAGCTCAGCTCCCCCTCCCGCCCCACAGGAACCACCTGATAAAAATTAAAAACCCCAAAATGCAAAAACCACCAAAGTTCCAGAAAAAACACCAACACCCCCCATTCCCCAGCACCCCAAAATTCCCTTTTTTGGCCAAACCGCGGCTCGGGGGGTGCGGTGAGGGGGAGCCCCCCCATTTCCCAGCTGCGGGAAGGGAAGGCAGGAGGGCCGGGGGGGATTTTTGCCCGACCCCGCGGGGTTTTGCCCCGTTCCGGAGTTGTGTAATGGGGGCTGGAGGTGCCCCCGCTGTGTCACCGCCCGTCCCCGCCCGTCCCCTCCCGGCCGTGCCCGCTCCGTACCTCGGCTCCGCTCCCGGGATCGCCGCTTTTGGGTTTTGGGGGGTAACAGCGGCGGCAAAAAGCGAAATTTGTCACCCCAAAGTTCCCCGAGCAGGAAGGCGAGGCCGCCCCCGCCCTGCCCCCCCCGGGCCGAGGCTCCTCCCTGCGCCGCTCCCTCCGAGGGGGGGGGAGGGCAGGGCACGGGGAGGTTTTGGGGGGATTTTGGGGAGTTTGGGGGGGTTTGGGGTGATTTTGGGGAGTTTGG
>JAWWEX010000108.1:7452109-7464026 GCA_035583215.1 Arremon brunneinucha
GACCGGGAACCGGGACCGGGGGGGACACAAGGGCCAGGCCCGGGCACGGCCCCGCTGTGGCGCCCGCAGGCCGCGGGGGATGCGATCCGGGATGGTTCGCGGGAGATCTCGGGCCTGTGGAGGGGAGGGGTTTGGGGGGGTCTCAGATCTGAGGGGTCTCAGGCCTGAGGGGTCTCAGGCCTGAGGGGGATCTGAGGAGGACAAGAGGGGTTTGGGGGGGGGTCTCAGGCCAGGGGGGTTTTGGGGTTCGGGACGTGGCGCTGCCCTCTGGGGGTCGCAGAGATTTTGGGGTGTTTGGGGGCTCTGCCCTGCAGAACAAGGGATATCACAGACTGTGGTGGATTTTGCGGTTTCAGGGGTTTTAAGGCGATTTTTGGGGTGTCAGAGGTTTAAGGTGGTTTTTTTGGGGGTGTTTGTGGGCACAGTGTAGAAGGGGGACAGCAGAGCTTTGGGGTGTTTATTTTGGGGGGGATTTGAGGTGTTTGAGGCTCCGCCCTGAAGGAGCAGAAGCAAAATTTGGGGGGAATTTGGGGTGTTTGGGGCTGTGCCCTCTAAGAGGGGCCTCAGCCCCAGGGTGCTACCATGAGGTTTTTGAGGAATTTGGGGTGTTTGGGGCTATGCCCCGAATGAGCAGAGTTTTGGGGTGTTTATTTGAGATTTGGGGTCTTTGATCCTACAACCCCAGGGACACAGACATTTGGGGACGTTATTTGAGGGGTGTTTGGGGGGTCCAGCCCTGAGCACAGAGGAGGTTTGGGGTATTTGAGGAGGATTTAGGGTGTTTGGCGGCACAGCCCCAGGGATTGGGGTGTTTCAGGAGATTTGGGGGCACAACCCTGGGCACACACACAGAGATTCAGGGTGTTTATTTCATGATTTGGAGGGTACAGCCCCAGAGGATTGAGGTGTTTGAGGAGGATTTAGGGTGGTTGTGGGCACACTCACAGAGGCTCGGGCTGTTTTTTGGGGGGGTTTTGTGGGGCACAGCCTTGGGCAAACAGAGAGAGGTTCAGAGTGAATTAGGGGGTTTTTGGGCAAAATCTCTGGCACATGCACAGAGGCTTGTGCTGTTTTTTGGGGGGTTTTGGGGCTGTTTTTTGGGCACAGCCTCGGGCACATGCACAGAAGCTCAGGCTGTTTCTTGTGGGACTTTGGGGGGCACAGCCCTGGGCACAAATAGGGAGGTTCAGGGTGATTCAGGGAATTCACACTCACAGAGGCTCGAGCTGTTCCTCGGGGCGTTTTGAGGCTGCTCCTTGGGCTGTTCCTCAAGGGGTTTTGGGGCTGTGTGTAGGCTGTTCCTCGGGCTGTTCTTCAGGGTGTTATGGGGCGGTGTGTGGGCAGTTCCTCGTGGGGTTTGGGGCTGTTCCTCACGGTGTTTTGAGGCTGCGTGTGGGCTGTTCCTCGAGCTGTTCCTCGGGGGCTTTCAGGGCTGTTCCTTGGCCTGTTCCTCACACTGTTTTGGGGCTGTGTGTGGGCTGTTTCTCGAGGGGTTTGGGGCTGTTCCTCACGGTGTTTTGAGGCTGCGTGTGGGCTGTTCCTCGAGCTGTTCCTTGGGGGCTTTCAGGGCTGTTCTTTGGGCTGTTCCTCAGGAGGTTTTGGGGCTGTGTGTGGGCTGTTCCTCGAGCTGTTCCTCGGGGAGGTTTTGGGGCTCACGGCGGCGCTGTCCGGCGCAGGCGGGTCGCGATGGTGAAGCTGTTCATCGGGAACCTGCCGCGGGAGGCGACGGAGCAGGAGATCCGCTCCCTGTTCGAGCAGTACGGGAAGGTGCTGGAGTGCGACATCATCAAGAACTACGGCTTCGTGCACATCGAGGACAAGACGGCGGCCGAGGACGCCATCCGCAACCTGCACCACCACAAGCTGCACGGCGTCTGCATCAATGTGGAGGCCAGCAAGAACAAGAGCAAGGCCTCCACCAAGCTGCACGTGGGCAACATCAGCCCCGCCTGCACCAACCTAGAGCTGCGCGCCAAGTTCGAGGAGTACGGCCCCGTCATCGAATGTGACATCGTCAAGGACTACGCCTTCGTGCACATGGAGCGGGCCGAGGATGCCGTGGAGGCCATCCGGGGGCTGGACAACACCGAGTTCCAAGGTGAGCCGCGGGGCTGGGCGGTGGGAGGGCTCCAGGGTCCATGGTGGATGCTCCCACCAGCCCCTGTTCCGGGGTTGATCCCGGACGTGACCACGGCCGTCTCCGCGGGGCCGTGCAGCGCCCTCGGGGCTCTGGGGTTGGTGTCGGTTGGTGCCTGCCCCGCCGCAGCTCCCGGGGCCGCCCGCGCGGCGCGGCCGGAGCGAGGGCTCGGGCTCGGGGGCTCTGGGCCGGGGAGGACGGGACTGACCCATCTCTGATTAACCAGCACGGCCGCCCCGCAGGAGGACCCCGACGGTGACGTCCTGTGCCGGGCCGGAGCAGCGGGTGACGCCAGGCTGCCGCCCGCCCTTGTAGCCTTTGCCCAGCCTGGTAAGAGGGTGACGGAGGCGCCCGACCCCGCGCCCGGCGTCGCTCGGGCGCTCGACGGGGCCGAGCGGCCGGACTCGAGCCGCGGCGCTGGCGGCGGTGATGGCGAGCGCGTCTCCCGGCCGGGTGCTCAGGGCGGCGTCCGGCGCTTCACCCACGTGGCGGCGGGGCTGCACCGGGCACTCCCGGTGCTGCCGGGGCTCTACATGTCCCGCCGCCCCCATTCCGGGCCTTCCCCAAAAAAACAGTGACCCAGCCGGGCTGGCACAGCTGCACCCAGAGCTGTCCAGGCTGCGTCCGCGCTTGGCTTTGCCTCGTGCCGCGCTCGGGCCAGGCCCCGTTCGCACCGGGGCGCTTCCCGGTGTCGCATCCCTCTCTCCGCCGCTCCGGCGTTTTCCGGCGCGAAGCTTTGCCGTCACACGGGGCCGGCAGTGCTGGCTCCGACCCCGGGCTGCCGGGGCTTTGACGGGCTGGCCGGCGTGGCCGCGCTCGGCCATGGCAGCACGTCCCGGTCAGCCGCTGTCCGGCGTCCATCTGGTGGCTCACGCTCGGTCCCGCGGCGGCTCCTCCCGCGCCGGTGGCTGCGGAGGGCTGGGGGGGGGTGGCAGCCGGTGCCGTCCTGTCCCGCCGGTGCCCCAGCACGGCCGCACTGACCCTGCCTCTCGCGTCTCTCCCCAAGGCAAGCGGATGCGCGTGCAGCTGTCCACCAGCCGGCTGCGGACGGCGCCCGGGATGGGAGACAAGAGCGGCTGCTACCGCTGCGGGAAGGAGGGGCACTGGTCTAAGGAGTGCCCGGTCGATCGCCCGGGGCAAGTGGCGGACTTTGCCGAGGCCTATAACGAGCAGTACGGAGCCGTGCGCACTCCCTACACCGCGGGCTATGGGGAGACCGTGTATTACGATGAGGCCTACGGCGGGATGGCCGACTACTACAAGCGCTACCGCGTCCGCTCCTACGCCACGGCCTCGGCGTACGACGCCTACGCGGAGCAGACCATGGCCCAGTACTCCCAGTACGCCCAGTACTCCCAGGTCCAGTCCTCGGCCAAGGCCGCCACCNNNNCATGCCCCGGCCGCATCCCCACCACCTTAGACGCGTACGACCGAGCGCTGCTGCCCACCCCGGGCGCGGCGGCCGCCGTCGCCGCCGCTGCCGCCACCGCCGCGGCCGCCGCCGCGTCCTCCACGTATTACACCCGGGACAGGAGCCCCCTGCGCCGCACGGCCGCCGCGGCCAGCACCGTCGGAGAGGCGTACACGTACGAGCGTGGGCAGCTGTCGCCCGTCTCCTCGGTGGCCCGGGCGTCCCTCTACGACATGCAGCGCTTCGGGCGGGACCCGTACGCGGACCGGGCGCGATACTCCGCCTTTTGAGCCGGAGGTGAGCGCGTTGTTGGCTCTCGGCACTGCGGGGTGGCCCCGCTGCCGGTGGTCCCGGTTGTGCCAGTTGAGGTTGAGGCGGGTGACGGGTCACGGTGACACGGACAGGCCCCACGGGCGTTAAAGCCCGGCCGTGGTGAGGAGGCGCCGTGGTGAGCGGAGCGGTGCTGGTGTCACTGTCATGGCTGTATCTCACGTTCCAGCTGGGCCGGGCGCTGTCCCGGCACAGTCCCTGCGGGGTGGGGGGTTCCCGCAGAGGCCCCGGCCCGGGGGCAGCTCCTGCTCGCTCGGGCTGTGCCCAGGTTCCGGCGGGCCCAGAGTCCGAGGGGGCCGGAGCCCCGCCGCTGCTCCACGTCAGGATTCTCTTGCTGCCAGGAAGCCGCAGCTCCCCAGGGCACCGGGGCTCGGCACGGTTCCGGATCGGCCCCGGGAGCACCTGCGCCAACTCCTCTTTTCTCTTACAGGTAAGATTTGTGCGGCTGGACGTCGGGGTCCCGTCGCACGCCGACTCGGCGCCGCGCGTCTCGGGCCGCGCCGGGTGCCACCGCCGCCGCGTGCTGCTCCCGGGCCCGTTCCTTACGGACGCGCGGCTCGTCCTCAGCCCGGGCAGGATTAGCTCAGCCCCTCCCCCAGCTTCCCCCGCCCCCCTGGGCAGGATTTTGCTTTTCCAGGTAGTTTTGGGTCCCCACCCCAGGCTCAGGTGTGAGCGCGCAGCCGCAGCCGTCCCCCAGCGCCAGCTTTGCTTTGCTTCGCCGCCCCCTCGCTCCCCCGGAGCTCTTCCCGAGTCGTCGTTTTGCCTTTTTTTTTTTTTTTTCCTTTATTTTTTAAGAGGGTGGATTATCCAGTGGTAGGTTTTTAGCCCAACGCTGTAGCTGACCGGAGGCCGCCGCGCCGCGCCGGCGGGGGTGGAACCCCCCGAGTGATTTAGAGTCCCCTGACCCCACTTTCCGGTAAAATAAAACTCAAAATTTTTAACAAACGGCGCTGGCTCCGCCCACGGTTCTTTCTTTGCACTCACGTCCCCTCAGAACACGGCACGGAACCTTCTGGACTCCCCGGTGCTGCCTGTGCCCTGGCTGGCTCTGCCCCCAGGGAGGGGCTGCTGCAAACGGGAACACCCCCAAAACCATCCTTGATCCCCCCAAAGGGCCACCCAGGGGTGACAGAGGGGCTTTAACCCCCAGCTCTTCCTCCTCCCATGGGCAGCAGGAGCTGCCACTTAACCTGCCCAGGGCTAATTAGTCTGCAGACTGTCTTGTTTGTCCCCAGACTGGTACGTTATGTCCCCAAAGTGGCTCGTTTGTCCCCAGATTGCTCCTGCCTCTCGGTGTTCATTAATTAAGGTCATTAAGCCCAGGACATGGCTTTGGTGATGCTGCCAGTTCTGCCTCGCCAGCGCCGATCGGTGCCGTGGTCACCCGCGGGTGCTGCCATCGCCACACGTGGGGACTCAGGGCCAGAGGTGTGTGACCACCCTGGGGAGGAGGGGAGAAGCGTCAGATCCTCCTGCCTGCTAATTACCGCGGTGGTTAATGAGCCTTGGCCATCTCTCCTGTGGCACAGCCAGACTGGGCTGTGACCGGTCCCTGGGAAGAGATGGGGACAGGAAGCGCCTCTCATGGTGGTGACAGCGGTACCCGGCATGGCACACACCACCTATCAAAACCAGCTTTTCTCACCCAAAACAAGCCCCAGCACAGGTCGGTGCCGGTGATCCCGTGCGGTGGTGTCGTGGCAGGGCCGAGTCTGGCCCTTCCTGCTGCCAGCTCTGAACGCTGCTCATCCTCCAAATCTACTCCTCCGTGGTGGGAAAGCAGCTCCAGCATTGGCAGCACCATCAGCCAGGGCTGGGTGGTGATGGTGGCAGTGGGAGGTGTCCCCAGGGGTGGGAATGGACCCCCAGGACTGGGAAAGAACCAGGCGGGAGGCGTCGGGAACCGGAGCAGACCCCAGCGTTTATTTACAGTCATAAAAAACCCCCGGCACCGTGCCGGGCCTGATGCTGGAAACGGGGAATTCACCCAAAAAATGGGACAACTCGTGGTATAAAAGAGTCTGAGCCGCATGGCTGCAACCACTGGCGGGTTATGAACCGGCACCGAGCGCCAGCGGGGGATGAACCGTGCGGCCACTGCCAACCGTAACCGCGGAACCTTCTAAAAAACTCAAACAGCAAAACCAGAAAGAATCGGCTGAAAAAGAACTGTCCGTGCCCCAGCGGGGCCGTGGCCAGCTCAGAGGCGGCGCTGGTAGCCCGAGTGGATGCGGGCGGGGGGCAGATAGTCGCTGTAGCCGCCCGAGTAGCGGGCGTACTCGGAGTGCGCGTCCGGCAGCCGGCGGTAGTCCAGCGGGGACTTGGTGGGCGAGCGGCGATACGCCAGCGGAGAGTCCGCTAGGCGCCGGTAATCGGCCAGCTCGGACAGACGGCGCTCGGAGCCGTACCTGGGCGAGAGAAGAGAGGGGGATCAGCCAGGAGGGGATGGGGCTCGGATCCGCCGCGGCAGCACCGTGTCCCACCTGGGGACGCACCGCGATGGGCAAAGCCGGCGCAGGACGGGATCGGATGCCACGGAGGCCCCGCTGTGTGCCACCGCCTCCCCTCACCCGCACCAAGCCCCGTCCCCTCCCCGGGATCTGCGCGGCGCGAGCGGAGCCATGGCGCCCACCGCGCTGGGTGACAGCGAGCCGCGCCGGTGCCACGCGGCGCCGGTCAAGCCGTGAGCGGTGCGCCGGAGCCCGGCGAGCCGGCGAGCAGCGGGAGGCAGGGGCGGGGGTCGGTGCCCCGCCCGGCACCGTACCTTTTAGCCAGAGAGGACGATTTTTTGTACGGGTCGTCGTAGGCGGCGCTGCGAGGCGGGGAGAGGCGGGTGCGCTCGTAGGGCGGTGCGGCGGCGGCCTGCGGCAGGCCCAGGTAGGAGCCCGCCGGCTGCCCCAGCTGGCTCGGCCCGTCGTAGGCGCTGCCCGGCTGGGCTCGGTACGCGGCCGCCAGCGCGGCGGAGGATGGCTGCTGCGCCGGGTAGGAGGCCGCCATGGCGCCGGAGGCCTGCGCCCGGTACGCGGCCGTCAGCGGGGCAGAGGCCTGCGCCTTGTAGGAAGCGGCGGCGACCGCGGCCTGGCTGCCGTAGGACGCGGCCAGCGAGGAGCCCGTCTGCGCGCCGTAGCCGGCGGGGAGCGCGGCAGCCGCGGGCTGGCTGCCGTAGGACGCGGGCAGGCCCGCGGCAGGCTGGGCGCCGTACGAGGCCGAGTGGCCCACGGTGGGCTGGGCGCCGTACGAGGTGGACAGCGCGGGTTGGGCACCGTAGGAGGCAGAGTGGCCGGCCACAGGCTGGTAGGCAGCGGCGGCGTGACCTGCCACGGCCTGGGCGCTGTAAGAGCTGGCGTGCACTGCCACGGCCTGGGCGCTGTAGCCAGCAGACAGCACGGCGCCGGGCTGGGCGCTGTAGGAGCTGGCGTGGCCATCCATGGGCTGGGCGCCGTAGGAGCCTGCGGCCAGCTGGGTGCCGTAGGATGCCACGTGCACGGCCACGGCCTGGGTGCTGTAGGAGCCGGCAGAGCCGGCAGCGGGCTGGGCGCCGTAGGCGGCGATGGCGGGCTGGGCGCTGTAGCCGGCCGAGTAGCCCGAGGCGGGCTGGGCGCTGTAGGAGGAGGCCAGGGCAGCGGACTGGACGCCGTAGGAGCTGAGGGAGTTGGCGGCCGCGGGCTGGGCGCCGTACGAGGCGGCAGCGGCGGGCTGGGCGCCGTAGGAGCCGAGGGAGTTGGCGGCAGCGGGCTGAGCGCCCGTGGCGCCCAGGGAGCCAACCGAGGGCTGGGAGCGGTAGGCGCTGCCCAGCGAGGCCGAGGGCTGCGCGCGATAGGCGGCGGCCTGGCCCGTGGTGGGCTGCGGGCGGTACGCCACGCCCAGGGAGGCCGAGGGCTGGGCTCGGTACGTGGCCCCCAGCGAGGCCGAGGGCTGGGCACGGTAGGCGGCCGGCTGCGCCGTCATGGGGAGCGACACCGCCGCGTAGCCGGCGCGGGTGGGCGACCGCCGCAGCGGGCTGCGGTCCCTGCCAAAGTAGGAGGGGGAGGCGGGCCGGGGCTGCGCATCGAAGGCATCGTACTTGGCGCCGAAGCGCTGCTGGTAATCGTACAGGGAGGGGGTGGTGGCGTAGCCGGCGCCCGTGGCCGAGGGGAAGGCGGCATCGGCCACCCGGCGCTGCTGGTCGAAGCCCTCGATCTTGGGCTGGAACTTCTCGCGGTACTCGAGGCCGATGCGCTTGGTCTTGTCGACGCCGAGGGCGGGCGGCGGCGCCTGGCCCGTGCCCTTCTTCTGCACGTTGGTGGAGAGCTCCACGTTCACCCGGCGCCCCTTCACCTCCTTCCCATTTAGGTTTTCGATGGCAACTTTAGCATCGGCTTCGTTCTCCATGTGCACAAAGGCATAGTCTGACAAAGCAGCAGAGAGAGCAGTGAGGGGAGAAAACACAACTCGTTACAGGAGCCGGCGCTAACGAGCCGTGCGGCGGCAGCGGGACGGGCGCGGGACGGGCGCTGCTGGCCCCGGGACGGCGCTGCCGGCCCCGCTCGCCGGAGGAGACACGACCACCACCATCGGCTCTGCCCCGCGCTCGCTGGGTCACAGCCCACCCGGCGTCCCCCAGCTCACAGCCTCCCCCAGCCCGCCCGGTTCCCTCTGTGTCCCCCCAGACTCTGCCTCCCGTGCCCCCTCCCAGCCCCTCCCTGGCACCTGGGGACCAAGGGCCCAGCCTGGGCTGGCAGTGCCAGCACCGTGGGCTCAGTGGGACGGCCTGGCAGTGAGCGGAGCAAAGCTGAGAGAACCGGCGCCAGCACAGAAGAGCGGGACAGGGACAGAAGAATGGGGGGAGAGGAAGAGGAGACAGAAAACGACAAGGACAGAAAGGAACAGGGACTTAAGACACAGAAGAAGAGGAGGGAGAAGAGGGAAGGAGGGAGGGAAGGAAGAGCCTGAGCACCCCCAGTGAGTGCCCGGCCATGGCGAGGAGCCAGTGCCACACGGCACCACCACGGCTCAGCAGCACAGAGGCGTCTGAGGACAGCAAGGAGCAGGGAAGCAGGACCTGGTGGCAGCTCAGGCAGCCACCTGTGGCACTTGGCCCAGCAGGTTCGGGGGCTGGATGCCCCCATGGTGGTCGGGGGGTCACCCCCGTGGCACGACGGGTCAGGAGGGCAGCGACCCCGTGGTGTTTCCCTGCAGTCACAGACCGAGACCACCGGAACCAGTGACAACCCACCCAAGGGTGTGTGGTGTGCTGGAGCATCACTGGCCAAGCAAACCCATCCCAGACCTCTGAGCATCAGTGCCACGTCACCCTCTCCTTTGTCCCCCCAGTACCATCCCACCCCCCGGCTCCTGTCCCACATCCACATGTCCCACTCTGGAAACCCAAAGAGGGGATGTCCCCTCCATGTCACCCTCAGCCCTGCTGCCACCCCCTGGGGGTGGCCATGGCACCCCCAAACCCGAGGGGACGCGGGGCAGGTTCTGCCAGGCTGTACTGGTGACTGAGAGCAGAGGAGCAACGTCCCCCTCCTGTGGGCAGGGGCACACGGGCACTGTGGGGACATCACCGGGACTCCAGGGTCGGGTGAGAAAGGACGAGATGACAGCAGGGTCAGGAGAGGGATGTGGAGTGACACTTGTCAGTCCATCAGTGTGACACAGGTGACAATTGAGTTGGGGGAGGTGGGTGACCCCACCAGGCCGTGCTGGGGGTCCCCAGTGTGAAGCCATTGAACCCCTCAGGGGTTTCACGGGGTGTTCTGTGCATGTCCCAGCTCGATGGCTGAGTGTGTCTGTGGAGGCCAGACTGTGTCCTGGGGATGATTTAGTCATTAAGGTGGCAGCAGCAGGCAGGGGTCACTCCCCCAGGGCTGGGGGTGGTGATGGCACAGAACAAAACTGCCAGAAGAAGAGAAATGGGGTGTTCAGGAGTGTGGGGAGCCCACCTGGGCCACTTGAGGGAGGATGAGGAGGTTGGTTAGAGAAGGGATCATGTGGAGATTGAGGGGGCAGAGGAGCCCACACGGGCTCATATGGCCCCACCTGGGGTTTGGGGAGGCGATTGCAGAGCACGAGGCCGGCTGGAGGAGGGTTATCGGAGAAGTTACGGGGTCAGGGGCACCCACAGGGGCTGGCACAGCCCCACCTGAGCCTGGGGAAGGCGATCGAAGACACGTGGTTGCCAGAGGGGGGGGTTAAGGGGTCTGGACCGCCCACACAAGCCCGCACCGCCCCGACCGGAGGGCGGGCGGAGGCGATGGAGCCGGACGTGGCTGGCAGAAGGGGGATTACGGGAGCTCACTCGGGCTCGCACGGCCCCGCTCGGGGCAGGGGGAAGGCGGCAGAAATCCCCCCGCTCCACCAGCCCGGGCCGCGCTGGGGTCCGGGCGGGGGCGACGCCGCAGTCGGACGGAACTCGGGTGCCACGGATCACCCGGCGGCGCGGGCCGAGCTGGGCGGCGGGGGCCGCGCGGCCCCGGCGGCGGGTCCGGTACCTTTCACCACGTCGCACTCCACCACGGGGCCGTACTGCTGGAAGAGCGAGCGCAGCTCCCCGCTCGTGCACGCGGCCGACACATTCCCCACGAAGATCTTGCAGGTGTTGGTGGGGCGAGGCCGGGATGGTTCCACCACGATGCGGCGGCCGTGCAGTTGGTGCCCGTTGAGCTGCGAGATGGCGCGCGCGGCCGCCGCCTCGTCCCGCAGGTGCACGAAAGCGAACTGTTTCATGAGGGCGACGCCCAGCACCGGCCCCGCGGCGCCTGCGAACAGCTCGCTCAACTCTTCCGCCGTCGCCTCCTCGGGGACGTTGCCCACGAAGAGTTTGATGCCAGGACGCATCGCGGCGGGGATCGCTGAGGGGAGCGTGGCGGGGACGGAACCGGCAGCGGCGAAGGCGGCTTCAAAATGGCGGCGGTTCCTGAGGGTGGCGGGGGCGGTGCCGTGCGCAGCGCGCCTGCGTGCCGTGCGCACCGCCCTCCCTCAGCGCGCCTGCGTGCCGTGCGCACCGCCCTCCCTCAGAGCGCTTGCGTGCCGTGCGCACCGCGCGCCGCGCCCACTATTTTCCCGCCGCGGTAGCTCCGCCCATCTCATTTTAAAACCACGCCCCCTCTTAAAGGAGCCGCAGCCTCTGCAGAGCGAGGGGCTCCCAACTCTTTATTCGTTCCCGGGGGGCTCTTAGAGGTGGGAGCTGGGGGTCTCCATGGCGGGGGTCTCCAGGGGAGCCCCACGGCTGCGGTCGCGCTCCTCCCAGAGGGTGACGCCGTCGCAGGTACAGACACGTTTGGGGTTCTGGAAGAGCCCGGCAGCGCGGGCCACCACACCACAGGCCAGCCTGGGGACACGGGAGGGTCAGAAGGGTGACCCCACAAAGACCCCCACCCAAAATACCCCCCAAGTGCTCACCCTCGGCCCGAGTTGCCGTTGACGCGGGACAGGGGGTGCGACCCCCGGCCCAGATCGTCCTCGCCCTCAGCCACCACCACGGAGCGGCCGATGATGTCCCACACCTGGGGAGGGGATTTGGGGGGTCAGAACCCCAAATTGGGGGGTCAGAACCCCAGAGAGACCCCCCCAAATACAGGGACAGACCCCCCAGACCCCAATTCCCACCTTCAGCTTCGAGTCCTCAATTCGGAACCGGGCCTGGCCCTCAGAGTCCGCCCAGATGTTCCCCAGGTCCCCGGCGTGCTGGGGGGGCAGAGGGGGTCAGGAGCACCCCAAAAATCACAGAGCAGCCCCCAACCCCACAGAGACACCCTGAAACCCCCCCAGAGACACCCCAAATCCCCTCACTGCACCTCAGAAACCTCAAAAAATCCCACAGTGACCCCACCTGACCTGTAATTGTTAACCAAGCCCCTCCAAGACCACCCCAAATCCTTCAGAGACCCCCAAATTCCCCCAACCCTACAAAACACCCCCCAGACCACCTCGAATCCTCTCAGAAACCCCCCAAATTCCCACATTGCCCCCACAAAACCCCTCCAAGACCACCCCAAATCCTCCAGAAACCCCCCCAAATTCCCCCAACGCTACAAAACACCCCCCAGATC
>JAWWEX010000108.1:7558336-7569277 GCA_035583215.1 Arremon brunneinucha
CTGAGTGGGGGCTTTGGGGGGACAGTTGGGGGGCTGGGGTTGAATGGGGGCTGCGTTTTTGGGGTCTCCCCGCTGACTCCAGCCCCTTCCCCAGGGTACCCCAACGTGGGCAAGAGCAGCCTCATCAACAGCCTCAAGCGCAGCCGCGCCTGCGGGGTGGGAGCCACGCCCGGGGTCACCAGGTGAGCTCACCTGGGGGGGTGGGGTCACCTGCATGGGGCAGGGGGGCTGTGGGTGGAGCCTGGGGGGACCCTGCCCAGGTGTGGGTGTGGCACAGACCCTGCCCAGGTGTGGGCGTGGCACACAGACCCCGCCCAGGTGTGGATGTGTCACTCTGCCCCGCCCCCAGGTGCCTGCAGGCCGTGCAGCTGGACGGGCACATCCGGCTCCTGGACTGCCCGGGGGTGGTGCTGGACTCGGGGGACCCCCCGGCCGCCGCCACCCTGAGGGGGGCCCTGGCCCCCCAGCGCCTGCGGGACCCCCTGAGCCCGGCCTGCACCATCCTGCAACGCTGCCCCCCACAGCAGGTAATGGGGACCCCCCTTGGGGGCTGGGGGAGCTGGGGGTACCCCCACCCTATGGCAATGCCCTGAATTTGGGGGGACCCCGTTTTTCCAGCTGAATCAGCAGATTTGGCTCTTTGGGGGACTTAGTGACCCCCAAAATTGGGATTAAGGAGAGGGGGTCAACATTGGGGTTGCCCACTAACCAAGGGGAGTGGAGGTTATTTCAGGGAGACCCTGCCCCATTTTGGGCATTTTCAGCCCATTTTGGCCCCTAAGGGTGGCACAGGGTGGCAGTCCCTGGTGTGCCCACCCTCCCAAACCCCTGTGTGTCCCCACACAGCTGAGCCAGCTCTATGGGGTGCCCCCTGCAGTGACCCCCTGGGGGGACCCCATTTTTCCAGCTCATCCCTCTGGGGGATTCAGTGACCCCCAACATTTGGATTAAGGAGGGGCTCAACACTGTGGAGGAGGAGAGGTTATTTCAGAGAGACCCCACCCCACTTTGGGCATTTCCAGCCCATTTCAGCCCTGAGGGTGGCACAGGATGCCAGTCCCAGCTGTGCCCACCCCCCAAACCCCTCTTCCCCCCCCCCCAGCTGAGCCAGCTCTATGGGGTGCCCCCCTGCAGTGACCCCCTGCAGTTCCTGGCACACCTGGCCCGGCGGCAGGGCCGGCTCCGCCCCGGGGGGCTCCCGGACACCAACGCTGCTGCCACGGCCCTGCTGCGCGACTGGACCAGGTCTGGGGGGGACGGGGATGTTCTGGGGGGGGGGTCCCACACCCTGAGCCCATTCCTAGGGGGGTTGGGGAGGGTTCTCCACACCCTGACCCCTTTTTTGGGGGTTTGGAGGGGTCTTCCCATACCCTGAACCTGTTTCTGAGGGGTTTCCACACTCTGACACCCTTTTTTGGGGTGGGTGGAGGGGTCTTCCCACACCTTGAGCCCCTTTCTAGGGGGTTGGGAAGGGTTTCTTCGCTCTGACTCTCTTTTCTGGGGGACTTGGAGGAGTCTTCCCACACCCTGACCCCTTTTTGGGGGGACTGGGAGGGGTTTCTTCACACTGACCCCCTTTTTTGGGTGGGTGGAGGGGTCTTCCCACACTCTCACCCCTTTTTGGAGGGGCTGGGGAGGGGTTCCCACACCCTGAACCTGTTTCTGAGGGGTTGGGAGAGGTTTCTTCACCCTGACCCATTTTTTGGGGTGGGTGGAAGGCTCCTCCCACACCCTCATCCCTTTCCAGAGGGTCTGGGGGTGGGTTTCCCACTTTGACCCCCTTTTTTGGGGGGCTTGGAGGGGTCTTCCCACACCCTGAACCTGTTTCTGAGGGGCTGGGAGGGATTTCCACACCCTGACCCCCTTTTTTAGGGTGGGTGGAAGGGTCTTCCCACACCCTCACCCCATTTTGGAGGAGCTTGGGAGAGCTTTTCACATCCTGATCCCTTTTTCTGGGTGGGTGGAGGGGTTTCCACACCCTGACCCCATTTTTAGGGACTTGGGAGGGGTCTCCACACCCTGACCCCCTTTTTTGGGTGGGTGGAAGGGTCTTCCCACACCCTCACCCCTTTTCTGGAGGGCTGAGGAGGGTACCCATACACCCTGACCCCATTTTGGGCACAGGAGGGGTCTTTCCACACTTTCTGAGCCTTTTGTTGTGGACCAAAGGGGTTTTTTCAGGCCCTGGGACCCCTTTCTGGGGGGCTTTGGGGTCTCCCACACATCTTGACTCCCCTTTTTCAGGCTTGTGAACTGTTTTTTCACACCTTGTGATTCCCTTTTTGGGGACTGGAGGCACCTTTCAACCCGATTACCCCATTTGGGAGGGGCTGCAGGGTCCCCCCATACCCTGAGCTCTATTTTTGGGGACAGGAGGGGTCTCCCCACACCCTGACCCCCCTTTTTTTCACAGTGGCAAGATCACCTACTACACCCACCCCCCCAAATCTCAGGGGGTGCAGCTCGAGGCCCAAATCCTGCCAGCACTGGGGCCAGCACTGGACCTTGAAGCCCTGGAACGGGGCGATGCCGAGGCCCTGGCAGGTGAGAAACACCTGATCCCCACTCCCACCCCCCTCGGGGACCCCCCAAAACTCACCTGCATCCCCCCAAAACTCACTTGGCCCCCCCCAAAGCTGTCCCAGTGACGGTGACAGGGCTCGAGTTGTCCCCAGAGGAGGAAGGGGAAGGAGAAGCCATGGAGGACGACAGCGGCGACCTGCAGGTGGGAAGGGATTTACTGAGGTTGGGGAGATTTTTGGGGGTTTTTTTGGGTTAATATTTGACCCTCCCACAGCTTGGCACGATGACAGTGGAGCTGAAGCCCCGGGTGAAGTCGGGGGGCACTGGGGGGGAGCCGGTGCCCCGAGCCCCCAGCCTGGAGGAGGTGGCTGCGCTCCCCCCTCTGTTCCAGGGGCAGGGGCTGCAGGCAGCTGGAAAAAGGAGGAAAAAACTGCAAAAAAGAGCACGTGAGTGAGGACACCCCATTTTCCTGACCCCCCCCAAACCTCCCTGACCACTTCCTTTCAAATTCCTGATCACTCCCATCCCACAGAGAAAATCGCCACGAAGCTGTCGGAGACCTTGGAGGCGGCCATGCAGTTTTGAGGCATCTACAAATTAAATAAAAATATTATATTTAATGGAGAAGTGGTTAAAAAAGCTCTATTTTGGAAATAGAAGATCTGGGGGAACAGGGGTGCTGTAGGTGTGGTTTGAGGGGTCTCTTGAGTAGGAGGTTGAAATGTCGAGGTTTTTGAGGGGGTGAGTGGGGTTGTAGAACTCCCCTATGATAGAGGGTACCCTGTTTTTACAGCTGACTCAGGAGATTTAATGCTCAGCCACTTAATGAGCCTCAAAATTGGGGTCAAGAGGAGTGCTCAGCATTGGGGCTGCACCCCATTATTGAGAGCACTCCACCTCCACAGCCCCTCTAATCCCTATAGCACCCAGTGCCCCACTCCGACACTAAATGAGCCCCCCAACCCTGCAGGGCACCCCAAAAACCACCTTGGACACCACAAACACTTCCTGAGGTCCCACACCTGCCCAAAACTCCCTTGTTCACCCCCAAAAGGCACAAGGTGCCTCCCCAAGCCATCAGCCTTACCCCTCACAGCACCCTCGGCTGTACAGGTGAGTTTGAGTACCTCACATGAAGGTTTCTCTGGGATTTTGGGGTGCTCTCAATATCCCATTGCTGGGCTGGGGCTGGGTACGGGCACCAAGCTCCCCTCAGCCTCTGCCGCCATTTTGCCACCTGCAGGAAGGGCCCTGGCAGCGCCTTACAGGTGGTGGCGGCACCACAGGTGCTTCCAATAACGGCTGTTAAGGCCAAGGGAGGGGCCAAATGCACCACTGCGGGTCATTTTGAGGTGTTTTGCGTTTTTTTTCCACCGTTTTGCCGCCATTTCCCTGCCGTGAGGGGAGTGTGGGGGGGCGCGAGGTTTTCCCGCCTTTTTCGCCACCTGAGGGGAGGGGGGAGGTGGAGCGCGAGACTCGCCCGCCGGGCGTCAGGGGGCGGGGCGATCTCCGTCTCTCGACCAATCGCGATGCGACGGTGGAATGGTGGGCGGGGCTAACGGGGTCTGGACCAATGGGAAGCGGAGCTGGCGCGGGAGGGGTCGGTGGGTGTGGGCGGGGCCAGCGCAGTCGCGGTCGGAGCGCGGTCGGGGTCGGTGGGTGTGGGCGGGGCCAGCGCAGTCGCGGTCGGAGCGCGGTCGGGGACGGATCGTGCCCAGGCCGAGTCGTTGGCCGGGCCTTGAGGGAATTTCTGCGGCCTTGCTGAGGGTAGGACGCGGTAGGCGGCCTTAGAGGCTCTCCCGTCGCGGTTTTAGCCCGCCCGCTGCTTGTTTTCCTCTCAGAACTGCTGTGAGAAATGTCGCAGCGGAAGCGCAGCAAAGGGCTCGGCGGCTCTCAGGTGAATGGCTGCTTCCCTCACACCCATTCTCCCTTCATTTAGACTCCCTTCTCGGTTTTAGTCCCTTCCCTATCATCAAATTGCCTCGTTTCTCCTAGTTTTCCACTCAGATGACCGATGGGGAGGATGATTCCATCCCCACCCAGGTGGAGCGGCAATCCCAGGACCAGGTGAACCAGAAGGTGGATTGAGGCGATTCTGTCTGTACCCACTCCTGGATTTCTGTATCTGCATTTTTTTGATATCAGCTCTGCTCATTCCTCCTCAGGTGAGCGAGCTGGTGCAATTCCTACTTGTGAAAGACCAGAAAAAAATTCCTATCAAAAGGGCAGGTATGTTTAGGGGAATCTCTTTCCTGGGTGTTTAAAGCTTTTTTGGATGCTCCAGGCTCCCTCAGCATTCCCTGCTTGTTTTTTGCAGACATGCTGAAGAATATAATCCGAGAATACAGAAATGCCTACTCAGAAATTGTCAAAAGAGCTGACAGGACCCTGCAGGAGGTGGGGAAAGCACGGAAGGGGAAGGTTTGGAGGGAAAACACCTCGTGGATTAATTAATTAATTAATTAACTCTTTGTCTCTCTCAGGTATTCGGGCTGCAGCTGGTGGAGATCGACACCAAACGTCACATTTATATTCTTATTAATAATTTACCTCATGCTGAGGGCCAACACCTGTGCAGGTGAGAGGGGGACCTGGGTGACTTGAACCCCCTCAGGGTGTCCCCCCAACACGGGTGACACCCCAATGTCACCCACAGGGGCAAGGAGAAGGAGAAGATGGGGCTCCTCTTGGTCATCCTCAGCTTCATCTTCATGAAGGGCAACTCAGTCAAAGACAGTGAGTTCTCCCCCAAATTCTGCTCATTTTACTCCACTTTTCCTTTGCACTTTGCTGACTGACACCCCAATTTTTTCAGGTGCTTTGTGGGAGTTCCTGCATTTGCTCCGTGTGTACCCAGGGTAGGATTTGGGGACACACAGGGACGGGGTGGGGGACAGTGCCACCCCTCACTATCCCCCATCCTCAGGAAGCAGCACAGCGTCTTTGGGGACGTCAGGAAGCTGGTGACAGAGGAGTTTGTGAGGCAGAAGTGAGTTGGGGAGGGGAAAGGGGAGAATTTTGGGGGGATTTTAGGGGTTCCATCCATCCCGGTGTGCCCAGAGCAGCCTCAGCTCCAGCTTGGCCGGGCTGTTTATACCACACCGCAGAGCAAAACCTGCAAATCCCCCACACCCCGTGCCTTAAAGGGTCCTTCATGGGGTCAGGGGAGAGCTGGACACCCCCTTTGTGCACCCCAAAACCTTCTGGGGAGAGGTCCTCACCCAACCCAACCTTTTCCAGGTACCTGGAGACCACCCCCATCCCCCTGACGGACCCCCCAGAATTCAAATTCCAGTGGGGACCACGGGCAGAAAAGGAAACCTCCAAGAAGGATGTGCTGAACTTTGTGGCCAAGGTGAGTCTGTGGTTTTTTTTGGGGGGGCATCTCTGAGTTTTGGGGGGGCTCAATTTGATGCCCCCTCCCCTTATTTTTCCTCCCATTCAGATGCAAGGCAAGGACCCCGCATTTTGGGCGAGCCAGTTCAGCGAGGCTGAGGCCAGCCAAGCCAACACCTGACCCCCCCCCAAAAAATAAAATCAGCCCCCCCAAAAAATAAAATCAGCACCCCAAAATGTCCAAGCTGGGTTGTGCAAGGTTTAATTTTTAATTTTGGGGTGGGGGCTCCCCTTTTTCCCCTCAGAAATGCTCTGGGACGGTGTTGAGGGCGTCGGCCGCGGTGCGGTTGATGTCGACGTTCTGTGGGGTGAAAATTTGGGGTTTTGGGGGATTTTCCCCAAAATTTAACCCCCCCAAAGTTATTTTGGGGGGGGGTTATTGGGGTCTGCAGCCTGTTTTTGGGGTGGATTTGGGGAGGGGGCTCTCACCTGGGGTCGGGCCCGGTGGGTGTTCACGGCCTCGATGTTGAGGAAGATGGGCTCCACCTCACAGCCTGGGCAGGGAGGGAGGAATTGGGGGGATTGTCCCCGATTTGGGGGGATTGTCCTCAGTTTGAGGTGGGACACAGGGGGATTGTCCCCATTTTGGGGGGATTGTCCTCAGTTTGAGGTGGGACACAGGGGGGTTGTCCCCATTTTGGGGTGGAACACAGAAGGACAAGTCCCCATTTTGGGAAGAATACAAATCCCTATTTTTGGGAGATTGTCCCTTTTTTGGGGTGGGACACAGAGGGACAGTCCCCATTTTGGGGAGGGACACAAATCCCCTTTTTGTGGGGAATTGGCCCCATTTTCTGGGGGGAAAGTCCCTTTTTGGGGGGATTGTCCCTGTTTTGTTTGGGGTGGGACATGGGAGGATTGTCCCCATTTTGGGGAGGGACAGAAATCGCCTTTTTAGGGGGCATTTGTCCCCATTTTGGGGTGGGACACAGGGGGACAGTCTCTTTTTTGGGGGGATTGTCCGTAATTCTGGAAGGAACCCAAATCCCCTTTTTGAGGGAATTGTCCCCATTTTGGGGTGGGACTCAGGGAGGACAGTCCCTTTTTGGGGGGATTGTCCCCATTTTCTTTGGGGTGGGACACGGGGATTGTCCCCATTTTGGGGTGGTACACAAGGGGACAGTCCCCATTTTGGGGAGGGACACAAATCCCCTTTCTGGGGGGAATTGTCCCCAATTCTGAAAGGAACACAAATCCCCTTTCTGAGGGTCTTTGTCCCCATTTCTATGGGGAACCCAAACCCCCTTTTTTGTGAGGAATTGTCCCCAAATTGTCCCCATTTTGGGGTGACACTCACCATAAGCCACCGGCGTCAGCTTCAGCACCGTGTGCAGGGGACACTCGAGGTAGGGCAGCTCATCTGGGTGAGGGGTTTAACAAACACCAGGTGGGCACAGCAGCTCTGGGCTGTCCCCAGACTGTCCCCAAGGTGTCCCCAAGGTGTCCCCAAGGCCTCACCTGCGCTCTTGTCCAGGAAATAAGCCAGCAGGCAGCGCATGACAGCCTGGTGGCACACCACCAGCACGTTCTCCTGCCGCTCCAGCTCCATGATCACCGGCTCCAAACGCTGCACCAGGTCCTCGTAGGACTGGGGAGGGGGTTCAGGAGGGTCCCCAGACTCTTTTTTGGGGTTTTTTGGGGGGGTTTTTGGGGGGTTACCTCGCCTCTGGGGTAGCGGTAGCGGTATTTGTCCTGGTCGCGCAGCGCCAGCTCCTTGGGGTAACGCTCCTGGATCTCCTCGTAGGTCATCTCCTCACACACACCCTAAGGGACAGCTCAGGTGACCCCAAAATTACCCCAAACAGCCCTAAAAGGACTCTAAATTGCTCCAAATGGCACCAAAATTACCCCAGATGGCAACAGAATTACCCCGAGAAGCCCTAAATGGCACCAAAATTACCCCAAATGGCTCCAAAAGGACCCTAATGACTTTAAATGGCCCCAAAATTACCCCAAGTGGCACCAAAATGACCCCAAATGACCTCAAATTTACCCCAAAATGACCCCAAATGGCCCCAAAATTACCCCAGATGGCCCCAAAAGGACCCGAAATGAGTTTCAGTCACCCCAAATGACCCCAAATGAATTCCAGGGACCCAAAATTACCCCAAATGGTCCCAAATGGGTTTCAGTGACCCCAAATTACCCCAGATTAATTCCAGTGACCCCAGATGAATTTCAGTGACCCCAAAGTGACCCCAAATGGCCCCAAATGAATTCCAAACGACCCCACATGACCCTAAATGACCCCAGATGGATTCCAGTGACCCCAAATGGATTTCAGTTACTCAAAAGAATTCCAGTCATCCCAAACCCAGTGACCCCAGATGAATTCCAGTGACCTCAAAATGACCCCAAATGGCCCCAAATGGATTTCAGCCACCCCAAAATGACCCCAAACGAATTCCAGTAAACCCAAAATGACCCCAAACGAATTCCAGTAACCCCAAATGGCCCCAAAGGAATTCCAGTGACTCCAAATGTCCCCAAATAAATTCCAGTCACCCCAAAATGACCCCAAAGGAATTCCAGTCACCCCAAAATGACCCCAAACGAATTCCAGTCACCCCAAAATGACCCCAAATAAATTCCAGTGACCTCAAAATGACCCCAAACGAATTCCAGTCACCCCAAAATGACCCCAAAGGAATTCCAGTAACCCCAAATGTCCCCAAATAAATTCCAGTGACCTCAGAATGACCCAAAATGCCCCCAAACCCCGTGTGTGGCTCACGGCGTCGATCTCGTTGAGCGCCTTCCACTGCTCGTAGGGCACGCCCAGCGCCTCGGCCGTCTGGATGGTTCTCCTCATGTGGCTCGTCCACACCTTCAGCTCGGGGATCTCCTGGCTGCGGATGAACCGCGACAGCGCCTGCGCGTACTGAGGGGGCGGGGCTCTGTCCGTCCGTCTGTCCGTCCGTCCCGCCGGGCACAGCCCGCGCCCCGTAGCAGGGAGTGTGGGCTAAGCCCCGCCCCTTTGTGGGCGTGGTTTGATTGGTTGGCTCCGCCCCATTGTGCTGGTGGGCGTGACCTCCTGTAGCTCCACCCCCAGCCTCACCTGATGGCTGTGATGGGATGTTCCTGTGTCCCCCAGGTGTGTCCCCATAAGGTGACCCGGCTGTGACCTCACCTGTTCTCCATGAGGTGACATCTCTGAGTCCCCCAGGTGTGTCCCCACAAAGTGACCCTGTTGTTTCCCCACCTGTTCCCCACGAGGTGACAGCGCCGAGTCGCCCCCGATGCGGCTGCACAGGTTGAGCTGGCTCTGACCCCAGGTGTATAAGGTGACATCCCCAGGTGTGTCCCCACAATGTCACTTGGTTTTGTCCCCACCTCACCTGTTCCCCCCGGGGTGACAGCGCCGAGTCCCCGCCGATGCGGCCGCGCAGGTTGAGCTGGCTCTCGCCGTGCCGGCTCAGGTAGATGGTCCTGGGCGTGACGTGGATGTTCATCAGGTAGTACACGGTGCGGCTCTGCACGTGGCCCTGCACGCGGTTGGCCAGGTAGCGCAGCCCCACGTCGAAAATCTTGATGTAGGACAGGGCGCTGAGGGAATTCGTGAAATAATCAGTGAGGGGGAATTCATAAAATCAGGGAATTATATAAAAAAAATTTAATAAATTCAGTGCGGGGGAATTCATAAAATCAGGGGCAATTCATAAAAGCCATGAGGGGGAATTCATAAAATAATCAGTGAGGGGGAATTCATAAAATCGGGGAATTCATAAAATCAGGGAATTATATAAAAAAAAATTAATAAATTCAGTGAGGGAGAATTCATAAATCAGTGAGGAGGAATTCATAAATTCAATGAGGGGGAATTCATAAAATCAGGGACAATTCATAAAAGCCGTGAGGGGGAATTCATAAAATTAGGGGGAATTCATAAAATCCATGAGGGGGAATTCATAAAATAATCAGTGAGGGAGAATTCATAAAATCAGGGAATTATAGAAAAAAAAATCATAAAATCTGTGAGGGGGAATTCATAAAAAAATCAGTGAGGGGGAATTCATAAAATCATCAGTGAGGGAGAATTTATAAAATCAGTGAGGGAGAATTCATAAGATCAGGGAATTATAAAAAAAAATTCATAAATTCAGTGAGGGAGAATTAATAAAATCAGTGAGGGGGAATTTATAAATTCCGTGAGGGAGAATTCATAAAATCGTCAGTGAGGGAGAATTCATAAATTCAGTGAGGGAGAATTCATAAATCAGTGAGGGAGAATTAATGAAATCAGTGAGGAGAAATTAATAAAATCAGTGAGGGGGAATTTATAAAATCAGGGAATTATTAAAAAAAATCAATCAATCAATAAAAATAAAAAATAAAAATTAATAAATAAAAATATTAAAATTTCAAAAATAAAAAATAAAAATAAAAAATCAAATTAAAAAATAAAAATAAAATAAATGAGAAAAATAAAGTAACAAAAAATAAATAAATGAATAATTAAATAAAATAAAAAGAAAAATTAAATAAAATAAGATATTAAAAATAAAAATTTAAAATTAAAAAATAAAAATAAATAAAATAAAATAAATAAAATAAAAAGAAATAATAAATTAAAAATGTAAATAAAAATAAATAAAATAAAAATAAGTAAAATCAAAAAATATAAAAATCAAAATTAAAAATTAAATAAATAAAAATAAAATAAAAATTAAAATATAAAAATACAAAAAACTAAAAATAAAAGATATCAAAAAATAAAACAAATAAAATTAAAAAAAAAAACAAAAATCAAAATAAAAAAATTCAGCAAATAAAATTAAAATTAAAAATAAATAAACATAAAATAAAAGAAATTTAAAAAATAAAATCAAGAGACCGCCAGGTACCGCAGCCCCACATCGAAAACCTCAATGTAGCGCAGCGAACTGAGGGAGTTTGGGGATTGAGAATTCATAAAATAAATCCCGTCCTGTTTTTGTTTTTCTCACAGACCCCAGAGCGATTTTGGGGTGTTTTGGGATGTTTTTGGAGTGTTTTTGGGGGGTTTTGGGGTATTTTTGGGGT
>JAWWEX010000108.1:7653238-7663499 GCA_035583215.1 Arremon brunneinucha
CCAGTGTTCACCACCCATCAAAACCACAACTCCAGTGTCATAGACCCCCCAAACCACAACCCCAAATCCAGAACCCCCCAAAGCAGCAAACCCAGAGTCTGGGATGCCCCAAAACAGGAACCTTGTGTCCAGCACCCCTCAAACTACAACCCTGGTGTCCAAGACTCCCCAAAATGTGCACTTCAGTGTCCAGGACCCCCAAAACCAGGGAATAAGGAGTCTGGGATCCCCCCAAATGGGACCCCAGTGTCCAGGACACCCCCTAAACCACAACCTCACTGTTCAGAACCCCCAAACCAGAACTCAGGACCCCCAAAACCAGGGAACCCGGTGTCCAAGACCCCCCAAACCACAACCCCAGATCCAGAACCCCCCAAACCATGGAACCCAGACTCTGGGATGCCCCAAAACAGGAACCCTGTGCTCTCCGGGACCCCTCAAACACCACCCAACCATCTGGACCCCCCCCAAAAAAAACCACCCGGGGCCCCCCAGGTGCCCCCCACAGCCGTGGGCACACCTGGACGCACCTGCAGCGTGTGCTCGATGGCGTTGGGGAAGTTCTTGAGGGTGCAGATGGGAATGGCCTTCTCGGGGGGGTCCTGGCTGGAGCTGTAGGACTCGCTCAGGAACGGGATCACCACCTGCACGTTGCCCTTGGTGCCCAACGTGCCCGACTCCAGCAGCGGCTTCCGGTAATAAACGCAGCGCCGGTCCATGTACAGCCCTGCCCGGGGGTGGGGGGCAGTTATGGGGCAGCCCAGGGGGTGTGGGGCACCCCAAAGTGCTGTAGGGCACCCCTAAATATGGGGCATGTGCAGGGTGATACAGGGGACTCTACAGTAAATACAGCATTGGTCCATGTACAGCCCTGCCCGGGGGCGTGGGGGGCAGTTATGGGGCAGCCCAGGGGGTGTGGGGCAGTTATGGGGCAGGTCAGGGGGTGTGGGGCACCCCTAAGTATGGGGTATGACCAAGGGATATAAAGGACCCTACAGTAAATACAGTGCCGGTCCATGTACAGCCCTGCCTGGGGGTGGGGGGGCAGTTATGGGGCAGCCCAGGGGGTCTGGGGCACCCCAAAGTGCTGTAGGGCACCCCAAAGTGCTGTAGGGCACCCCTAAATATGGGGCATGAGCAGGGTGATATAGGGGACCCTACAGTAAATACAGCATTGGTCCATGTACAGCCCTGCCTGGGGGTGTGGGGGGCAGTTATGGGGCAGCCCAGGGGGTGTGGGGCAGTTATGGGGCAGCCCAGGGGGTCTGGGGCATCCCAGGGGGTACAGGGCACCCTCAGGGCCTATGGGGTACCCCCAGATATGGGACACCCCACAGTACACGCTGCCTAAGATCTCTGGGGGTTATGGGGCACCCCAGGAGTTATGGGGGACCCAGATATGAGGCACCCCCAAATATGGGGCATCTTCTGATATAGGGCACAAGCATGGGCTATGGGGCAGCCCCCCAAGGGTCGCTCAGTCCCCCAAGGGTCCCTGTAGCCCCTCAAGGGTCCCCATAACCCCCCAAGGGTCCCTATAGCCGCTCAAGAGTCCCTCCAGCCCCCCAAGGATCCCCATAGCCCCCCCAAGAATCCCCATAGGCCCCTAAGGGTGTCTCCAGCCCTCCAAGGATCCCCATGGCCCCGCAAAGGGTTCCTGCAGTACCCCACAGATCCCCACAGATCCCCAAGGATCCCCACAGCTCCCCAAAGGTCCCCATAGCCCCCCCGAGGTCTCTGTTGCCCCCAGCCCCCCGTGCTCACGCGCGTCCACGTTGTCCAGCGCGTTGGCCACGCCGTCCAGCCCCTCGAAGAAGTCGTCGTCGTAGACGCGCTCGGTGTCGGGGCCCACGCGGTCGGTGCGGCTGCTGACGCGCAGCGCCGGGTTCATCTCCCGCGCCGCCGCCGCCGCCCGCTCCGACTTCAGCTTCTGCGGGTGGGGACAGCTGGGAGGTGAGCCACGCCCCTCGGGACACGCCCTGGTGGGCCACGCCCCTTTCCTAAGGCATTGACGCATCTCAGAAATTCAATTGGTGATGTTGGCCAAGAAACTCAACTGCTGACATTGAGCACAAAATTCTATTGTTGGTGTTGGCCAAGAAACTCAGCTGCTGATGTTGAGTACAAAACTGTCATGGATATTAACCAGAAAAACCAACTGTTGATATTGGCCAAGAAACTCAACTGTTGACGTTGAGTACAAAATTCTATCATTGGTGTTGGCCAAAAAACTCAAAGGTTGGCACTGGCCAAGAACTCAACTACTGGCGTTGAGTACAAAATTCAATCGTTGACCTTGGCCACGAAATTCAACTGTTGGCGTTGGCCAAAAAACACAACTGTTCATGTTGAGCACAAAATTCAACTGTTGATGCTGGCCAAGAAACTCAACTGTTAACGTTGAGTACAAATCTGTCATTGATATTAATCAGAAAAAACAACTGTTGACGTTGACCAAAGAAACTCAACTATCAGCACTGGCCAAGAAACTCAACTATTGACGTTGAGTACAAAATTCAATCGTTGATGTTGACCAAGAAAATCAACCACTGGTGTTGGCCAAGAAACTCAACTGTCGACGCTGAGCACAAAACTCAACCATTGATATTAACCAGGAAAATCAATCGTTGATGTTCAACAAGTAATTGAACCATTGACGCTAAGCATGAAACTCAACCATTGATGTTGGCCAAGAAACTCAACCATTGACGCTGAGCACAAAACTCAATTGTTGATGTTAACCAAAAAACTCAATCATCAATGTTGAGCACAAAACTCAACCATTGACGTTGGTAAAAAAATTCAACCATTGACGCTAACAAAGAAACTCAACAGTCAATATCAAGCACGAAACTTGATTGTTCATGTTGGCCAAGAAAGTAACGAGCACAAAACTCAACCTGAAACACTGACCAAGAAACCTGAAGGTTTAAGGTAGCCAAGAAACTCTAAGGGCGACATTGGCCAAAAAACTCAACTGTGACGTTGAGCACAAAACTCAACTGCTGATTTTGGCAAAGAAACTCAACCGTTGACATTGGCCAAGAAACTTAAGTGTTGACATTGAGCATGACACTCCACCACAGATGCTGAGCACAAAACTCAACCCTTGACATTGACCATGAAACTCAACTGTTGACCTTGGCTAACTCAATGGCAGCATCTTAAGAGTGGCCACCCAAACCCCAACTGGCTCTGCCCCTCATCATCCCCCCAACTCCTCCCTCCCCATCCACTCCAGTTTGGCGTAGCCAACCCAACGTTGGCCAACCGTTGGGTCACTCCCAGCCCTCACCGTGACGTCCCACGGCCGGAAGAGGAACTGGCGGTTGAGGTTGGACTTCTCGATGGTGTCCATGTCGGTGACGGTGACGCTGCCCTCGGGGCCGCAGCCCAGGCCCACCATGGCGAAGTTCTTGAGCAGCTCGCAGCCGATGGCCCCTGCCCCTACCTACAGGGGACATGTGGGGACACGTGGGGACAGAGCACGAGGTGGCTTATGGGATTGGGGACATGTGGGGACACAACAGGAGATGGCCTGTGGGGTTGGGGACATGCGGGGACAGAGCACAAGGTGGCCCACAGGGCTGGGGACATGTGGGGACACAGCAGGAGGTGGCCCACAGGGCTGGGGACACAACAGGAGGTGGCCAGTGGGGTTGGGGACATGTGGGGACACAGCACAAGGTGGCCACTGGGGTTGGGGACAGATGGTGAGAAAAGGATAAGGGTGAAGGGACACTTTGGGACACTCAAGAGAGGGGCACACAAGGGACATTGAGGACATACAGATGACTTGAAGGAACAATCAGGAAATGTGTGAGGACACCAGGGGGACACCTAAGGGACACATGGGGACACTTAGGGTGGCCCAGAAGAGCTGGGGACGTGTGTGTGGGAAAGGTGACACTTGGTAAATTCATGAAAGGAAATTTGGTGACATTTGAGGAAGAGGTGACAACACAAGAGACACATGGACGATGGAGAACATGGGTGGGGACACTGGGGACATTGGGGACACTGACCACAAAGTACTTCTGGGCGCCCAGCTTGGCCTGCAGGTCGGCCCCGAACACGGCGATCTGCCCGTCGTAGCGGCTGTTGCGCTGGGGACGATGCGACACCGGTGTCACCTGGCTGTGTCACCTGCCAGGGGACACCCCCGGGGCTGCAGAGCCACCACGGGGACTCAAGAGTGACAGCAGCCGTGGCTGTGTCCTCATGGAATGACCACCCATGGGTGCTGGGTGGCCACCATCTGCTGTCCCCAATGGGGTGACCAATAGGGATACCCTAACCAATGTCCTTCAACCGATGTCCCCCCAAGGTGACACCACCCAGGGGTGACACATACAGCCCCCCTGGTGTGCCCCAGCCCCTCAGGGTGTCCCCCAGCCCCCCAGGTGTCCCCCACATGTCCCCATGTCCCTCCCCAGCTGGCACTGCTCCTTAGTGAGCAGTGTGTTGCAGTTCTCCTCACATGTCCCCTAACCCCCGAATGTCCCTCAGGTGTCCCCTCATTGGCTGGCACTGCTCCTCAGGTGTCTCCCAGCCCCCCAGGGGTGTCCCCCAGATGTCCCCGTGTCCCCTCACTGGCTGGCACTGCTCCTCAGTGAGCAGCATGTTGTGGTTATCCTCAGGTGTCCCCCAGGTGTCCCCAGTGTTCCCCAGCCCCCCAGGTGTCCCCAGATGTCCCCATGTCCCTCACCAGCCAGTACTGCTCCTCAGGTGTCCCTCAGCACCCCCAGGTGTCCCCAGTGTCCCCCTGCCCCTCACCGGCCGGCACTGCTCCTCCGTGAGCAGCGTGCTGCATTTCTTCTCAGGCCCCAGGTGTCCCCCAGCCCCCCCAGGTGTCCCCTGTGTCCCCCCAGGTGTCCCCAGGTGTCCCCGTGTCCCCTCACCGGCCGGCACTGCTCCTCGGTGAGCAGCGTGTCGCGGTTCTCCTCGGGCAGACACTCGAGCGCGTCGAAGTAAAGCCACTGCGTGATGGGCGTGAACTTCCCCGACACGGCCTGGGGACAGGGACAGTCAGGGACAGTTAGGGACAGGGACAGCCCAGGGACATATCAGGGACAGTTAGGGACAGGGACAGGGATAGAGACAGCCCAGGGACAGCCTGGGGACACGTCAGGACAGCCCAAGGACAGTTAGGGACAGGGACAGCCCAGACACACAACAGGGACAGCCCTGGAACATGTCAGGGACAGTTAGGGACAGGGACAGCCCAAGGACATATCAGGAATATATGCACAGCCCCGGGACAGGTAAATCCTGGGGGACACGTGAGGGACATCCCAAGGGATGGATCAGGGACATACTGGGGACACAACAGGGACAGAACGTTGGGGACATCCCAGGGGACACGTCAGCGACAGGGCTGGGCCCACGGTGGATGTGTCAGGGACAGGAACCTGGAAACATGTCAGGGACAGGGACCCAGGGGACACATGAGGGACAGGACAAGGACAAGGTGGCAACCTCAGGGTGACACATCAGGGACAGGGCCAGGACCCTGAGAGACACTTCAGGGACAGGACAAGGACAAGGCAGTGACGTCAGGGGAACCCCAGCAAACACCTAAGGGACACCGCAGTGACCCCAAGGGACACAGGGGACAGCAGGGGACACAGACACCGAGTCTGGCACCCCAGGCAGGGCCAGCTGAGCAGCTCCAGCTGTGACACATGGGGACAGCAGCCCCAGGTGGCCTTGGGGACACGGGGACACGGTACCTTCATGACCTCCTGCGCGGCCAGGCCGCCGATGAAGGCGTTGACCGGGGCCAGGTCCCCGGTGGCCTGGAACGCCAATTCCCGCACCAGCTCCTCGTCCAGCTCGGCCCCCGCCGCCACCTCCTTGGTCAGGGCCACCACCTCGGCCGCGTCACCCTGCCGGGGACAAGGACAGGGACACGGTGCTGGGGACAGTGCTGAGGATGGCCCATGAGCAGGGCTTGGTGGCCTCCATGGCCTCAGTGTGCCCAAAGGTCACTCCACAGTCTGTGACACCCCCAAATGATGTCACCAGTGTCCCCAGGAGATAGGAGGAAGATGGTGGGGGTCCCTGTTGGTGCAGGACCCAGTGGCTTCATGTCCCCAGTGTCCCTCCAAGCCCCAACCACCCCCAAGCCCTCTGATGTCCCCAAATTCAGGTGGGGCCCAGGTGACCTCCAAGTCCCCAACACTCTCAATGTGCCCAGAGTCACCAGCTGGTGACAGGGCCCTGGGGGTGGCCGCAATGGAGCAGGTCACAGTGACCTCCAGGTCCCCAACCCCCTCAATGTCCCCAGTGTCACCAGGACCCCAGGGACATTGTGTTGGGTCACAATGACCTTCATGTCCCCAACACCCTCAATGTCCCCAGTGTCACCAGCTGGTGACAGGGCCCCAGGGACACTGCTGGGGCAGGTCATGGTGGCCTCCATGTCCCTCAATGTCCCCAGTGTCACCAGCTGGTGACAGGGCTCCAGGGACACCGTGTTGGGGCAGGTCATGGTGGGCCCCATATCCTCAATATCTCCACACGCTGGTATCCCCCCAGTGTCCCCAGTGTCCCCGCAGTGTCCCCACCTGGTGGCGGGGCCGCGGGGCGCGGCCGTGCTGCTGCAGGAAGCGGTGCAGGCCCTGCCACGCCCAGTGCAGCATCGAGGGCCTCTCGACCTTGCCGAAATCCGTCACCATCATCTCGGGCTCGGCCAGCGCGTCCCGCAACCGTTTCTGGGGAGAACACACCAGCGTAAACCAGTATAAACCAGTATAACCCAGTATAGATCCCTATAGCTCAGCACAACCCAATATAGCCCAGTATATACCAGTATAACCCAGTAGAGCCCCGTATAAATCTCTATAGCCCAGCATAACCCAATATAACCCAGTATAAACCCCTATAACCCAACACAACCCAATACAAACCAGTATAGCTCAGTATAAATCTCTATAACCCAGTATAAACCAGTACAGCCCAGTATAAACCACTGTAACTCAGCACAATCCAGTATAAACCAGTACAGTCCAGTATAAGGCTCTATAGCCCAACATAACCCAATGTCAACCAGTATAGCCCAGTATAAACCAGTATAACCCAGTATAGCCCAGTATAAACCACTATAGCCCAGTATAAACCAGTACTCCTCAGTACCCTGGCAGCGCATCCCGCAACCGTTTCTGAGGGGAACAGTCCAGTGTAACCCAGTATAAACCAGCACAGACCAGTATAAACCCTTATAACCCAGCATAACCCAGTATAAACCAGTACCCTGGCAGCACGTCCCACAACTGTTTCTGGGGGGAACAGCCCAGTGTAAACCAGTATAAACCAGTAGAGCCCAGTATAAACCCATATAGCCCAGTATAAGCCAATGCTACCCAGTACAATCCAGTATAACCCAATATATCCCAGAATATCCCAGTACAAGTCAATATAATGCAGTACAACACAGCATAAACAAATACAGCCTAGTATAACCAAGTATAAGCCAGTATAAACCAGCACAGCCCAGTATAAACCCATATAGCCCATCCCATCCCATCCCATCCCATGGATCCCATCCCATGGATCTCATCCCATCCCAGGGCTTTTCCTTGGAGCACAGGTGTTCACACACCAGGAATGTGCCAGGCTGCTCTGCAAAACTCCCCACTCCTGTGGGAGTCACCCAAAGGCTCCTGTGTGGAAAGGCTCCACCAGCAATCCCGGGAAATTGGGACATGCTCTCTTATCCCAGTGGTAAAGCTCTTGGGAATTACACTTGTGTAAATTACATTTGTGTGAATTACACTCGTGCAAATTACACTTGTGCAAATTACACTTGTGGAATCCCAAACATATGACACATTCACGTTCCATGTGGTGAATCCTGGAGTTCCAGTTGCAGCGGTTGGAATTCCATCAGTCCCTGCCTTGTGGTGCCATCTGGGAGCACTGGCAGGGATTTTCCCCTCCATTTAAGCTGCCTCAGAGCTCTCCTGGCTCTGCCTGGTCCCTCTCTGCTCCTCAGTTATGAGGCACAGGCTGGCACAGGACCAGGCAGAGTGCAACAAACACCCAAAGAGGCTCTGTCAGCTCATGGGGGGGAGAAAAGCCACAAACCTCAAGTGATGAACCCCACTTATGGCCTTGTCATTTATAGGACAGGGGAAAATGGCTTCATACTTCCAGAGGGCAGGGCTGGATGGGATCTTGGGAACTGGGAATTGTTCCCTGGCAGGGTGGGCAGGGGCTGGGCTGGAATTGCCAGAGCAGCTGTGGCTGCCCCTGGAGCCCTGGCAGTGCCCAAGGCCAGGCTGGACATCGGGGCTGGCAGCACCTGGCACAGTGGGAGTTCCCATGACAGTGGTGGCACTGGATGGGCTTTAGGGTCCCTTCCTATCCAAACCATTCCATGATTTTGTGACTTCTGTGGAGCCTTTTAAAGCCCAGTGCCAACATTTGCTCCACATGAAACCAAAAGCCAGGCCTGTCCTGCAGTCTATTGGCAAATCCATTCTCAGATTTGCTGCAGCACTGGAAAAGAACAACAACAAAAGGCAAAACAAAAACAAAGCTGCAAAATATCCATGAGTCACCAAAAAAAAAAATCCCCAAACAAACAAGGCAAGCTTTAATTTTTATAGCAGCATGTTTAATTAGTTTCATTTATCTGGGAATTTGGTTTGTTTGTTTTAGGCATAATAAGCACTGTGGGCTGTTGTTAATTCAAGATCTACAGCCTGTCCCCAGCAGTGCTGGGATGGGCTCACGGCTCTCCTGCCCTCTGGGTTTCCTCCTGGAGAGCAAACCTGGCTAATTCCTGATTTGGGCTTTTGCAAAGCTCAGCATGGTGAAACCTTTCACCTCTGCAGTTCTGCTCTGGATAGTGAGAATAAAAATCAAATTAAAAGCACCAGGAAAGGCAGGATGTGCAGGTGAGCCCCCCAGGGACACTGGGCTGAGGTGGGATCCAGCGCTTTTTTTGGAGAAGGTTTTGCAGCCCTGTCCTGGCTGGACTTTGCCAGCTCTGAGTCATTATCCTGCCAAACTCTCAGTCCCTGCTTGCTCCCAGGAGCTGCTGATCCGACCTGACGGGACTCAACAGCTCCATTACAAAGGATAAAGGATTGTCTTTAGCAGGAGAGAGAGACAGGAAGAGACAGGAACGAGAGTCTTTAACCAGAACCCTGAATTAACCTTCCCAGAAGGGAATCCATGTGGACTGTGGCTTTTATTTATAAACCTCCTCCTTCCTCCAGGCCTTCTCTGCTCACAAGGAGAAGCAAAGCCATGGAGAAAGGCAGGATTTTGAGGATATCTTGGCTGAGGGGATCTGCTTGGCTGTACCGGAGAGCCCAAATAATGAGAATTAATTAAACCCTGAAGCACAAATCGGCAAATGCAGCTCTTGTCCCACGAAACACAGGAGAAATCTCATCAACATCTGTAGAAGGTGCCCCTGCTGAGCTCCAAGCAGCCTGAACTCTCTTCTCAGGACTTTTGCAAATAGAGGGATTATTTCCCTTTTATTGTATTAGAAGGAGGGTGGAAGGGTGAGCAATTGAGAAACTTCATTATGCACTGAAAGAGGAAATGATTCCAAGAAAAATTTATTTCTCCATATGGGAAAAGCAGAGCTATTTGAGACTCACACTGTGTTCTTCTTCCCCTGCCACTTGCAAAGGCTTTTCATTCCACTTGTACTTCATGTTTCAAGTGGATTATTTCCTTCCATTGATAAGGGGATAATTCAGTTAGGCCTTGCAGATAGTTATTTCTTTGCTCAGAAGGATATTTTGCATGCAAGGATCAAATTTTTCTTTTTCTTTTTTTTTAAACACCACCTAGAGCCTGTGGAAATGAGATATATTAGCGAGGGCTGAGTGGCTGATCACAGGGAGAGCGAGGGGCAAATTAAACCGTGCTGGGAGGAAAGCAGCACTCTGCCCAGCCACGAGGACTTGGGGAAATCAGTGTGTGATAAAGTCATGTTGTGCCACTTCAGGTCTCTCAATCCTCTCTGCTGCTCAGGCAATGCTGCTTTGAAACCGAGGAAACAGTGCAGGACAGACGGCCCAAAAATCCCCCTCCAAAAAACTTCTGTGGTATTTGCTGGGTCCCCAGGACAAAGGAGGAATTGAGAACCTGACTCCATGTTCTGAGAATAATTTATTATTACATCATCTATATTATATTATATAAAATATAAAATATATCATATAATTAATATACAATATATATAATTTTAATATATTATATTATATTATATTATATTATATTATATTATATTATA
>JAWWEX010000108.1:7867224-7878306 GCA_035583215.1 Arremon brunneinucha
GGGGACACTGGGGAGGGTTGGGGACAGGGGGGACATTGGGGACAACCGGGACACTGGGGACATTGGGGAGGATTGGGGACACTGGGGACATTGGGGGCATTGGGGACAATGAGGACACTGGTGACATGGGGGACATTGGGGACACACTGGGAACACTGGAGGGGACACTGGGGACACATCTCCACCTCCAACCACATTGTCCCCAACTTGGGGACACATCCTGGGCACTTTGGGGACACTTCGGTGGCACAGCTGGGGGGGTGTGAGGGACCACAGGGGTGGCCTGAGTGACCCTGAGGGGACAGCAGCCATGGGGAGGTGACAACGGCCCTGGGGAGGTGCCATCAGCCCCAGGAGGTGACAGGGCCGTGTCCCTTGTCCCCAAGGTCGGGTACAGCATCCGCTTCGAGGACTGCACGTCGGAGCGCACGGTGCTCAAGTACATGACGGACGGGATGCTGCTGAGGGAGTTCCTGACAGAGCCCGACCTGGCCTCCTACAGGTGACACTGGGGACATTGGGGACAGCCAGGGGACACTGGGGACATTGGGGGGATTGGGGACATTGGGGACACTGGAGACACTGGGGACACTGGGGATGGGATGCTGCTGAGGGAGTTCCTGACAGAGCCCGACCTGGCCTCCTACAGGTGACACTGGGGACATTGGGGACAGCCAGGGGACACTGGGGGGATTGGGGACATTGGGGACATTGGAGACACTGGGGACAGTGGGGGCAATGGGAGGACATTGGGGACATTGGGGACATTGGGGGAGAACAGGGACACAGAGAACAGGGGCAGCCAGGGGACACTGGGGACACCCAGGGGACATTGGGGATGTGTCCTTCTTTTTGTGTCTGTTCCTGTGTCCCTGTCCCCATGTCCATCCCCATGTCCCTATGTCCATCCCGGTGTCCGTGTGTCCCTCTCCCCATGTCCATCATGGTGTCCATCCCCGTGTCCATCCCCATGTCCGTCCCCATGTCCGTGTGTCCATTCCCGTGTCCGTGTGTCCGCAGTGTGATCATGGTGCACAAGACCCACGAGTGCACCCTGCACACGGACGTGCTCCCCGTGTCCCCGTGTCCATCCCCATGTCCCTGTCCCCATGTCCTTGTCCCCGTGTCCCTGTCCCTGTGTCCATCCCCGTGTCCATCCCCGTGTCCGTGTGTCCATCCCCATGTCCCCGTGTCCCCGTGTCCATCCCCATGTCCCTGTCCCCATGTCCTTGTTCCTGCGTCCCTGTCCCTGTGTCCATCCCCGTGTCCATCCCCATGTCCCCGTGTCCCCGTGTCCATCCCGGTGTCCGTGTGTCCGCAGCGTGATCATGGTGGACGAGGCCCACGAGCGCACCCTGCACACGGACGTGCTCTTCGGCCTCATCAAGGACATCGCTCGCTTCCGGCCGCAGCTCAAGGTCCTGGTGGCCTCGGCCACGCTGGACACCGAGCGCTTCTCGGCCTTCTTCGACCACGCGCCCGTCTTCCGCATCCCGGGGCGCCGCTTCCCCGTGGACATCTACTACACCAAGGTGACATGGGGACATGGGGACACTGGGGACACTGGGGACATTGGGGACATTGGGGGTGTTCAGGGCATTGGAGGCATTGGGGACATTGAGAGCATGGGGGACAACTGGGGCACTGGGGACATGGGGACACCCGGTCATCACGGGGCGGCGCTTCCCCGTGGACATCTACTGCACCAAGGTGACACTGGGGACATTGGGGACATTGGGGACATTCAAGGTGTTGGGGACATCAGGGGTATTGCGGACACGGAGAGCATGGGGACACTCGGTCATCCCCAGGTGGCGCTTCCCCATTGACATCTGCTACACCAAGGTGACATTGGGGACGTGGGGACATTGGGGACATTCAGGACATTGGGGGCATTTAGGGCATTGAGGGCATTGGGGACATTGGGGACATTAATGGGGACATTGGGGGTGTTTGGGGCATTGAGGACTTGGGGACATTAATGGTGACACTGGGGACACTGGGGATATTCAGAGCATTGGGGACATTGGGGACATTAATGGGGACACTGGGGGTGTTCAGGGCATTGGGGACATTGGGGACATTAATGGGGACACTGGGGGTGTTCAGGGGTACCTGGGGCTGCTGGGAGCATTTGGGGACACGAGGGGACACAGGAGAAGGAGGAGATGGCTGGCTGGGGACCTTTGGGGACATTGGTGCTGCTGTCCCCGTGTGTCCCCATGTCCCCTGCTGTCCCCAATGTCCCCTGCTGTCACCTGTGTCCCCTGCTGTCTCCTGATGTCCCCTGTGTCCTCCTGCTGTCCCGTGATGTCACCTGTGTCCCCAATGTCCCCTGTGTCCCCGCAGGCACCCGAGGCCGATTACCTGGAGGCGTGCGTGGTGTCGGTGCTGCAGATCCACGTCACCCAACCCCCCGGGGACATCCTGGTCTTCCTCACCGGGCAGGTCAGTGTCACCTCAGTGTCACCTCGGTGTCCCTGGGTGTCACCTGGGTGTCACCTCAGTGTCACCGTGTCCCCGTGCTGTCCCCATCCCTGCAGGTGTCCCTGTTGTCCCCTGTTCCCAACCCCAATTTCCTGCCACCGGTCTTTGTGCCTCTGTGTCTCCAGTGTCCCCAATGTCCCCAGTGTCCCCAGTTGCCTGACTGTCCCTGATGTCCCCAATGTCCCCGATGTCCCCTGGGTTCCAGGAGGAGATTGAGGCCTGCGTGGAGCTGCTGCAGGAGCGCTGCTGCTGCTGCCTCTGTCCCAGTGTCCCCAATGTCCCCAATCCCCTGGCTGTCCCCAATGTCCCTGACATCCCTGGGTGTCCCCAATGTCCCCAACGCTGTCCCCAATGTCCCCTGGGTTCCAGGAGGAGATCGAGGCCTGCGTGGAGCTGCTGCAGGAGCGCTGCCGCCGCCTGGGCTCGCGCCTGCCCGAGCTGCTGGTGCTGCCCATCTACGCCAACCTGCCCTCGGAGCTGCAGGCCCGCATCTTCCAGCCCACGCCCCCCGGCGCCAGGAAGGTGCGCTGGCCCTTTAAGGGAGGGGCGGGGCCTCGGCAGGGGGCGTGGCACATCAGGAAAGGGGTGGGGTTTGAGGGAAATGGGGTGGAGTTTCATTTAGGGCGCCAGGAAGGAGCGCTGGCCCTTTAAGAGGAGGCGGAGCCTCAGGGAGGGGGCGTGGTTTCATGAAAGTAGGTGGGGCTTAACTGGGTGTGGTCTAAATAGGCAGGGCCAAAAGGGGTGTGGTTTATTTTGTGTGGTCAGAGTGGGTGGGGCTTAATTTGGGTGTGGCTAGAATGGGTGTGGTCTAAATGGGGCGGGGGTTTACTGAGCATGGTCAGAGTGGGTGGGGTTTAATGGGTGTGGTCTAAATGAGGTGTGGCTTTATGTTGTCAAAATGGGTGTGGCTCAATTGTGTGCGGTCAGAATGGGTGTGGCCTAAAGGGCTGTGACTTCACTGGGTGTGTCCTGCAGTGCAGCCCATGATTGGTTGGAGCTCCAAGTGGGCAGGGCTTAACAGCTTTAAATGGGGCGTGGCTTAGCTGGGTGTGTCCGGGAGGGGCGTGGCCTGCCAGGGCGTGTCCCAGCGCTGTCCCCACACCTGTCACAGGTGGTGGTGGCCACCAACATCGCCGAGACCTCGGTGACCATCGACGGCATCGTGTACGTGCTGGACCCCGGGTTCTGCAAGCAGAAAAGCTACAGCGCCCGCACGGGCATGGAGTCCCTGGTGGTGACACCCTGCTCCAAGGTGGGTCACCTGTGTCACCTGTGTCACCTGTGTGTCACCTGTGTGTCACCTGTGACACCTGTCAGCATGTTATTGTCATCTATTGTCACCTTATTGTGACTCCCTGTGAGCGCCCGCACGAGCATGGAGTCCCTGGTGGTGACACCGTGCTCCAAGGTGAGCTCACCTGTGTGTCACCTGTGTGTCACCTGCGTGTCGCCTGTGACACAGGTGTCCCAGACAGGTGACAATGTCCCTTTGGTGTCCCCGGGTCTCAGCCAATCAGCGCACAGGCCGCGCTGGCCGCGTGTCACTGCTGTCCCAGTCAGGTGCCATGCACACAGGTGTGTCCCAGGTGTGTCCCAGGTGTGTCCCAGGTGTGACAGGTGTGTCCCTCCTGTCCCCAGGCCTCAGCCAATCAGCGCGCGGGCCGCGCGGGCCGCGTGGCGCCCGGGAAGTGTTTCCGGCTCTACACGGCCTGGGCGTTCCAGCACGAGCTGGAGGAGACGGCGGTGCCCGAGATCCAGAGAGCCGACCTGGGGGCGCTGGTGCTGCTGCTCAAGAGCCTGGGTGGGGACTGGGACGGACTGGGACAAACTGGGAGGGACTGGGAGGGACTGGGGATGGAGTTATGGACACTGGGAATGGAGTTATGGGCACTGGGATGGACTGGGAGGAATTGGGACGGACTGGGACAAACTGGGAGGGACTGGGAGGGACTGGGACGGACTGGGGATGGAGTTATGGGCACTGGGAGGGACTGGGACAGACCTGGGGGCGCTGGTGCTGCTGCTCAAGAGCCTGGGTGGGTACTGGGAGGGATTGGGATGGACTGGGAGGGACTGGGATGGGTTAAAGGGGGATCAGGACAGATCTGGGAGCGCTCGTGCTGCTGCTCAAGAGCCTGGGTACGGACTGGGACAAACTGGGAGGGACTGGGACAAACTGGGATGGACTGGGAGGGACTGGGGATGGAGTTATGGGCCCTGGGAATGGAGTTATGGGCCCTGGGATGGACTGGGAGGGCCTGGGAGGGACTGGGACGGACTGAGGATGGAGTTCTGGGCACTGGGAGGGACTGGGGACTCCAGGGTGACACAGGGGAGGTTGGGGACAGCCAGGTGACACCAGGTGACACAGAGGTGGTGACACCGAGGTGACCCCAAGGTGTCCCCAGGTATCAACGACCTGATCCACTTTGATTTCCTGGACCCTCCCCCCCACGAGACGCTGGTGCTGGCGCTGGAGCAGCTCTACGCGCTGGGGGCGCTGAACCACCTGGGCGAGCTCACCACGGTACTGGGAGCACTGGGAATACTGGGATGGACTGGGATGGACACTGGGAATGGGGAATGAACCACCTGAACCACCTGGGCGAGCTCACCACGGTAACTGGGAGCACTGGGAATACTGGGATTGGGAATGGGAATGAACCACCTGAACCACCTGGGCGAGCTCACCACGGTAACTGGGAGCACTGGGAATACTGGGATGGACTGGGAGGGACACTGGGAATGGGGAATGAAGCACCTGAACCACCTGGGCGAGCTCACCACGGTAACTGGGATGGACTGGGAGCACTGGGAGGGACTAGGGCTGTCCCTGGGGCTGTCCCCAGTGGTCACTCTGTCCCCTCCGTCCCTCTGTCCCTCTGTCCCCTCTGTCTGTCTGTCCGTCCCAGCTGGGCCGGCGCATGGCGGAGCTGCCGGTGGAGCCGATGTTGGCCAAGATGATCCTGGCGAGCGAGCAGTGAGTGACACACGCATCCCCAAATGTCCCCAATGTCCCCAAATTGTCCCCAGAGTGTCCCCAAAGTGTCCCCAAAGTCTCGAGTGTCTCATCTCCCCTCAGTGTCCCAGTTTCCCCTGAGTGTCCTCAGTGTCCCCTCAGTGTCCCCAATGTCCCCAATCAGGTACGGCTGCACCGAGGAGGTTCTCATGGTGGTGGCCATGCTGTCGGTGAACAACGCCGTGTCCCCAGTGTCCCCTTGGTGTCCCCAATGTCCCCAGTATCTCAGTTATGGCTGTACAGAGGAGGTTCTGACAGTGTCCCCAATGTCCCCTCAGTGTCCCCAATGTCCCCAATGTCACAGGTACGGCTGCACCGAGGAGGTTCTCACGGTGGCCGCCATGCTGTCGGTGAACAACGCCGTGTTCTACCGGCCCAAGGACAAGGTGCTGCACGCCGACAGCGCCCGCGTGGCCTTCACCGTGCCCGGGGGCGACCACCTGGTGCTGCTCAACGTCTACAACCAGGTATGGGGACACTGAGGGGACAGTGGGGACAGTGGGGACATGGGGAACATCAGGGACATTGGGAACAGCAGGGAAATCGAGCGCCTTGGGGCCATTGGGGACATTGAGGACCTTGGGGATACTGGGGACATTGGGGGGTATGGGAACCTTGGGGACATGGGGGACATCAGGGACACTGGGGATAGCGGGGACATTGAGGACCTTGGGGACACTGGGGAGTTGAGGACATCAGGGACATCACGGACAGGAGGGACACTGGGGACATCAGTGATATGGGGGGATTTGGGGACATTAAGGGGTTGGCGACATTGGGGACACGACAGCATCCAGCAGCAGCACTGACCGTGTCCCTTTCTGTGTCCTTGTCCCCCCTGTGCCAATGTCACCATGTGCCTCTGCCTGTGTGTTCCCAACGCTGTCTCCCATCTCCCCTGTGTCCCCAATGTCCCCGCTGTCCCCAATGCTGTCCCCATTGTCCCCGGCAGTGGGTGGCCAGCGGTCACTCCCTGCAGTGGTGCTACGAGCACTTTGTCCAGGCGCGCTCCCTGCGCCGGGCCCGCGACGTGCGGGAGCAGCTGCAGGGGCTGATGGAGCGCGTGGAGATCGCGCCGTCCTCGTGCGGGGGGAACCTGGACCTGGTCCGCAAGGTAAACCCCAAAATGTCCCCAAATACACCCCAAATACAGCCCAAATACACCCCAAAATATCCCCCAAATATCGCCCAAAATATCCCCGAAACAGCCCCAAAATATCCCCCAAAATATCCCAAAATATCCACAAAATAATCCACGAAATATCGCCCAAATCCACCTCAGGCCCATCCTCGTATGGGGGGAACCTGGACCTGGTCCGCAAGGTAAACCCCGAAATGTCCCAAAATACACCCCAAATACACCCCAAAATATCCATAAAATATCCACAAAATATCCCCCAAAACAGCCCCAAAATATCCCACAAATATCGCCCAAATCCACCTCAGGCCCATCCTCCTGCGGGGGGAACCTGGACCTGGTCCGCAAGGTAAACCCCGAAATGTCCCAAAATATCCCAAAATACACCTCAAAATATCCCCCAAAATATCCCCAAAACATCCCGCAAAATACCCATAAAATAGCCGCAAAACATCCCCCCGTCCTCGTGCGGGGGCAACCTGGATCTGGTCCGCAAGGTAAACCCCAAAATATCCCAAAATACACCCCAAATGCACCCCAAAATATCCTCCAAAATATCTCCAAAACAGCCCCAAAATATCCTCCAAAATATCCATAAAATATCCCAAAACGTTCACAAAATATCCCCCAAAATATCCACTGATCCCAGTCCATCCCAGTATATCGCAGTCCATTCCAGTGCCCTCCCAGTCCATCCCAGTGTATCCCAGTGCCCTCCCAGTCCATCCCAGTGCCCTCCCAGTCCCTCCCAGTGTATCCCAGTCCATCCCAGTCCCTCCCAGTCCATCCCAGTGCCCTCCCAGTATATCCCAGTGACACTGTCCCCTCTCTCTGTCCCCCCAGGCCATCACAGCCGGGTTCTTTTACCACACGGCGCGCCTGGCGCGGGGCGGGTACCGCACGGTGAAGCACCAGCAGCCCGTGTTCATCCACCCCAACAGCGCCCTGTTCTCGCTGCAGCCCCGCTGGGTGCTCTACCACGAGCTGGTGTGCACCTCCAAGGAGTTCATGAGACAGGTGGGGACACCTGGGGACACCTTGGGGGGCCTGGGGACAGCTGGGGACACTTTGGGGGGCATGGGGACACAGTGTGGGTACAGGGACACGCTGGGTGCTCTACCACGAGCTGGTGTGCACCTCCAAGGAGTTCATGAGACAGGTGGGGACACGTGGGGACACCTTGGGGACAGCTGGGGACATGGCAGGGACACGGGGACACAGGGCAGTGTGGTACAGGGACACAGTGTTGGTACGGGGACACGCTGGGTGCTCTACCCTGAGCTGTGTGCACCTCCAAGGAGTTCCTGAGACAGTTGAGGACATGGGGACACCTTGGGGACAGCTGGGGACACTTTGGGGACACCTTGGAGTCATGGTAGGGACATGGGGACACAGGGCAGGGGTCCAGGGTGGGTATGGGGACACAAGGGACACACTGGGTGCCGCACCTCTGAGGTGACAAAGCAGTGACCCCGAGCCATCATCCCTATCCCCACATGTCCCTGGCTGTCCTTAGGGATGTCCCCAGGTGTGACAGCTGTCCCCAGGTGTATCACAGGTGTCCCCAGGTGTGTCCCAGGTGTGTGACAGGTGTGTCCTTGTCCCCAGGTGATGGAGATCGACAACTCCTGGCTGCTGGAGGTGGCCCTGGCTGTCCTTAGGGGTGTCCTTAGGGGTGTCCCCAGGTGTGATAGGTGTGACACAGGTGTCCCCAGGTGTGTCCCAGGTGTGTGACAGGTGTGTCCTTGTCCCCAGGTGATCGAGATCGACAGCTCCTGGCTGCTGGAGGTGGCCCCCCATTATTACCAGGCCAAGGAGCTCGAGGACGGCAGCGGCCGCAAAATGCCCAAAAAAGCCGGAAAATCGCGGGAGGAGCTGGGCTGACCCCCCGGGGACATTTGGGGACATTTTGGGGACATTTGGGGACATTTGGGGACAGCCCAATAGAGCCCCCCCACGCTCGGTGGCACCGCCGCTGTCCCCGTGTCACCGCTGCTCCTTTATTCTGTACATTAATTTAAGGGGGTGGGGGGGACATTGGGGACACGGGGGGAGGGGACACAGGTGACAAAGGGGGGGAGGGGACACAGGTGTCCCTGTCGCCTCCTCGGTGGTGGCATCAGGGCCGGGCCAGCGCCACCGCCAGCGCCGCGGCCACCAGCAGCTTCTTGGGCTCGGGGACGGCCGTGGGGGCTGGCATCAGCTGGGAGGGGACACCAGAGTGTCACCAGAGTGTCACCAGAGTGTCACCAAGGTGTCCCCAGGTGTGCCCAGGTGTGCCAGACTCACCTTGTCCACGCGGTGGCAGCGGATCAGCCCCTGGGAGTTGAGGAAGAAGGTGGAGAGGGCGTCGTAGGACCTGGGGGGACATCGGGGGGACATTGGGGACATCGGGGGGGACATTGGGGACATTGGGGTGGCACCGACCCCTCTGGGGGACAGGGGTGGCACAGGTGTGACACAGGGGTGACACAGGTGGGTCTGGGGGTGGCACAGGTGTGACACAGGTGTGTCACTGAGCGCAGCAGGTGCCATTTGTCCTGGTGGCAGAATGAGGTGACACAGGGGGTGACACAGGGGTGGCACAGGGATGGCAGGGGATGACACAAGGTGACACAGGTGTGACACAGGGGTGACACAGGTGTGACGCTGAGCGCAGCAGGTGCCATTTGTCCTGGTGGTACAAGGCGGCGACACAGGGAGTGACACAGTGACAATGGGGGGTGACACAGGTGTGCCCCAGGTGTGCCCTCACCTGAGCAGGGTCCGTTTGTCGCGGCGGTACCAGCGCAGCAGCAGCAGGTGCAGGGGCAGGGACACAGGGGTGACACAGGGGGTGACACACGGATGGCACAGGGTGACACAGGGATGGCAGTGGGTGACACAGGTGTCACACAGGTGTGCCCTCACCTGAGCAGGGTCCGTTTGTCGCGGCGGTACCAGCGCAGCAGCAGCAGGTGCAGGGGCAGCCCCGTCAGGCGCCACCGCGCCCGCACGCTCCAATCCTCCGGGTGCCGCGTCAGCGCCAGCACCTCCAGCCGGAGGCTGGCAAAGTAACCCCAGGCCAGGGCCCGGCACAGCGCCACGGCCACCGAGTACATGGCCCGGCCCCTGGGGACAAGGGACAGTGTCATTGTCACCTCCCTGTGCCACCCCATCACTGCCCTGTGCCACCCTGACACTGCTACCATCACCCACTGTCACTGCCCCATCAGTGCCCGGCACAGCGCCACGGCCACCGAGTACATGGCCCGGCCCCTGGGGACACGGGGACATCACTGTCAGTGTCATTGTCAGCTCCCTGTGACACCCTGACACTGCCACTGTCACCCATTGTCACCTCCCTGTGATACCCCATTGCTGCCACTGTCACCCATTGTCACCCACTGTCACCTTCCCAGGGCCACCCTGCAGGGACAGGGCTGTCCCCAGGACTGTCCCCAGTGTCCCCTCAGTGTCCCCAGGACTGTCCCTGTCCCCATGGCAGTGCCCAGGACTGTCCCCGGTGTCACCCCAGTGTCCCCAGGGCTGTCCCCAGTGTCACCCACTGCGTGTGCAGGTGCAGCAGGAGTTACTGAACCCCAATGTCCCCTCGGTGTCCCCATTGTCCCCTCGGTGTCCCCAATCTCCCCATTGTCACCCATTGCCACCCACTGCGTGTGCAGGTGCAGGTGCTGGCACTGACCCCCTCAGTGTCCCCAGTGTCCCCTCAGTGTCCCCTCAGTGTCACCCACCGCGTGTGCAGGTGCAGGTGCTGGCACTGGAACTCCACGTCGGGCGCGTACAGGGCGTAGTCCGGGATCTTCAGGAAGAAATTGGGGAGCTGGCGGGGGGACACGGGGGTCACCGGGGCTGATGGCACCTCCCGGGGTCACTGTCACCTCCCCATGGCCATTGTCACCTCCCCATGGCCATTGTCACCTCCCCGGGGTCAGTGTCACCTCCCCGGGGTCACTGTCACCCCTGATTCTGTCCCCCCTCCCCATTCTGTCCCCTCTCCCCGTGTCCCTCTGTCCCCCCTACCCATTCTGTCTCCCCCTCCCCATTCTGTCCCCATGTCCCCCCCATGTCCCCAGGTGTCCCCCAGGTGTCACCTCGTGCCGCAGTCTCTCGTGCATGCTGGCCAGGTGCTCCTCCATGCTCGGGGGGTTCCTCTGGGGGCTCCCCCCGCCGCCCTCCGGGGGGCTCCCCGGGCTGGGGGGGGGTCCCAGCAGCAGCCGCCGCCCCAGGGGGGGGTCCCTGTCCCTGTCCCCGTCCCTGTCCCTGACGGCGATGTCGTCCTCGCGCCGCCCGTCCACCGTGGTCACCGGAGCCCCCCCGAGCCCCTGCAGCCCCCGGGGGGGGGTCCCGGGGGTCCCGGGGGGCCGGGGGGGGCAGCGCGGGGGGGGCAGCAGCGCCAGGGCCGGGCCCGGGACCAGGTGGGGCTCCAGGTCCTGGA
>JAWWEX010000108.1:7878406-7888734 GCA_035583215.1 Arremon brunneinucha
AAATTGGGTGTGGGGGTGGAAGAATCCATTTGAAGTTAATGGGGAGGCGGGGGGAGGTTAAACTTCAGGAAATATTTTAGAGCGTCTCAAAAATTTCGGGGAAAAAATTTAAAATTTGGGTCTGAGGGCTCCCCAATTGGGTCTGGGGTTGGAAGAATCGATTTGTGATTTGGGAAGGGGGGGGGTTCAAAAAGGTCCCAATGCATTTGGAGCGACCCAAAAAATTTGGGGGTGGGCCCAAAAAATTCCGGGGGTTCCCAAACAGGGTCTGGGGGTCCCAATGGATTTTGGGGGTTCCCAATTGGGTCTGGGGTCTCACCCGTCCCCCCCCCGTTTTCAGGAGCAGGTGGAGGCGGCCCGCAAGGACATCGACCAGGCCAAGGGGGGCGGGGGGCGCTTCCGGCTGCCCCCCGAGGAGGAGGAGGAGGAGGAGGAAGAGGAGGAGGAGCCTGCAGGGGGCGTGGCCAGCGCCGGGGGTGGGGCTCTGGCGCTGGAGGAGGCGGAGCTTGGCGTGGAGAAAGGAGGGGGCGGGGCCCGGAAGTTGCGTCGGGCCCGGGCTTTGCCCCGCCCACCCCACCCGACGCGGGCCAGTCAGCGCCTGAGGGCCGTGACGTCATTGGTGACGTCACAGAGTTCAGACACGCCCCCTGTGATGTCACAGCCCGGCGTTGTGACGTCGTCGTCGCCACCGGCGGCGGCTGACGCGGCGGTGACGTCATCGCCGCCCGCCGTGACGTCATCGCCGCCGCCCCCTCCTCAAGCCACGCCCCCTCCCTCCCCGCCGCCGCTCCCTCCCGCGGTGACGTCATCGCCGCCCCCTCCTCAAGCCACGCCCCCGCCCTCCCCTCCTCCTCCTCCTCCGCCTGTGACGTCATCCCCGCCTCCAGTGACATCATCACCGCCTCCCGTGACGTCACAACCACCAACCCCGCCCTTTCCTGTGACGTCATCACCCGCTCCTCCTCCAAAATCCCCGCCTCCTCCACCGAGGTCACCAAAGGGGGCGGGGCCGGAGGATCTTGGGCGCTCGGCCACGCCCCCCCCTGTGGCCCCACCCCCTCGGCGCCGCCGCAGCGCCGACGTGGAGATCCGGCTTGGCGGGAAATGCGGCCCGGCCGCCAAAGTGCTGCGCACCCTCCCCGGCCGATTGGTCACGGTCCTCGAGGCCCCGCCCCCTGGCTCTGAAAGGGGCGGAGCCTCCCGAGGCTCCCGGCGACGCCCCCGCGTCGCTGCTGCTGCTGCAGCCCCCCAGGCGGCCACGCCCCCTTCCTCATTAGCATCGGCCCCGCCCACCAAGCGCCGCCGGGGCCGCCCGCCCAAGCGGAGGCTGCTGGGAGGGGGCGGGGCCAGGGCGAGGCGGCGACGCCCACCCGGGGCGGTCCAGCAGCGCTCCGGCCAATCGCAGGAAAGGGGGCGTGGCCGGCGGCGCGGGCGGCCAATAAGGGGAGAAGGGGGCGGAGCCGGCGAGGAGTCCCCGCCCCGGAAGAAGCGTCGGGGACGGCCTCCCAAGATGGCGTCGCCCGAGAGGGGCGGGGCTGGGGAAGGGGAGGAGTCAGCGAGTCCCCGCCCACCATCGCCGGCCCCGCCCAGATCCACGCGGGCACGCCCCGGAGCGCCTTTGGCTCCGCCCCTTCAGAAGGAGCCGCGGAGGAGACCACGCCCACCCGATGACAGCAGTGAGGAAGGCGTGGCCACATCGGGAGGGGGCGTGGCCAGGCGTAGGGAGCCCCTCGCACAACCCCAGGCGAAGAGGAGGAGAAGGGGTGGGGCTAATGGAAACCCCGCCCCTGCCAAAAGGAGGCGGCGTGGGCGTGGCTCCGCATTGGCCCCGCCCCGTCGAATGCAGCCCCCCCGGCGCTGCGCTGGCCCTGCCCAGCCCGGGGGAGGGGCAACACCACAGGACCCCCCCGGTGGAGTGGGGGCGGGGCCGAGGGGGAGGAGAGGCAAGACGTGATGGGCAGGGCAAGATGGCGGCGGCGGGAAATGAGAAAGATGGCCGACGGTTTTGGAAAACAAAATGGCCGACGGTTTTGGAAAACAAAATGGCCGATGTTTGTAAAATACAAAATGGTTGACAGTTTTTAAGAGGGACAAAATGGCCGGCGGTTGTTGGATTGAGGGGAAAATGGCTGAGGATTGTGGGGCACAAAATGGCCAATGATTGTGGGATACAAAATGGCCGACAGCTGTAAAACACAAAATGGCCGACGTTTGAAAAACAGAAAATGGCTGACAGGTGTAAAGCACAAAATGGCCGACCATGGTGGGACACAAAATGGCTGACAATTGTGGGGGGGAGACAAAATGGCTGACACTTGTGGCATACAAAATGGCTGACAGATATGAGGGGGGGACAAAATGGCTGACAGTTGTTGGAGAGACACAAAATGGCCGACCATGGTGAAGGAGCAATAAAATGGCCGACAATTGTGGGATGCAAAATGGCTGACACTTGTAAAACACAAAATGGCCTATCATGGTGCAGGAGGGACAAAATGGCCGATGATTGTGGGAGGAGAACAAAATGGCCGACAGTTGTGAAAGGGGGCCAAAATGGCCGATCATGGTGGGACACAAAATAGTTGTGGGGGAGGGACAAAATGGCTGCCGATTGTGGGACACAAAATGGGCGACAGTTGGGGGACACAAAATGGTTGACAATTGTGGGAGGAGCACAAAATGGCCGACTATGGTGGGACACAAAATGACCAACAAGTGTGGAAGGGGAACAAAATGGCTGACACTTGTAAAACACAAAATGGCCGACCATGGTGGGGGTGGGACAAAATGGCCGACAGTTGTGGAAGGGAAACGAAATGGCCGACAATTGTTAGAGAGTCACAAAATGGCCGACAGTTGTGGGAGGAGCACAAAATGGCCGACGGGGTAGATGTGGAACGGTTGATGGGGGACAAAATGGCCGACAGCGGCCTAGATGTGGTCACGTGATCTGTGGGCAATTCCAATATGGCCGACAGGGTGAACTTTGGTTGACCCTAATATGGCTACCACAGTGACCTTTAAGTGACCCCAATATGGCCACCATGGTGACCTTTCAATGACCCCAATATGGCCGCCCTGAAATGGGGCAGGGTCACAAAATGGCCGCCAGGGCAGTTCCAAGATGGCCGCCGGGGGTGACCTTTCAATGACCCCAAGATGGCCGCCTCTGCGCATCGATGACGTCACTTCTGGCTGCCATTTTGTGACTCTGGGGTGGCCATCTTGAACCTGACCGCCATCTTGAAACCGGTGGCCATCTTGTTTTCTGGCAGCCATCTTGATCTAAATCGTCACGTGACCTGGCGGTCATCATGACATCAAACACTGAAACCCGACGGCCATTTTGATTCTTGGCAACATCGGGGAGTTCTGGCGGCCATTTTGTTTCTTGGTGGCCATCTTGAATCTAATATGTGACCTGTCGGCCATCTTGGACACGAGCAGACAATAAACCCGGCGGCCATCTTGGTTCCTTGTTACTCCCATTACTCTCGGCGGCCATCTTGATTGCCAGCAGCCATCTTGACTACAAGCAGACCAGAAAACCTGACGGCCATCTTGGTTCTTGGCGGCCATCTTGGCTACAAGCAGACCACAACACCTGGCGGTGATCTTCATTTCCGGCGGCCATCTTGACTCTCACCAAGTCCTGTCACTCCCAGCAGCCATCTTGATTCCTGGTGGCCATCTTGACTCCCAGCAGCCATCTTGATTCATGGCAGCCATCTTGACTATGAGCAGACCAGAAATCCTGCCGGCCATCTTGATTCCCGGTGGCCATCTTGACTCACCAACTCCCATCACCCCCGGTGGCCATTATGATTCCTGGCGGCCATCTTGACTACAAACAGACCACAACGTGCAGCCATGTTAATTCCCGGCAGCCATCTTTACTACGAGCAGACCAGAAATCCTGGCGGCCATCTTGATTTTTGGTGGCCATCTTGACTCTCACCAAGTCCCGTCACTCCCAGCAGCTATCTTGATTCCTAGCAGCCATCTTGAATGCAAACAGACCACAACACCTGGCGGACATCTTGGTTTCAGGTGGCCATCTTGACTCTCACCAACTCCCGTCACTGCCTGCAGCCATCTTGATTCCTGGCGGCCATCTTGACTACGAACAGACCACAACACCTGGCGACCATCTTGATTCCCGACGGCCATCTTGATTTCCACCAACTCCCGTCATTCCTGGCAGCCATCTTGATTCCCGGTAGCCATCCTGACGACAGGCTGACCGCAAAACCCAGCGGCCATCATGGTTCCTTCCAACCCCCGTGACTTCCGGCAGCCATCTTGATTCCCGGCGGCCATCTTGACTATGAGCGAACCACAACACCCGGAGGCCATTTTGCCCCTCGGTGGCCATCTTGTTTCAGGACCGTGCCCAGCAGAGTCGAGGGGGGTGTGGGGTGGGCGGGGCCTGGGGGGGTGGGGGAGGGGCGTTTTACTTCCTCCTCTTTCTTGTTGTAAAATTGGTTCCTTCTGAACCCGATCTATGCAAATGTGCTTTGTGCTGGGCCGGGGGGCGGGGCCAAGGTTTTGGGGGTGTGGGAGGGGTCACGGAGGGGGTCGTTCCCGCCCCTCCCCCACCCTGTCAAAGCTTTTCCTGCCATGAATAAAAAAATGGGTAAAAAAATCCCGGTTTTGGGGACCCCCCATGGGAAAAAGATTTTGGGGTGGGGGAGTAGATTTGGGATTTGTTTTTTGGGTTTTTTTCCATTTTCGGGGTTTTGGGGGGAATTTTTGGGGGTTTTTTGGGATTTTTGGGTTGTCCAGGCATTCCAGAGGAGTTTTGGGGTTGTTTTATGGGTTGGGGGAATTTTGGGGTTTTTTGTGGGTTTTTTTTTTGAAATTTTGGGGGTCTCACAGAATTTCTGGGGGTTCCTAGAAGCTGGCAAAGAGGTTTTGGGGTTTTTTTTAAGGGTTGGGGGAATTTTTGGGTGCTCTAGTGATTTTTTGGGGGTTTTTTAAAAAATTTTGGGGTTCCCAGAGAGATTCTGTGGGGGTCCCCATGGATCACAGAGAGGTTTTCAGGGTTCTCTTAGGGATTTGGGGGAATTTGGCATTTTTTGGGAATTTCTTGGAATTTTGGGGGGTTTCAGAGAATTTTTGGGGGTCCCTAGCATTTGGCAAAAAGGTTTTGGGGTTTTTTAAGGGTTGGGGAAACTTTGGGGGCTTTAGGGACTTTTTTGAAGTTGTTTATAAATTTTGGGGCTCCCAGAGAGATTCTGGGGGAGTCTCCATGGATCACATAGAGGTTTTGCGGTTTTTTCAGGGGTTTGGGGGAATTTGGGATTTTTTGGGAATTTTTTGGAATTTTGGGGGTCTCAGAGACTTTTTGGGGATCTCCAGGAGTTGGCAAAGAGGTTTTGGGGTTAAGGGTTTGGGGAATTCTGGAGGCTTTGGGCATTTTTTGGGGTTTTTTTATAAATTTTGGGGTCCCCAGAGAGATTCTGGGGGGGGTCGCCATGGATCACAGAGAGGTTTTAGGGCTCTTTTAGAGGTTTGGGGAAATTTGGGGTTCCCAGAGGAATTTTAGGAGGTTCCCAATGGATTTCAGAGAGGTTTTGAGGTTCTTTTAAATGCGGGGGGAATTTCGGGGTCCCTGGTTTGGGGTTCCTGATTTGGGGTTTCAGGTCCTTGGTTTGGGCTTTGGGGCAAGTTTGGGGTCCCAGTTTGGAATTTGGGGTCTCTGGTTTGGGTTCAGGGTCTCTGATGGGTTTGCAGTCCCTGATTTGGGGTTTGGGGGGTCAGGGTCTCTTGTTTAAGGTTTGGGGTCCCTGATTTGGGGTTTCTGGTGGGTTTGGGGCCCCAGGTTTGGGTTTGGAGTCCCTGGTTTGGGGTCAGGGGCTCTGAGGAGTTTGGGGTTTCTGATTTGGGGTTTGGAGTTCCTGGTTTGGGGTCCCTGCTTTGGTGTTTTGTGTCTCTGGTTTGGGGTCAGGGGCTCTGAGGAGTTTGGGTTCAAAGGCTGTGAGGAGTTTGGGGTCCTTGGTTTGGGATTTGGGGCCAGTTTGGGGTCCCTGATTTGAGGTTTGGGGTCCCAGTTTGGGGTTTGGGGTCCCTGGTTTTGGGTTTAGGGGCTCTGAGAGGTTTGGAGTCCCTGATTTGGGGTTTGGGGTCAGTTTGGGGTCTCTGGTTTGGTATCAGGGTCCCTGATTTTTGATTTGGGGACCCTGGTTTGGGGTCCCAGTATGGGGTTTGGGGTTCCTGATCTGGGGTTTGGGGCCAGTTTGGGGTCCTTGATTTGGGGTTTGGGGTCCCTGGTTTGGGGTCCCTGGTTTGGGGCTTGAGTTCAGGGCCTGTGAGGGGTTTGGGGTCCCCGATTTGGGGTTTGGGGTCTCTGGTTGGGAATTTGGGGTCCCTGGTTTGGGGTTTGGGGCCAGTTTGGGGTCCCAGTTTGGGGTTTTGTGCCCCATATTTGGGGTCCGGGCCTGTGAGGGGTTTGGGGTCTCTGATTTGGGGTCTCGGCTCCGCCCCTTCCCTCTCCCGCTCTCTCCTCCCTCCCGCCCTCCCCACACGCCAACTCTCGCGAGATTCTGACGCTTCCCCGTGGCCACCATGCCGGTGTTCCAGGCCCCGCCTCTTCCAGACCTTTCTCCTTCTCTTTCTTCGTCCTCCTTCTCCTCTTCCTCCTCATCCTCCTCTCGCTGCACAAAATCTCGCGAGATCTAGTTGCTTCTCTATGGGTAATCTCGCGAGATTTCAACCCCCTCACGACCTGAGGCTTTTCTCTTTATGCAAATCTCGCCAGATTTCTGTCCGTATCAATGGGTGTTCTCGCGAGATTTCCCCTCCTCCCCACTCTTCCCGCCGCTCCAAATCTCGCGAGACCGCAGAGCGTCTCCATACGAGATCTCGCGAGATTTTAACACCCTCCCTGCTCCTTCCCGGCCCTCCCAAGTCTCGCGAGATCGCCAACACTCCCATAAGGAAACTCTCGCGAGATTTCGCTGCTCCCCCACCTCCCCTTTCCCAGATCTCGCGAGATTTGAAGTGAGGGGAGGTAGCCTGTTGGCCACGCCCATTTGTGGGAGTGGCTTTGGCAGAGAAGGCGTGGCCTGATCCATGACGTCATCCGCTTGTTCCCGTTTCCGCTCTGCACCGGCACTTCCGGTGTGGAACCCGCCATCTTGGATTTATGGTCACGTGGGACTCATGCGCGCCGCCATCTTGGTTCACGGGCGCCGCCATCTTGGTTCTGCCGCAGAGGATGATGGGATTCGCCCCCCCGCCCATCCCCCAAAATTCCCGGGAAACTTTTTTTGGGGTTTTTCGAACTTTTTTTTATCCAAACGGAGCCAAAACGAGGCAGAAACACAAAAAATTCCCCTTTTGGCCCCAAAACGCGCGCGGGGGAGGGGGAAGGGAGGAGGAGGGGCCCTAAAGGCCACCTGGGCTCACCTGGGCACACCTGGAGTCGCCCAAAATGTCACGGGGGGGGGTCCCTGGGCCTGCCCCATGCCCCAGGTGGCCCCAGGTGAGCTCAGGTGTGATGCCAGGTGTGCCCAGGTGCCCCCGGGTGTGCCCAGTTTTGTCCTTTAAGAGCACTCAGGTGTGCCCAGGTGGCACCAGGAGGCCCCAGGTGTACCCCAGGTGTGCCCAGGTCCCCCCAGGTGTATCCCAGGTACCCCCAGGTAACTCCAGGTTCATCCCGGGTGTGCCCAGGTGCCCCCAGGTGTATCCCAGGTGTGCCCAGGTACCCCAGGTGTATTCCAGGTGTATCCCAGGTACCCCCAGGTGTGTCCCAGGTACCCCCGTGTTGACCTCAGGAGGTCACAGATGTTCCCCAGGTACCCCCAGGTGTGCCCCGGAGCTGCCAGGTATATCTCAGGTACCCCCAGGTGTATCCCAGGTGTATCCCAGGTACCCCCAGGTGTCCCCAAGTGCCCCCAGGTGTACCCAGGTCTATCCCAGGTATAACCCAGATACCCCCAGGTGTTTTCCAGATACCCCCAGGTACCCCCAGCTGTATCTCAGGTACCCCTGGGTGTCCCCAGGTACCCCCAGGTCTATCCCAGGTACCCCCAGGTGTGCCCAGGTATACCCCCAGATGCTTCCAGGTCTATCCCAGGTACCCCCAGGTGTGCCCAGGTGTATCTGAGGTACCCCCAGGTCTATCCCAGGTGTATCTCAAATACCCCCAGGTGTGCCCAGGTGTGCCCAAGTCTTACCCAGGCACCCCCAGATGCACCCAGGTGTGCCCTAGCCATACCCAGGTGCCCCCGGGTGCCCCCAGGTACCCCCAGGTGTGCCCAGGTGTATCTCAGTTGTACCCTAGCCATATCCAGGTGTGCCCAGGTACCCCCAGGTCGATCCCAGGTACCCCCAGGTGTACCCTAGCCATACCCAGGTACCCCCAGGTGCCCCCAGGTGTGCCCAGGTGCCCTCAGGTGCCCCCAGGTGTGCCCAGGTGTGTCACAGGAAGTACCTAGGTGTGCCCAGGTGTCCCCAGCTGTGCCCTAGCCATACCCAGGTACCCCCAGGTGCCCCCAGGTGTGCCCAGGTGCATCACAGGAAGTACCCAGGTGTGCCCTAGCCATACCCAGGTACCCCCAGGTGCCCCCAGGTGTATCTGAGATGCCCCCAGGTGCCCCCAGGTGTATCTGAGATGCCCTTAGGTGCGCCCAGGTGTGCCCAGGTGTGCCACAGGAAGTACCCAGGTGCCCCCAGGTGTATCTGAGATGCCCCCAGGTGCGCCCAGGTGCGTCAGAGGAAGTACCCAGGTGTGCCCCAGGTATACCCTAGTCATACCCAGGTGCCCCCAGGTGCGCCCAGGTGTGCCCAGGTGCATTTTGGGTGCTCACCTTGATGCAGGGCAGGATCTGGCCCATGATCACGGCCTCGCGGCAGTCGGGGGACAGGTTCTCACAGAACTCTGGGGACACCAAAGTTTGGGTTAAAATACATCAAAATCAGGCTAAAACACATCAAAATCAGGTTAAAACACACTGAAATTGGGTTGGGGACATCAAGGTTGGGTTGGGGACACCAAATTTGGGTTAAAATACATCAAATTGGGGTTAAAATACATCAAATTTGGGTTAAAAAACACTGAAATTGGGTTGGGGACATCAAGGTTGACGTGGGAACATCAAGGTTGGGCTGGGGACAGCAAATTTGGGTTGAAAAACATCAAAATTGGGTCGAGGACACAAAATTTGGAGTGGGAACACCAATTTTGGGTTGGGGACACCAAATTTGGGTTGGGGACATCAAAATTGAGTTAAGGACACAAAATTTGGGTTGGAAACACCAAGATCGGTTGAAGAACACCAAAATTGGGTTGGCGACACCAAAGTTGGGTTGAAAAACGTCAAGATTGGGTTGGTGACACCAAGATTGAGTTGGGGACACCAAGGTTGGGTTGGAGACACCAAATTTGGGTTGAAAACCACCGAAATTGGGTTAGTGACACCAAAATTGGGTTGAAGAACACCAAAATTGGCTTGAAGACACCAAATTTGGGTTGAAAACCACTGAAATTGGGTTGGAGACACCAAAGTTGGGTCGGAGACACCAAAATTGGGTCGAAGAACGTCAAAATCGGGTTGGTGACACCGACGTTGCTTTGGGGACATCAAGGTTGGGTTGGAAAATGCTGAAATTGGGTTGGCGACGCCAAACGCGGGTTTGGGTGATTTTGGGTCGTTTTGGGGACCTCGGGGTGGGCGTGGCCGCTGACCTTTGACCTTGTGGGAGGCGGCGGCGCGCACCTCGGCCTCGCAGTCCTTCATGAGGCTCTGGAAGGCGCCCACCAGGTCGGTCTTGGTGATCTCGGGGCCCACGGCGCGCTGGAGCTGCGGGGGCGCGGCACAGGTGTGGCACAGGTGTGGCACAGGTGTGGCACAGGTGTGGCACAGGTGTAGCCCAGGTGTGTCTAGATGTGTCCCAGGTGTGGTCAGGTGTGTCCCAGGTGTGTCCAGTGCGTTCAGGTGTGCCCAGGTGTGGCACAGGTGTGGCACAGGTGTGCCCAGGTGTGCCCAGGTGTGTCCAGATATGTCCCAGGTGTGTCCCAGGTGTGTCATAGGTGTGTCCAGGTGTGTCACAGGTGTGCCCCAGGTGTGGCCAGGTGTGTGCCAGGTGTGTCCAGTGTGTTCAGGTGTGCACCAGGTGTGTGCCAGCTGTGTCACAGGTGTGCCCCAGGTGTGTCACAGGTGTGTGCCAGGTGTGCCCAGGTGTGTCCAGGTGTGCCCCAGGTATGTCCCAAGTGTGGCCAGGTGTGTCCAGTGTGTTCAGGTGTGCGCTACGTGTGGCCAGGTGTGGCAGGTGTGCCCCAGGTGTGTCCCCAAACCCCCCAAAAACCCCCCAAACCTCCCCAG
>JAWWEX010000108.1:7888909-7906385 GCA_035583215.1 Arremon brunneinucha
CCCCCTCCCAGGTGTGCCCAGGTGCCCCCAGGTGTGCCCAACTTCCCAATTTTCCCTCCAAAAACCCCAAATTTCCATCGATTTTCACTCCATTTTCACCATTTATCCCCATTTTTGTGTGCCCAGGTGTGTCCGGGTGTGCCCAGGTGTGCCCCCCAGGTGCGCCCAGGTGCGCTCACCTCGGTGAACTTGTCGGCCACCATGTAGCGCACGCGCCACGACTTGTCCTCGGCCGCCTGGCGCAGCGTGGGCATCACCAGCCCCTCGAGCTCCTCCTGCGGCAGCAGCTGCGCGATGCTCACGCACGCCTCCACCGCCAGCAGCCGCACCGAGTCCTGCACAGGTGGGCACAGGTGGGCACAGGTGGGCACAGGTGAGCCCCAGGTAACCCCCAAACGAGTCACAGGTAACCCTGAGATAACCCAGAGATAACCCAGAGATAAACCCCCCACTATGTGCACGCCTCCACCGCCAGCAGCCGCACCGAGTCCTGCACAGGTGAGACATGGCACAGGTGTGCTCAGGTAACCCTCAGGTAACCCCAAACATCCCCCAGGTAACCCAGAGATAACCCCCATAGTGATCCCCCAATGCACGGCTCCACCGCCAGCAGCCTCACCAAGTCCTGCACAGGTGGGCACAGGTGGGCACAGGTGAGCCCCAGGTAACCCCCAAATGAGTCACAGGTAACCCTGAGATAACCCAGAGATAGACCCCCCACTATGTGCATGCCGCCACCGCCAGCAGCCGCGCCGAGTCCTGCACAGGTGAGACAGAAGTGGGCACAGGTGGGCACAGGTGTGCTCAGGTGAGCCCCAAATATCCCCCAGGTAACCCTGAGATAACCCAGAGATAACCCAGAGATAAACCCCATAGTGATCCCCCAATGCACGGCTCCACCGCCAGCAGCCGCACCGAGTCCTGCACAGGTGGGCACAGGTGGGCACAGGTAACCCCCAGATGTGCCCAGGAATATCCAGATGACCCCCAGGTATGCCCGGGTAGGCCACAGGAAAATTCAGACGACCCCTAGGTGCCCCCCAAGGTGTGCCCAGGTGCCCACAGGAATGTCCAGGTGACCTCCAGGTGTGCACAGGTGTCCACAGGTAACCCCCAGGGGTGCCCAAACCCCCCCAGGTGTGCCCAGCTGCCGCCCAGCCACCCCCAGGTGTGCCCAGGTGCCCCTCAGGTGGGCCCAGGTGCCTCCCAGGTGTACCCAAATTCCACCCAGGTGTGCCCAGGTGCGCCGTACCTGCTCGTCCGAGGCCAGGTTGGAGAACATGGGGATGATCTCGCTCTTGACGTGCTCCAGCTCCAGCACCTTGGCGAACTCGCCCAGCTTGGAGGCGGCCGCGCGCCGCACCATGGGCGTGTCGTCCGAGCACAGGTTCCGGAAGTACCTGCGGGCACACCTGCGTTACCTGGGCACACCTGGGGGGCACCTGGGTACAGCTGGGTACACCTAAGGGGCACCTGAGTATGGCTGGGTATGGCCCTGATACACCTAAGGGCATCCAGCAGTACCTGCGGGCACACCTGAGTTACCTGGGCACACCTGGGGGGCACCTGGGTACAGCTGGGTACACCTAAGGGGCACCTGAGTATGGCTGGGTATGATCCTGACACACCTAAGGGCATCTGGAAGTACCTGCGGGCACACCTGGGGGGCACCTGGGCACACCTGGGGGGCACCTGAGTACACCTGGGTACACCTGGGCATACCTGGCTATGGCCCAGGTACATCTGTGGATCACCTAAGGGTCACCTAAGGGCATCTGGAAGTACCTGCGGGCACACCTGGGCTACCTGGGCACACCTGGGATGGGTTGGTGACCCTGTGGTCACCTCTATGACCCCAAGGATGGACAGGTGACCCCAATAACCCCATGGTCACCCCAATGACCCCAAGGACAGACTGGTCACTCCACTGACCCCGTGGTCACCCCAATGACCCCATGGTCACTCCAATGACCCCATGGTCACCCCACTGCCCCCGCGGTCACCTCAATAACCCTACGGTCACCTCACCGACCCCATGGTCACCTCAACAGCCCTATGGTCACTCCAATGACCCCAAGGATGGATTGGTCACCTCACTGACCCCGTGGTCACCCAACTGACCCCACACACACCTCAATAACCCTGTGGTCACCCCACTGACCCCGCGGCCACCCCAACTATCCAGTGGTCACCCCAATGACCCCATGGTCACCTCACTGACCCCAAGGACGGACTGGTCACCTCACTGACCCCATGGTCACCCCAATAACCCCATGGTCACCCCACCAACCCTGCAGCCACCCCACTGACCCCAATAACCCCATGGTCACCCCACTGACCCCGCAGCCACCCCAATGACCCCAATAACCCCATGGTCACCCCACTGACCCTGCGGCCACCCTACTGACCCCAATGACCCCATGGCCACCCCAATGACCCCATGGTCACCCCGCCGCCCCCGCGGTCACCTCAATGACCCCAAGGATGGACTGGTCACCCCAATGACCCCATGGTAACCCCAATAACCTCATGGTCACTCCACTGACCCCGTGGTCACCCCAAGGACCCCACTGACTCCATGGTCACCCCACTGACCCCACGATCACCTCAATGACCCCATACCCATCTGACTGACCCCATGGTCACCTCAATGACCCCATGGTCACCCCAAGGATGAACTGGTCACCCCACTGACCCCGTGGTGACCCCACTGACCCCATGGTCACCCCAATGACCCCATGGTCACCCCGCCGCCCCCGCGGTCACCTCAATGACCCCATACCCATCTCACTGACCCCGTGGTCACCTCAATGACCCCAAGGGCGGACTGGTCACCCCACTGACCCCGGTGGTCACCCTGCCGCCCCCGCGGTCACCCCAATGACCCCACTGACCCCGCGGTCACCCCACCGACCCCGCCGCCCCCGCGGCCGCCCCGCCGGTCACTCACTGGCGCAGCTCGGCCTTGACCGGGCTGGACACGCGCGGGTAGCAGACGCTGAAGAGGCCGCAGGCCGAGGTGCGCGACGTGAACCAGTCGCCTCCGGCCAGGCGCTTGACCAGCGGCACAAAGTGACCCTCGAGGTCCGGCGGCGAGTGCTCGTGGGACACGGCCCGCAGCGACTCCACCGCCTTGTCCCGCACCACCGTCTCCTCCACCGTGGCCAGGCTCTCCAGCGGCGGCTGCGGGTGGACACAGAGTGGACAGTGAGTGGACACAGTGGACACTGAGTGGGTATGGAGTGGTCAGATCGACGTGGGATGGACACTGGGTGGTCAAAGGAACGTGGGATGGGAAGGTGGACACAGTGTGGTCAGATGGACACAGGATGGGCAGGTGGACATGGGATGGGCAGAGGAACATGGGGTGGGAAGGTGGGCACAGGGTGGTCAGATGGACATAGCATTGTCAGATGGACACAGGGTGGTCAGAGGAACGTGGGACGGGCAGGTGGACACTGGGTGGTCAGACGGACATTGGACGGAGAGATGGATGTGGGATACACAGAGGAACATGGGATGGGAAGGTGGACACGGGGTGGTCAGATGGACACAGGACAGACAGAGGAACATGGCACGGACAGATGGACACAAGGTGGTCAGATGGATGCAGGGTGGTGAGATGGACACAGCATGGTCAGGTGGAAGGGGCATGGTCAGATGGACACAGTGTGGTCAAATGGACACAGGGTTGTCAGATGGACATAACATTGTCAGATGGACACAAGGTGGTCAGATGGACACAGGATGGACAGGGGAACATGGGATGGGAAGGTGGACACAGGGTGGTTAGATGGACACAGGGTGGTCAGATGGACACAGGATGGACAGAGGAACATGGGATGGTCAGGTGGACACAGGGCCATCGAATGGACATAGCATTGTCAAATGGACACAGGGTGGTCAGAGGAACATGGGACGGTCAGGTGGACACAGGGTGGTCAGATGGACAGAGGATGGACAGAGGGACACAGGATGGACAGAGGAACATAGCATGGACAGGTGGATACAGGGTGGTCAGATGGACACAGGATGGTCAGGTGGACATGGGGTGGTCAGGTGGATACAGGGTGGTCAGGCGGACATTGGACGGAGAGATGGATGTGGGATGGACAGAGGAACATGGGATGGTGAGGTGGACACAGGGTGGTTAGATGGACACAGAATGGTCAGATGGACATGGGGTCATCAGATGGACACAGCATGGTCAGATGGACACAGGACGGACACAGGAACACAGAATGGACAGACGGACACCAGACAGACAGATGGCCAGGGGATGGACACAGGATGGGGGTTCAGAGCCCCCAGGTGTGTTTTAACCCCATCCAGGTGTGCTTTGATGTTCTCCAGGTGTATTTTGAGGTTCCCCAGGTGGGTTTTTACCCCCCAGGCGTGGTTTTGTCCCCCTCAGGTGCTCCCCGTGTGTATTTTTACCCCCCCAGGTGAGTTTTTACCCCCCCAGGTGTTCCCCAGGTGTATTTTTCTCCTCTCAGGTGTACTTTTTGCCCCCAGTTATATTTTTACCCCCCCAGGTGAGTTTTATGGTTTCCCAGGTGAGTTTTTACCCCCCTAGCTGTATTTTTTGCCCCCTAGGTGAGTTTTTCTGCCCCCCAGGTGTGTTTCTACCCCCCCAACGTGTATTTTTTGCCCCCCCAGGTGCATTTTTACCCCCCCAGGTGTATTTTTCACCCCTCAGGTGTATTTTATCCTACCAGCAGGCAGTGCACGAACTCGGGTCCCCCCACGAGGGCGGTGAAGGTGCCCAGCTGCTCCGCCAGCGCCAGCAGCACCTCATCCTCATCGTAGATGGTGTCTGTGACAGCACAGGTGGCACACCTGTCACTCACCTGGCCCCTCTGACACCTGTCAATCACCCGCAGGCCCCGCCCACCCAAAAAACCCCCGCCCAAAATCGGAAATCCGGGCGATTTTTGGCGATTTTAGGGGAATTTTGGGACCTCCCCGGCCCCATGTGGACTATGAGGATCCCTCCCTGAAAATTTTGGGATTTTTCCCTCAAATTTTGGGAATTTTTCCTTAAATTTTAGGAATTTCCCCTCAATTTTGGGAGCTTCCCTCAAGTTTTGGGAGTTTACCCTCAAATTTTGGGAGTTTCCCCTCAAGTTTTGGGAGTTTCTCCTCAAATTTTAGGAATTTCCCTTCAAATTTTGGGAGTGTCCCCTCAAGTTTTGGGAATTTCCCCTTTAAGTTTTGGGGCCTTCCCCTCAAATTTTAGGAATTTCCCTTCAAATTTTGGGAGTTTCCTCTCAAATTTTGAGAGTTTCCCCATGAATTTTAGGAATTTTCCCTCAATTTTGGGGCCTTCCCCTCAAATTTCAGTACCAGTGAGGAAAGGGAGGAGCTCGCTGCGGGTTCGCTCCACGCCCAGCGCCAGCGCGATGGTTGAGAGCTTCTTGATGCTGTTGAGGCGCAGCTGGGAAGGGAAAATGGGGGAAATTCAGGAAAATTTGGGAAAATTTTGGAGAATAAGGGGGTAAAAAAGGGCGGGAATCGCCCCCCTCATGAGGAAGCCCCGCCCACAAAGCGCCGCGGCCAATCAGGAGCAGCGTCTCACGGCTCTGCAGCGGCGCCGCGGCAGAGAGGAGGCCCACGACTGGCTCCGCTAAGCCCCGCCCATGAAGGCGGCAGCCAATGGAGAGCGGCGCTGCCGCGGCCTCGCGCTGCCATTGGCTGCGGCGAGGAGGCAGCCGCGCTGCCCCGCCGCTAGGGGGCGCTGCGGCGAGAGGGGCAGATTCCCCCCACCCCCCCAGAGCGCTGCGGACCAATCAGAACGCCCCTTACAAACGCAAACAGCCCATTCAGCCAATCAGAACGCGCCTTTCACCGCAACCCCCCAACCGCCCCACATATGTAACGACACCGCCCATTCCCCCGCGCCTGAGGGGACCAGGCCGGCTCAGCCAATCAGCGAGGCCGTCTCATGACAGCCATCAGCAGCGGGGCCTCGGACCAGCAGGGCGATGGCAACCGGTGGCCACGGAAGGGGCCCCGAAACCCCGGAAAGGCCCCGAGGGTATCGCGGCGAGGCCGCGGTAGCGGTACCTGCACGTCCTCGTTGCGGAGCTCGTCGATGAGCACCGCGATGGGGTAAAGCGAATCGTCGCCGTCCGCCGCCGCCATCTTCGCCGCCGCCGCCGCCCGGGCTCTGAGGGGCCGCACGGGGCCGCCCGCTCCGCTCCTGCAGGGCTTCCGCGGCGCTGATTGGTCGGCGCTGCCGCAGCGCCCGCCCGCTGCGTCTTCCCATTGGTTCAGAGCGCTGTCTGTCAGGTGAAGGCCCGCCCATGCGGACGGCACGGTGAATCGCGCTCTGATTGGGCGACGCGGTTGATTGACAGCACCGGGGGCGGGGCGAGGCGTTGCTGGGCAACGCGGAGGCGCCGGGGACGAACTGGGACAAACTGGGGCGAACTGGGACGGACTGGGACAAACTGGGAGCCGCTGGATCATACTGGGACAGACCGGAATGCCCTGGGATGGGACTGGGACTCGCTGGGTTATACTGGGACAAACTGGGACCCACCAGGGCCTGAACTGGGACAAACTGGGGCTGAACTGGGACAAACTGGGACGCACTGGGACCCCTCCAGCGCCAAACTGGTTTCTACTGGGACGCACCCGCAGCAAAAACCCACCCAAAACCAGTAAAATCCAGTAAAAACCAGTAAAACTGGGCCAGGGTATGGCCCCTCCCCTTGAAGACACGCCCCCGCAACAGAACGCGATGACGTCATAGACTGGCCACGCCTTTATTGGGGGGGGGGAAGGCACTGGGGGGAACTGGGCCAGACTGGGAGGGACTGGGAGGAACTGGGATGGACTAGGACAAACTGGGATGAACTGGGACAAACTGGGATGAACTGGGATGAACCCATCTGAACTGGGAAGGCACTGTGGTCAACTGGGAGAGCACTGGGATGAACTGGGATGAACTAGAAAGGCACTGAGGTGAACTGGGACAAACTGGGATGAACTGGGACACACTGGGATGAACTGGGACAAACTGGGATGAACTGGGATGAACTGGGAGAGCACTGGGCTGAACTGGTTCTTACTGGTGCTGGCTCCTCCAGCACCGGGGGGTTACTGGGATGGCACTGGGGTGTTACTGGGCCAAACTGGGTTAAACTGGGAGGCACTGGTGAGTCAGATCCGTCCGGCGTGCCTCAGTTTGCCCAGCAGACTCTCGATGTTCTCCTCCCAGTAGGGGACTGGGATGAACTGGGATGGTTCAAGGATGGCACTGGGGTTATACTGGTCTGAACTGGTTTATACTGGTGTCAGATGCGCCCGGCGTGCCTCAGTTTCCCCAGCAGGCTCTCCACGCTCTCCACCTTCTCCCCCCCGGCCCTGGGGGGCGGCTCCTGCACCTGCAGCACCTTCAGCCGGGGGGGCCCCGCGGGGACCCCGAGATCGGCGGCCGGGAGCACCTCCAGGGGCTTCTTCTTGGCTTTCTGGGGGGGAAATATTGGGGATTTATTGGGGATTTATTGGGAAATTATTGGGGATTAATTGGGAAATTATTGGGGATTTATTGGGAAATTATCGGGAAATTATCGGGAAATTATTGGGGATTTATTGGGGATTTATTGGGAAATTATCGGGGAATTATTGGGGATTTATTGGGGAACTATTGGGAATTTATTGCAGATTTATTGGGAAATTATCAGGAAATTATTGGGAAATTATCAGGAAATTATTGGGAATTTATTGGGATTTATTGGGGATTTATTGGGAATTTATTGGGATTTATTTGGAGATTTTTTAGAATTTTTTGGGGATTTTTTAGGGATTTTTGGGGGAATTTTTCGTGATTTTTTGGAGGATTTTTTGAAGATATTTTGGGGGATTTTTTGAAGATTTTTTTGAGAAATTTTGTGGGATTTTTTTTTTGGGGAATTTCATGGGAATTTCATCAGGATTTTTTAGGAATTTCTTTGGACTTTTTTGGGGATTTTTAGGGATTTTTGAAGTATTTTTTGGGGATTTTTGGGGATTTTTTTGAAGATTTTCAGCAAAAATGGCCCCAGGCACTCCAGACAACAGGTCTACCCCCATTGAACCCTATGGGAACCACCAGAATTTTTGGGGAATTTTGGGGATTTTTGGGAATTTCTCAGGAATTTTGGGGATTTAGGGAATACTTTGGATTTGGGGAACACCCAAAAATTTTGGGGAACCCCAGAAAATTTGGGGAACCCCATAAAATTTTGGGGGATCCCATTCCCATTAACCCCAGCCATCCCGGACAACAGCTCTACCCCCATTGACCGCTATGGGAAACCCAGAATTCCGCGGAATTTCCGGATAATCCCGGGGGTTTTTGGGGACCCCCCCGGGAACGCTGGGGATTTTGGGGCGCCCCCTCACCATGATGTTGGGCAGGGTGGCGTAGCGGGGCTCGTTGAGCCGCAGGTCGGCGGTGAGCACGGCCGGCAGCCGCAGCCGCAGCGTCTCCAGGCCCCCGTCCACCTCGCGCTCCACCAGCACGTGGGCGGCCTCCAGCTGCACCCGCGAGGCAAACGTGCCCTGGGGAAACCAGTACGGACCAGTTTGGACTGGGATCGGACCAGTTTGAACTGGGGACCCTCCCAGTATGAGCTGGGAGCCGCTCAATAGGAGCTAGACCCTCCCAGAATGGACTGGAACCCTCCCAGTATGACTTAGAGCCTACTGGGATGAACGGGGACCGTCCCAGTATGAGTTAGACCCTCCCAGTATGGACTGGAACCCTCCTAGTATGACTTACAGCATACTGGGATGGACTGGGACCCTCCCAGTATGGACAGGGACTGTCCTAGTATGACCCAGACCCTCCCAGTATAGACTGGGACCATCCCAGTATGAGTTAGACCCTCCCAGTATGGACTGGGTGCATTCCAGTATGGATTAGGACCTGCCCAGTATGGACTGGGACCCTCCCAGTATGACCCAGACCCTCCCAGTATGGACTGGGACTGTCCCAGTATGAGTTAGACCCTTCCAGTATAAACTGGGACCCTCCCAGAATGGATTAGGACCCTCCCAGCATGACCTAAACTCTCCCAGTATGAACTGGAACCATCCCAGTACGAGTAAAACCCTCCCAGTATGGACTGGGCCTGCCTCAATTTCACAGCCTTAGGAGTGAATATATCCCACAATCCTCTGGGACTTAGGGGTGAATATATCCCACAATCCCCCGCGACAAAGGGGTAAATATATCCCACAATCCCCCCTTTACGGCACGGGATTGTGGGATTTATCCCTCCATTACCGCAAGGAATTGTGGGATTTATCCCCCTTTTCTCGCAGAGGATTCTGGGACTTATCTCCCCATGAGGGGGAGTGCATCCCATGATGCCCCGCGCGCGCGACCTACCTGCGGCCAGTCCAACATGGCGGCCAGGAGCTGCCCGGTCTGGTTGCAATCGTCATCGATGGCCTGGGGGGGGACAGAACCGATCGATAGGGGATCGATAGGGGTTTATTGGGGTCTGTGGAGGATCTAGAGGGGTTCTAGAGGGGTTCTAGAAGGTTCCATTGAGATCTGTGGGGGATCTATAGGGGTTTATTGGGATCTCTAGGGAACCAATACGGATCAATAACTGATCAATACCGATCAATACCTGCTTGCCCAGCAGCACCAGCTGCGGCTGCAGTTTCTTCACCAGCCCTGCCAGGGCCGTGGCCACCTCACGGGGCCCCGCGGGCGCTCCCTCGGCCAGCTCGGCCAGCACGGCCCGGTCAGCGCCCATGGCCAGGGCGGTGCGCAGGGTTTCCTGTGGGGAGGAAAGGGTTAAAACATCCTGAAATGGCCCCAAAAATAACCCCAAAAAATGGCCCAAAAGCAGCCCAAAATACCCCAAAAAATCCACAAAAAAAAAAAAAAGAAAAAATAACCCAAAAGTAACTCAAAATCAGCCCCGGCCAGCGGCCATGGCCAGGGCGGTGCGCAGGGTTTCCTGTGGGCAGGAAGGGGTTAAAATATCCTGAAACACCCCCAAGATTTCCCCAAAAAATACCCAAAGAACTACACAAAAATAACCAAAAAGTACCCCCAAAATTTGCCAAAAATACCCCAAAAGGCAGGGCAGTCTGCAGGGTCTCCTGTGGGAGGGAAAGGGTTAAAATATCCTGAAATACCCCAAAATTACCCAAAAACAACCCCACAAAAATAGCCAAAAATCAGCCCAAAAAATCCCAAGAAATGCCCCAAAAATCTCCCCCCAAAACACCAAAATTACCCAAAGAAAGCCCCAAAAATCCCCGAAAAAACCCCAAAATTACCGCCAAAATACCAAAATTATCCCAAAAATCCCCCCCAAAATTACCACAAAAAATCCCCAACCAATGCCCCAAAAATGCCCCAAAAATGCCCCAAAATACTCAAAAAAAACCAAATCCACCCCAGGTTCCCCCAGGTGTGCCCAAAACCCCAAATTTCCCCCCAAATCCCATTTTTTGCCCAATTTTCACCCAATTTTCACCATTTATCCCCGTTTTAGTGCGCCCAGGTGCCCTCAGGTACCCTCAGGTGTGCCCAGCTGTGCCCAAATCCCCAAATTCCCCCTAAAAACCCCCTAAAATTCCCATTTTTTCACCGTTTTTTGCCCAATTTTCACCCAAATTTCACCCACCCAGGTGTGCCCAGGTGTGCCCAAAACCCCAAATTTCCCCCTAAAATCCCCATTTTTAACCCAATTTTCACCATTTTCATGCCCCGAGGTGTGCCCAGGTGCCCTCACAAGTGCCAAGGTGCCCTCAGATGCGCCCAAATCCCCAAATTTCCATCGGTTTTCACCCAATTTTCACCCTTTTCCCCCATTTCAGTGCCCCCAGGTGTGCCCAGGTACCCTCAGGTGTGCCAAGGTGCCTCAGGTGTGCCCAGGTGTGCCCGAATTCCCAAATTTCCCCCTAAAAACTCTCCAAAAGCTCCATTTTTTCACCATTTTTTGCCCAATTTTCACAATTTATCCCCATTTTAGAGTGCCCAGGTGTGCCCAGGTGCCCTCAGGTGTGCTCAGGTGTGCCAAGGTGAGCCCAGGTGTGCCCAAATCCCCAATTTCCCCCTAAAACCCTCATTTTTTCCCCGTTTCTCACCCAATTTTCGCCCAAATTTTGCCCAAATCTCACCCCCCAGGTGCCCCCAGGTGTGCCCAGCTCACCTGGCACGCCTTGGTGCCCAGGCTGGCGGCGATGACCTCGGAGGCCGCGCCCGCCTCGCGCAGCCTCACGGCCTCCTCCAGGGCGATCTCACAGAACGGGTTCAGCGAGTGCTTCACGCCCTGGGTCTGCACGGAGCCCCCGCCGGGCGCCACCCGCACCTGTGGGCACAGCTGGCACAGGTGAGAGCGGGCACTGCCACCCTGGGGTTTTGGGAATTTTTTTTGATTTTTTGGGGATTTTTTTGCGATTTTTTGCGATTTTTTTTTGATTTTTTGCGATTTTTCTTTGATTTTTTTCCGATTTATTTTTGATTTTTCGGGGGTTTTACGGTGCCCAGGTGTGCCCAGGTAAATGCCCAACCCCCCGGCCCATAAACATTCCCAGTTTTTGGGGATTTTATTTGGATTTTTGGGGATTTTTTGCGAATTTTTGTGCATTTTTCGGAGGCGTTTTGGGTTTTAGGGTGCCCAGGTGTGCCCAGGTGTGCCCAGGTCAGTGCCAACCCCATGGCCAAAAAATACTCCCAGGATTTGGGGATTTTTGGGGATTTTTTGCGATTTTTCTATTTATTTTTTGCAGCTTTTTTGTGCATTTTTTGCGATTTTTTTGGGGGTTTTTCTGGGGTTTTAGGGTGTCCAGGTGTGCCCAGGTGTGCCCAGGTCAGTGCCCAACCCCCTTTCCTGTAGGATTTTGGTGTTTTTGGGGATTTTATTTTGGATTTTTTGTGATTTTTTTTTATTTTTTGGGGGTTTTTGGTGGATTTTTGAGGGTGCCCAGGTGTGCCCAGGTGTGCCCAGACCCTCAAAATCCCCCAAAAAACCCCCCAAAAAAACCCCAAAAACCCCCAAATTTCGGGATTTTGGGGCTCCCTGGGTGGTGCCAGTCTTGGGGATGGTTGTGAGGATTTGGGGGTGCCCAGGTGTGCCCAGGTGTGCCCAGGTGCCGCCAAAAAAACCCCAAAAATCCCCCTAAAAACCGCCAAATTTCGGGATTTTGGGGCTCCCTCGGGGATTCCCTGACAGGGAGAGCTTGGGGGGATTTGGGGGTGCCCAGGTGTGCCCAGGTGTGCCCAGGTGTGCCAGCTGTGCCAGGTGTGCCCTTACCTTGACAGCAAAGTCAATGACGCGCTTCACCCCCACGAGCACGCGCAGAGCCGCCATTGCTGCCAGGCCACGCCCCCTGCCCCGGAAACCACGCCCACAACGCCTCTAAACCGGTGACGTAATGCCGGCCGCGACGCCACGCCCACAAGGCGATTATAATGACGTAATGCTGCTGCTAAGCCACGCCCACTGCTATAGTGTTGAATAGATGGGGGCGTGGCCTGAACACCCGGACGGTTTCTGCTTATTCTTTTAAACGCTTTTTTTCTTAATTTTTTTTTTATTTTTTAAAACAGAAATTTGGAACATTTTGGTGAATTTTTAAATTTTTTTGGGGGTTATCTTGAGTTTTTTAAGGGAAGTTTTGGCGCTTTTTGGGGATTTTTTTGGGGAGATTTAAAGATATATTTTGGCGCTTTCTGGAGATTTTTTTAGAAGTTTTGGGGCTTTTTAAAGGGAAATTTCGGAACATTTTGGGCATTTTTATGGGAATTCTTGGAGGGTTTCTAAAAAGAAATTTTGAGATTTTGGGCGGTTTTTAAAGTGAAATTTTGGGATTTTTGAGGGAATTTTGGGGCGATTTTTTGGGTTTTCGGGGTTTTTTGAGGATTTTTTTACGCCCTCCCCGGCTCCGCGCATGCGCGCAGCCACTCAGGCCACGCCCCCTTTCCCCTCAGGACGCGCGCGCGGGCGGGAGCAGCGGGAACGGAACCGGAAGCGGCCTCAGGAGCCCTCAGGGGCTCCGGGAGCCACTAAAACCTTCCCGGGACCCCCAAAACCTTCCCGGGGACCCCAAAAACCTCCCCGGGTCCATTAAAACCTTCCCGGGGCCCTCAAAAACCTCCCCGGGACCCCTAAAACCTTCCAGGGAACCCCAAAAACCTCCCTGACAGCCGCTCGGGGCCTCGCCGGGACCCCCTCAGGAGCCTCCGGTACCCCCGGGATCCTCTCCGGGACCCCCTCAGGAACCCCAGGCACCCCTCAAGACCCTCCGGGACACCCGGGATCCTCTCCGGGACCCCTTCGGAAACCTCCGGGACTCCCTCAAGACCCTAAAGGAGCCCCTCAGGACCCTCAGAACCCTCCAGGACCCTCAGAAATCTCCCGGGACCCTCTCAAGACCTCCGGGACTCCCTCAGGAGCATCCGGGACCCTCCCGAACCTTCTCGGGACCCTCCCGAACCTCCCCAGGACCCTCCGGGAGCCCCTCAGGAACGTCCGAGACCCTTCAGGAACGTCCGGGACCCCTCAAGACCCTCCGGGAGGCCCTCAGGAGCCGCTCGGGGCCCGGAGGCGCCCCGGTGGCGCCGCCATGTCGGACTCCGGGCAGAGCCCCGCCCCCGGCGCGCGGCGCCGCTGCTGGAACCGAGAGAAGGAACCGGAGGGAGGCGGAGAGAGGAGGGTGGGCGGGGCTAAGGGGGTGGGGCTTGGGGATGATTGACAGTGGTTGTGTGGGGAGTGGGGCCGGGCCTGGGAATGATTGACAGTGGTTGTGAGGGGAGTGGGGCCGAACTTGGGATTGATTGACAGCGGTTGTGAGGGGAGTGGGGCGGGGTTTGGGATTGATTGACAGCGGTTTTGTCGGGAGTGGGGCGGGGTTTGGGAATGAATGACAGTGGATTTGTGAGAAGTGGGGCGGGGCTTGGTAATGATTGACAGCAGCTCTGTGGGGAGTAGGGCGGGTTTGGGGATGATTGACAGCGGCTGTGTAAGTGAGGCGGGGCTTGAAAATGATTGACAGCAGCTCTGTGGGGAGTAGGGTGGGACTTGGGTTTGAGTGACAGCAGTTGTGTGGGGATGGGGCGGGGCTTGGGGTTGATTGACAACAGATATGTGGGGGTAGGACTTAGAATTGATTGACACTTGTATGGGGCGGAGCTTGTGGTTGATTGACAGTGGCTACATGGGGTGTGACTTAAAGGGAGGGCGGGGCTTGAAAATGATTGACAACACCAGAGAGTGAGGTGTGGCTTAGGAATGATTGACAGAAGATGAATGGGGTGGGGCTGGAAGCAGGGTGTGGCTTTGATGGGTGTGGCACACAGTAGGCGTGGCCTATAGTCCTATAATGAACAATGAGAGGCCTGGCAGGGGGTGAGGCTAAAACTGAGTGGGCGTGGCTGTCTATGGGTGTGGTGGGTGTGGCCTAACTAACCTTGCCCCGCCCACAGGACCTGGGGGAGGAGCCAGCGGGGACCCTACAGAAGACGCCAATCATCCTGGCCAAGCCCCCTGCAGAGCGGGTGAGCCTGAGGGGCGTGGCCACCATCCAAGGGGGCGTGGCTACACCTGAAAGTTACTGTGGCCCCTCCCACTTGTTGTAGCCACGCCCCATGATGTCATTTTCTATTTATACCCAGCAGCAGCCGCCTCCAGCCGCCCCAAAGGTGGGGCCAGCACAAGCCCCGCCCCCTCCCGCACCGGCCCCGCCCATCGTGCTGATGAAAGCACGGGGGGAGGAGGGGCGGGGAGGGGGCGGAGCCTCAGCAGCAACAGGGGAGGGCCCACAACAAGCCCCGCCCACCGAGAGGGAGGGGCCACGTCCCACCCAACCTGTCTATCAACTGCACAGCCGGGGATTGGCCCCGCCCGCCGCGCTGGACCGTGAGTGGGCGGGGCTTAAAGGGGCGTGCTCTGAGGTGGGGTGTGAGAGGAGCTAAAATGGGTGGGGTTTATTGAGTGGGCGGGGTTTAATTGAGAGAATTGCATGTTGAAAGGGGTGGGGTTTGAGGGGGTGTGGTCAATTGGAGGTGTGGTTATGGGTGTGGTCTGTGGGCGGGGCTAAAGGGGAGTGTTTGAGAGGGGTGGATGAAGAAGATGGGCGTGGTATGGGGTGGGGCGTGGCCCATGTGGTGGTGGGCGTGGTTATGGGTGTGTTAGATTGTTGTGGGCGGGGCTAAAGGATGAGACTCAAGGGGATTGGGTGGACAAAATGGGCGGGGTTTGGTTTGTGGGCAGGGCTAAATTATGAGACTCAAGGTTATCGGGTAGACAAGATGGGCGTGGTTTGGCTTGGGGGCGTGGCCAATTTTGGGTGTGGGCCCTGTGGGCGTGGCCAACCCCAAATCTCAATTCAATTACGACACCACAACAGGAAGAGTTTCTTAGGGGGTGTGGCTGGTTTTATGCAAATTAACAAATTATAGGCGGGGTTTTCTGTTTGGTGGGCGTGTCCCCAAGTGGGCCTGTCCCCCCTTGGCCCCTCCCCCAGCTGCCCAGGCCCAGGCCCGGCTGGCGGCGCCCGAGAAGATGAAGAGCAGCATCAAACTGGTGGACGAGCAAATGAACTGGTGCGACAGCGCCCTCGAGGTGGGCGGGGCTTCAATGGGGCGGGGCCAGGACCCTCCCTGTAACTCCCAGTATGGGCTGGGGGCGGGGTTTAGTGTGGTGGGCGGGGCCAGGACCCTCCCAGTAACTCCCAGTATCGGCTGGGGTGGGGCTTAGTGTGGTGGGCGTGGCTTGGGATCCTCACAGTAACTGCCAGTTGGGCCTGGGGGTGGGGCTTAGTGTGGTGGGCGTGGCTTGGGAGGCTCCCAGTGACTCCCAGTTTGTCCCGGTTTATACTGGACATGCTGTGGGTGGGGTTTAGTGGAGTGGGCGGGGCTTGGGACCCTTCCAGTGACTCCCAGTTCATACTGGACATGCTGGGGGCGGGGTTTAGCTGGGTGGGCGTGGCCAGGGCAGGGTGGGCGTGGCCAGGGGCGTGTCCAAGCCCCTCCCAGTGACTCCCGGTCCGTCCCAGTTCCTGCTGGAGCAGACGGACGTGCTGGGGGCGGGGTTTAGCGGGCTGGGGGTGGGGTTTGGTGGGGTGGGCGTGGCCATGGGCATGTCCAGGCCCCTCCCAGTGACTTCCAGCTCCTCCCAGTTCCTGCTGGAGCAGACGGACGTGCTGGTGGTGGGGGCGCTGGGGCTGCAGGGGACGGGGAAATCCACGGTGATGTCACTGCTCGCCGGGAACCAGCCCGAGGAGGACCCGCGGTACTGGGACAGACTGGGATGTACTGGGATATACTGGGAGGGGATTGGGATGGGCTAGGAAAGGGTTAATGGGGGATTTGGGGTTACTGGTTTGTACTGGGAGGGACTGGGAGGGACTGGGATCAAACTGGGAGGGACTGGGAGGGGTTTGGGGGTTACTGGTTTGTACTGGGAGGGACTGGGATCAAACTGGGATAAACTGGGAGGGACTGGGAGGGGTTTGGGCTGTACAGGGATGGGTTTATACTGGTCCATACTGGTCCATACCGGTCCATACCGGTCCATACTGGTCCATACCGGTTTGTACTGGTTTATACTGGTCCATACTGGTCCATACTGGTCTGTACTGGTTTCAGCTCCTTCGTGTTCCGGCCGCAGCCGCCGGAGCTGCGCGAGAGGGGCGGGGCCCAGACCGGGGGCATCGACCTGTTCATAACCCAGGAACGCGTGCTGTTCTTAGATACACAGGTAATTAACGCTAATTAACGCTAATTAACCTCAATTACCCCTTAGCTGCCTGTAATTGGTTGTTATCTGGATTTAATTGGTCTTAATTGGCATTGATAGTTGTCTGAATATTGAATTTTAGTTCAAAAATTAGCCTAAACGTTGATTAATGTTGGTTAATTAAGTTTAATTATTGAGTTAATAGTGTTAATTATCTTGAAGGTAGCTTAATTTCTATTCATTGCTTTTCATTAGTTGGTTAATACTGTTAATTAGTAATAATTAATAGTTAATAGTCAACAATAGTAAATAAAAAATAATAACAAGTAATTAATAATGAATAATAATTAATAATTATGCAAAAAGTAATTTTGTTGTGCTTAATCAACTTTACTAGGTTCATTAATAGAATTAATTAACCTGAGAGCAACCTAAAAGTATCTTAATTGTTCTTTATTAATTCTAATTAGTTTATAGATATTATTGATTATACGGAAAACACTTTAATTGTGCTTAATTAGCTTTATTTGTTCTATAATTGGTGTTGATTTAAGGATTTAATTAATTACTCTAATTACCATAATTACCCCAATTTTAATCACCCCAATTACCATAATTGTCCTAATTACCATAATTATCCCAATTGCCATATTTACGCTAATTACCGTAATTATCCTAGTTACTGTAATCACCCCCATTACCATAATTACCTTTATCACCCCACCCCCCTCATTAACACTTTCCCCGCCCCCTCATTACCATACCTGAGGATGTGGGCG
>JAWWEX010000108.1:7936563-7947831 GCA_035583215.1 Arremon brunneinucha
TACACCTGGGATACACCTGGGATACACATGGGATACACCAGGCCCCAGGAGACCACGCCCTGCAGGTACCCCCCGCACACCAGAGGGCCACCTGAGTCACCCTGGAACAGGTAATGGACAGGTGAGATACACCTGAGACAGGTAACGATACACCTGGGATACACCTGGGATACACCTGGGACAGGTGAGATACACCTGGGATACACCAGGCCCCAGGAGACCACGCCCTGCAGGTACCCCCCGCACACCACAGGGCCACCTGAGTCACCCTGGGACAGGTGAGACAGACAGGTAATGGTCAGGTGAGATACACCTGGGATACACCTGGGACAGGTGAGATACACCTGGGATACACCTGAGATACACCTGGGATACAGGTACAGACACACCTGGGGCACAGGTGGCACACACCTGGGCACACCTCTGCACACCTGGGGCACACACCTGTCCCACACACCTGGGCGCACCTGGGGTGCACCTGGGGCACACACACCTGGCACAGGTACAGACAGACCTGGGGCACACCTGGCAGCAGTCAACGCTGCCCTGGGGCACACCTGGGCACACCTGGGCACACCTGGAGCACACACCTGTCTGACTCACCTGGCAGGAGTCGACGCCGCCCTGGGGCACACTTGGCACAGGTACAGACACACCTGACACACACACACCTGGCACACACCTGGCAGACACCTGGACTCACCTGGCAGGAGTCGACGCCGCCCTGGGGCACACCTGCGCAGAACATGTTGCACACCTGGCACACACCTGGCACACCTGCACTCACCTGGCAGGAGTCGACGCCGCCCTGGGGCACACCTGCGCAGAACATGTTGCGGGTGACGGCGCTGCCGTAGGCGCGGGCGCACTGCTCCGGCCCGAAGGTCTGCACCTGCGCGCACTGCAGGTCCCGCGGCAGCTTGGCTGCGCAGGTGGGACAGGTGAGGGACAGGTGAGGGACAGGGGAGGGACAGGGGAGGGACAGGTGAGGGACAGGGGAGGGACAGGGGAGGGACAGATGAGACAGGGGAGAGAGAAAAACAAAAAAAAAAAAATCTCAATTTTTGGTCAGCAGAACCCAAAATCCCCAGGATTTGCCCCATTCTGGGACCCAAAACCTTCCTGGACCCATCCAGGTGAGCACAGGTGTGCCCAGGTACCTGCAGGTGATTTGGTCTTTCCCCACCCGCTGACGCTGCAGTTCGGCCCCGCCCGGGGGCACATGGGGCACACCTGTGCCCTCACCTGTGCCCCTCCCTGACCCTCCCATCCCCTCACACCTGTACCCAGGTGTGCCCAGGTGTGCCCAGGTACCTCCAGGTGATTTGGTGGTCCCCCACCCGGACACGCTGCAGTTCTGCCCCGCCCGGGGACACCTGGGGCTCACCTGGGGCACACCTGGGACACACCTGAGCCCTCCCGCACCTGTGCCCAGGTACCTCCAGGTGATTTGGTGGTGCCCCACCCTGACACGCTGCAGTTCTGCCCCGCCCGGGGGCACACCTGGCACACACCTGGCGCACACCTGGGACACAGCTGGGACACACCTGTGCCCCTCCCTGACCCCCCACACCTGTGCCCAGGTACCTCCAGGTGATTTGGTGGTGCCCCACCCGCTGACGCTGCAGTTCTGCCCCGCCCGGGGACACCTGGTGGCCGGGCGGATTTTCTTGACGCGGGGCCCGAAGCGCACAGGTGCGTCCAGGTGCAGCAGCATGAAGTCGTTGTCGTTGCGCCGCGGGTTGTACCCGGGGTGCACCTGGAGCCGCCGCACGCGGCGCACCTGGCCCGTACCTGAGCGCAGGGTGTTGGTGCCGATCAGCACCTGGAGATCCCTGAAAGAGACAGGTGAGACAGGTGAGATGGGACAGGTGACACAGGACAGGTGAGCGCACCTGGCCCGTACCTGAGCGCAGGGTGTTGGTGCTGATCAGCACCTGCAGGTCCCTGAAAGAGACAGGTGAGACAGGTGAGATGGGACAGGTGAGCACAGGACAGGTGAGATGGGACAGGTGAGATGGACAGGTGAGACACAGGTGAGCGCACCTGGCCCGTACCTGAGCGAAGGGTGTTGGTGCCAATCAGCACCTGGAGATCCCTGAAAGGTGAGATGGACAGGTGAGATGGACAGGTGAGATGGACAGGTGACACAGGAGATGTGAGCACAGGACAGGTGAGATGAGACAGGTGAGCGCACCTGGCTGGAACCTGCCCGCAAGGTGTTGGTGCCGATCAGCACATGGAGATCCCTGAAAAGGTGAGACAGGACAGGTGAGACAGGTGAGATGGGACAGGTGTGATGGAGCTCCACGGGACAGGTGACACAGACAGGTGAGATGGGAGAGGTGACACAGGACAGGTGACACAGGACAGGTGACACAGGACAGGTGACACAGGACAGGTGAGACAGGTGAGCGCATCTGGCCCAAACCTGCCCGAAGGGTGTTGGTGCCGATCAGCACCTGGAGATCCCTGAAAGGACAGGTGAGACAGGTGAGATGGGACAGGTGAGATGGGACAGGTGAGGTGGCTCCAGCACAAGTGAGCTGGGACATGTGTCACCACCCTGACAGGTGTGCCCAGGTGTATCCCAGGTGTGCCCAGGTGTGTATGTAACCTATCCCAGCTGTGTGTAACCCATCCCAGGTGTGTGTAACCTGTCCCAGGTGTGAGTGTAACCTATCCCAGGTGTGTGTAGCCTGTGCCAGGTGTATCCCAGGTGTATCCCAGGTGTGCCCAGGTGTGCCCTCACCTGATTGGCTGTTTGCAGTGGGCGGCGGTCAGCACCCATTGCGCCCCCACCAGGCTGCCCCCGCACAGGATCTGCCCCCGCTTGATCAGCGCCACCTGGAACGGGCGCTGGGCCACGGAGCAGGGCCGGCCCCCGATGATCCGCGACTCGTCCTCCTCGGGAACTGCAAAATGGGGCGAAAACGGGAAAAAACGGGAAAAAACGGTGAAAAAACGGGGAAAAACGGTGAAAAAACGGGGAAAAACGGCCAAAAAATGGGGAAAAGCCCAGGGAAAATGTGGGAAAAAATGGGGGGAAAATGGGGACATGATCCCAGACTCGTCCTCCTCGGGAACTGGGGCGAAAAACAGGGAAAACGGGAAAAATATCAAAAAATTGAAAATATGGGAAAAAACAGTGAAAAAATGGGGAAAAACGGCGAAAAAATGGGAAAAAGCCCAGGGAAAATATAGGAAAAAATGGGGGGAAAACGGGGACATGATCCAAGACTCGTCCTCCTCAGGAACTGGGGCGAAAAACGGGGAAAATGGGAAAAACGTGAAAAAATGGGAAAAACGGTGAAAAAATGGGGAAAAACGACCAAAAAATGGGGAAAATACGGGAAAAAAATGTGGTGGAAATGGGGGGGAAATGGGGAAATGATTGGTGACTCGTCCTCCTTGGGAACTGCAAAATGGGGTGAAAAAGTGAAAAAAGGGGAAAAAACGGTGAAAAAACTGTAGAAATCAGTGAAAAAATGGGAAAAAATGGGGGGAAAATGGCGAAAAAAATTAGGAAAAAAAATGGAAAAAATTGGGGAAAATATGAGAAAAAATGGGGAAATGATCTGCGACTTGTTCTCCTCGGGAACTGGGGTGAAAAATGGGGAAAACGGGAAAAAACGGGAAAAAACGGTGAAAAAATGGGAAAAAATGGTGAAAAAACTGAGAAAATGGGGAAAAAATGGGAAAAAATGGGAGGAAAATGGGGGAACGATGGGGAAATTATTAGCAGCTTGTCCTCCTCGGAAACTGGGGCAAAAAACGGGGAAAATGGGAAAAAAAGGTGAAAAAACGGGAAAAACGTTGAAAAAATGGTGAAAAAATAGGGAAAATGGGGGGGAAATGATGAGAAAATTGGGGGAAAAATGGGGGAAAATGGGGAAATGATCAGCGACTCGAACTCCTCGGGAACTGGGGTGAAAAACAGGAAAATGGGGAAAATGGTGAAAAAATTGAAAATATGGGAAAAAACCAGGGGAAAAACAGGGAAAAATGGGAAAAAACCGGGGGGGGCAAATTTTGAGGGTTTGGGGTGGGGCCAGGTGTGGTCACGTGATGGCTGAGCGGCCAATCAGGGGGCATGGAAGGTGTGACGTCATTGAGAGGTCGTGGAGGTCACTTGGGTGTGGTCAGGTCTCACCTGGGTCAGGTCCCACCTGGTGTGGTCCTGAGCTGGGTGGGGTCAGGTCTCACCTGTCCAGGTGTGCCCACACCTGTCTGGGTGTGGTCAGGATCTCACCTGTCTGGGTGTGGTCCGGTCTCACCTGTCTGGGTGGGGTCAGGTCTCACCTGGCCAGGACATTCCAACCACACCCAGATGGGCCAAGAACGAGTTTGGGGCTCACCTGGGGCCACCTGAACCTTGGAGCCACCTGAACTTTGTGAGCACCTGGACCTGTGACCACCTTGACCATGGTCACCTGGACCTTGTGATCACCTGGACCTGTGACCACCTTGACCATGGTCACCTGGACCTTGTGATCACCTGGACCTGTGACCACCTTGACCATGGTCACCTGGACCTTGTGATCACCTTGACCTGTGACCACCTTGACCATGGTCACCTGGACCTTGTGATCACCTGGATCTGTGACCACCTTGACCATGATCTCCTGGACAGTGACCACCTGGACTTCATGATCACCTTGAGAGTGACCACCTGATCCCTGTGCCCACCTGGACCTCAGGGCCACCTAGACCCGTGACCACCTTGACCTTGGGACCACCTTGACCATGAGCACCTTGACCGCCTTGGGAGTGACCACCTTGACCATAAACACCTGGACATTGTGACCACCTTGAGAGTGACCACCTGAACCTTGTGACCACCTGGACCTGTGACCACCTGGACTTTGGGATCACCTTGAACCTGTGACCACCTTGACAGTGACCACCTGGACTGCGACCGCCTTGACCACAACCTGGACTTTGTGGCCACCTTGACCCTGTGACCACCTGGACCTGTGGCCACCTTGACCACAGCTAGAACTTTGTGACCACCTTGACCATAAACACCTGGACCTGTGACCACCTGGACCTTGGAACCACCTGGACCTGTGACCACCTTGACCATGGTCACCTGGTCCTTTGGGCCACCTGAACCTTGGAACCACGTGGACCTGTGACCACTTTGAGAGTGACCACCTGGACCTGTGACCACCTGGACCTTGGGACCACCTTGACCATGACCACCTAGATCACCTTGAGAGTGACCACCTGGACCTTGGAACTACCTGAACCTTGGAATCACCTGGACCTTGTGCCCACCTGGACCTGTGACCACCTGGTCCTTGGAACCATCTGGACTTTGTGACCCCCTGAACCTGTGACCACCTTGATCACGATGACCCGAACCCTGTGACCACCTTGAGAGTGACCACCTTGACCATGGTCACTTGGTCCTTTGGGCCACCTGAACCTTGTGACCACCTGGACCTGTGACCACCTTGACCACAACTTGAACTTGGTGACCACCTTGACCATGAGCACCTTGAAAGTGACCACCTGGACCCAAATGACCACATGGGCATTGGGACCACCTCGACCACAAGCTGGACTTTGTGGCCACCTTGACCATGACCACCTTGGCCATGGTCACCTGGACCTTGGGATCACCTTGACCCTGTGACCACCTTAAACCCCTGACCACCTTGACCACATGACCACCTCCACCACGATCACCTGGTCCTTCGGGCCACCTGAACCTTGTGACCACCTTGATCATGGTCACCTGGACCTGTGACCACCTTGACCTTGTGATAACCTTGACCCTGTGGCCACCTTGACCACAACTTGAACATTGTGACCACTTTGACCAAAATCACCTGGACCTGTGACCACCTGGACTTCATGACCCCCTTGACCATGACCACCTTGACCCTGGCACCACCTGGACATTGTGACCACCTGGACATTGTGACCACCTGGACCTTGGGACCACCTGATCCCCCATGACCACCTGAACCTTGTGCCCACCTGAACCTCTGACCACCTTGAGAGTGACCACCTGGACCTGTGACCACCTTGACCACCCTAAGAGCGACCACCTGAACCCCGGAACCACCTGGACCTTGTGGCCACCTGGACCTGTGACCACCTCAGCCCCATGACCACCTGGACCCTGAGGACACCTGGACTGTGACCACCTTGACCACCTTAAGAGTGACCACCTGGACCCTGTGACCAACCTGAGAGTGACCACCTGGACCTTGTGACCACCTGGACCCTGTGGCCTCCTTGAGAGTGACCACATGAACCTCGTGACCACCTGAACCTTAGGGCCACCTGGACCTGTGACCACCTGGACCTTGGGACCACCTTGATCATGAGCACTTTGACCACCTGGACCTTGTGACCACCTGAACTTTGTGACCACCTGGACCTTGTGACCACCTTGATCATGGTCACCTGGTCCTCTGGGCCACCTGAACCTTGTAACCACCTGGACCTGTGACCACCTGGACCACAACCTGAACCTTGTGGCCACCTTGAACTTCTGACCACCTGGACTATGTGACCACCTTGAGGCCAACACCACCTTTACCCCGTGACCACCTTGGCCACGACCACCTGAACTTTGTGACCACCTGAACTTTGTGACCACCTTGAGAGTGACCACCTTGACCATGACCACCTTGACCCTGGAACCACCTGGACCTTGTGCCCACCTGTTCCCCGTGCCCACCTGGTGGCCCCGCCCCCTGTCCCGGTGGCCCCGCCCCCAGCGCGGGTGGTTCCTGTGTCTGGGTTGGGCCCCACGGCCCTGGTGGCACTGGTGGCCCTGGTGGCACTGGTGGCACTGGTGGGACTGGTGGGACTGGTGGCACTGGTGGGACTGGTGGCCCTGGTGGCCCTGGTGGCACTGGTGGGACTGGTGGGACTGGTGGCCCTGGTGGCCCTGGTGGCACTGGTGGGACTGGTGGGACTGGTGGGACTGGTGGCACTGGTGGCACTGGTGGCCCTGGTGGGGTGGGGTGGGGACCCTGCCCCGCCCTGGAATCCCGGATCTCCTCCCACGGCTGTGGGGACATCCTGCAGGAGATCCGCTCCCACCTGCGCTCACCTGAGCTCACCCGGTCACACCTGAGGACACCTGAGCTCACCTGGTCACACCTGAGGACACCTGGTCACACCTGAGAACATCTGAGCTCACCTGGTCACACCTGAGCTCCTCTGAGCTCACCTGGTCACACCTGAGCTCCTCTGAGCTCACCTGGTTGCACCTGAGGACACCTGGTCACACCTGGTCACACCTGGTCTCTTCTGAGCTCCCCTGGTCCCACCTGAGCTCACCTGAGCTCACCTGGTTGCACCTAGTCCTACCTGGGCTCAGCTGGTCCCACCTGGTCCCACCTGGTTCTCCCTGGTCACACCTGAGCTCACCTGGTCCCACCTGACCCCACCTGTGACCACCTGAACAGAGACCACCTGGACATTGTGACCACCTTGAGAGTGACCACCTGACCTTGGGGCCACCCTGACCATGACCACCTTGACCCTCTGACCACCCTGAGAGTGACCACCTTGACTCTGTGACCACCTGGACATTGTGACCACCTTGACCACGACCAGAGTGACCACCTTGACCTGTGACTACTTTGAGAGTGACCACCTGTTCTTCATGGCCACCTTGTCCACCTTGAGAGTGACCATCTTGACCCTGACCACCTTGAGAGTGACCACCTGGACCTCCTGACCACCGTGAGAGTGACCACCTTGACCTTGTGACCACCTGGACATTGGGACCACCTGGACATTGAGACCACCTTGAGAGTGACCACCTGGACCTCCTGACCCCTTGAGAGTGACCATCTTGACCCTCTGACCACCTTGAGAGTGACCACCTGGACATTGGGACCACCTGGAGAATGACCACCCTGAGAGTGACCACCTGCACCTTGGGGCCACCTGAACCCTCTGACCACCTTGAGAGTGACCAGCTGGACCTCCTGACCCCTTGAGAGTGACCACCTTGACCTTGTGACCACCTGGACATTGTGACCACCTTGACCATGACCACCTTGAGAGTGACCACCTTGACCTTGGGGCCACTCTAAGAGGGACTTTGGGGCCACCTTGACCACCTTGAGTGACCACCTTGACCTTGTGACCACCTTGACCGTGACCACCTTGAGTGACCACCCTGAGAGTGACCACCTGGACCTTGGGGCCACCTTGACCACCTTGAGTGACCACCTGGACCCCTTGACCCCCTCGGGAGTGACCGGGGAATTTGGGGGTGGCCCCAAGGGTTGGGGGATCCCAGGAGTGGCGGATTTGGGGTGAGAAACTCCAAAATGGGGTCGGGAACTCCTGGGAATTCCGACTGGATCCCAGTGGGAATTCCCCAAAACCCAAAATCAAAAACCCCAAAACTCCAAACCCCCAAAACTCCAAACCAGAGTTCCCCAAAAACTCAAAATCCCAAAACACCAAACCACCAAATCCCCAAAACCCCAAAAACCCCAAACCTCCAAATCCCCAAATTCCCCAAATCCCAAAATGCCAAAACCCCAAAACCCCAAACCCAAAAACCCCAAAATCCCCAAAGCCTCAAACCCCAAAACCCCCAAACATCAAACTCCAAAACCCCAAAACTCTAAACCCAAAACCCCAAAATCCCAAACCCCAAACTCCAAAACCCCAAAACCCCAAAACCCAAAACCCAAAACCCAGAGTTGCCCAAAACCCCAAAACCCCAAATCCCAAACAGCCCAAATCCCTAAACCCCAAAACGCCAAAATCCCAAAATCCCAAACTCAAAAACCCCAAACCCCAAAATGCCAAAATGCCAAAATCCCAAACCCAAAAACCCCAAACCTCAAAACTCCAAAACCCCAAATCCCAAAACCAGAGTTCCCCAAACCCAAAAACCCCAAACCCCCAAAATCCCAAAGCAAAAACCCCAAAACCCAAACCCCCAAAACCAAAATCCCCAAATCACAAAAGCCCAAAATCCCAAAACCAAATCCCCAAACAACCAAAATCCCCAAACCCCAAATCCCCAAAATCCCCAAAAAACCCCAAAACCTCAAAATTCCAAACCCAAAACCCCAAAACTTCAAACCCCCAAAACCCAAACCCCAAAAACCCCAAAACCCCAAACCCCAAATTCTAAACCTCAAATCCCAACCCCCAAACTCCAAACCCAGGATTCCCAAAAAAAACCCCAAATTCCTGAAATATTTCCTGAAATAATTCCCCAAAATTCCCAAAAATAATTCCCAAAATAGTTCCCGAAACCTTTCCCGAACAATTCCCAAAATAATTCCCTAAAATTCCCAAAATAATTCCCAAAATAATTCCCCAAATAATTCCCAAAATTCCTGATACAATTCCCAAACTAATTCCCAAAAATTCCCAAAATATTTCCCCAAAATTTCCAAAATAAGTCCTTAAAATTCCCAAAAATATTCCCCAAGTAATTCCCCAAAATCCCCCAAATAATTCCCAAAATTGCTCCCAAAATAATTCCTTAAAATATTCCCAAAATTTTAAAAAATCCCCAAAATCATTCCCAAAATCATTCCCAAACTATCCCATAACAATTCTTAAAAATTTCCAAAATAATTCCCAAAATAATTCTTTAAAATTCCCCAAATAATTCCCAAAATAATTTCCCAAAAATTCCCAAAATTCCTGAAATATTTCCCTAAAATAAATCCCGAAAATTTCCAAAGTATTTCCCCGAAATTTCCAAAATAATTCCCCAAATAATTCCCCAAAATCTCCCAAATTTAAAAAAAATCCCCCAATGATTCCCAAAATTCCTGAAATGATTCCCAAAATTTAAAAAAAATTCCCAAAAATTTCCAATATAATTCACAAAAATTCCCAAAATATTTCCCCAAAATAATTCCCGAAATAATTTCCAAAACCATTCCCAGAAATTCCCAAAATTCCTAAATTGATTCCCAAAAATTTCCCAAAAGAATTCCTTAGAATTCCACAAATATTTCTGGAAATTTCCCAAATAATTCCCAAAAGAATTCATTAAAATTCCCCAAAATAATTCCCTAAAATTCCCCAAATAATTCCCTAAAATTCCTCAAATTATTCCCAAATTTCCCAAAATAATTCCCTAAAATTCCCCAACTATTTTCCCTAAATGTCCAAAAACTCCCCAAATATTTGCCCAAAATAATTTCCTAAAATTCCCTAAATATTTGCCCAAAAATTCCCAAGATAATTCCCCAAAAAAATCCCAAAACAATTCCCAAAATTCCCAAAACCCTTCCCAAAAAATTCCTAAAATAATTCCCAAAAAAAATTCCTAGGAAAATTCCCAAAAAAAATCTCCAAAAATCCCCCCAAAAATTTCCAAAATAATTCCTGAAAATTCCCAAAAAAATCCCCAAAAATCCCCGAAAATTCCCCAAAAAAATCCCCAAAAAATCCCCAAAAAATCCCCAAAAATCCTCGAAAAATCAAAAAAAATTTCCCAAAAATCCCAAAATTTCCCAAAATTCCCCCAAATTTCGGGTTCCCCTCCCCCACTCACGCTCCTGGCCGTTCCCCGCCCGCGCCGGGGCCGCGCCGAGGATGAGGAGGGTGAGGAGGGGGACGAGGCTGAGGCCGAAGGCTCCGGGAGCCATTCCTGGGCACGGGAGAGAAAAACGCACCGGGAGCGAGGGGGTTAAAGGGGCGTGGCCACCGAGCGAAAGGGGCGGGGTCAGCGGGCTGGGGGCGTGGTCACAGGCAGGGGGCGGGGCCGCGATCCTGGGGGGATTGGGGGGGAAAAAAAATTCGGGGATTTTTATGGAAATTTTTTTGAATTTTGGGATTTTGGGGGAAATTTTGGGGGAATTTGGGGGATTTTTGGAGGATTTTTTGGGATTTTTTTTTTTTTGAATTTTTGGGGAAAATTTGGGAGGAATTTGGGGGGATTTTTGGGGATTTTGGGGTGAAATTTTGGGGATTTTGGGGGGATTATGAGGAAATTTTGGGGAATTTTTGGAGGCAGGTAAAATCCAGGTGGGATTTGGGGGGAATTTTGTGGAGAATTTTTGGGATTTTGGGGGAATTTTGGGGAGAATTTTTGGAATTTGGGGGGAATTTTGGACGAATTTGGGGGATTAGGGGGAAATTTTTGGGGATTTTGGGGGGAATTCTGGGGTAATTTGGGGAAATTTTGGGGGATTTTGGGAGCCAGGTAAAATCCAGGTGGGATTTGGGGAAAATTTTGGGGATTTTTGGAGGATGTTTTTGGGATTTTTTTTTTTTTTGAATTTTTGGGGAGTTTTTGGGATTTTGGGG
>JAWWEX010000108.1:8054472-8065088 GCA_035583215.1 Arremon brunneinucha
GTGTAACCAGTATTGAACTGGTTAACCCTTCATTGACCGGTGTAACCAGTGCCCAACTGGTTAACCCATCACCCACCCAACTGGTTAACCCATCCCTGACCAGTCTAACCAGTAGCCAATAAGGTAATTGATGACTCAATGACGTCATCAATGACCAATGACCTTAGCGATGACGCAACGACGACATCAATGACCCAATCGATGACCTCATTGGTGCCCCCATCCATGACCCAATGACGTCATTGATGACCCAATAACATTATCAATTACCTCATCAATGACCTCATGAATGATGTCATCGACGATCAAGTGACCCAATCAATGACCTCATCAATGACCCAATGATGTCATCGATGCCCCAATCAATGACCTCATTGATGACCTCACCGACTACCCAGCCACCCCATCGGTGGCCCAGTTATGTCATTGATTACCCAATGACGTCATCGATGACACAATGACCTCATTAAAACCCCAATCAACGACCCAATGGCCTCATCGATGACCCAATGACATCATCGATGACCCAATGATGTCATCAATGACCCAACCCTCCCATCGATGATCCAATGGCGTCATCAATACCTCATCAACCATCCTGTGATGTCATCAATGATGCAATGACCTCATCGATGACCCAATCAATGACCCAATGATGTCATCAATGACCCAATGACGTCATCAACGACCCTCCCATCCCCCACTTAGATTTCCGGCCCCGCCGGGGCCCCGCCCCCCAAACGGCCCCTCCCCCACCCCACAGGGACCATCCCCAACAGTTCAGGGGGAGGGGCCTGCCCAAAGCCCCTCCCCCTTCCCCAGCCCCGCCCCCTCCCAAGCCCCGCCCCCCGCGCTCGTGGTCTGTGATGTCTTTGCTACGAAAGCCATTGCCAAAAACGCAGCCGGCTCCGCCTCTTCTTCCTCCCCGCCCTCCTCATCCTCAGCGAGGGAAAGGGTCCAAAATGGGAAAAATTCCGCCGGAAAAGGTGAAAACTTAAAAGGTGAAAATTCTGCCCAAAAAAAGGTGAAAATTCAACACAAAGGGACAAAAATTCGGCGCAAGAAGTACAAAATTCTGCCCAAAAAAGTGAAAATCAAAAAGGTGAAAATTCCACCCAAAAAGGCAAAATCTCTGCGCAAAAAGGCAAAAACCCAAAAGGTGAAAATTCACCCAAAAAGGCGAAAATTTTGCCCATGAAAGGAGAAAATACTGCCCCAAAAAGGCCAAAATTCCACCCAACAAAGGCAAAAAATTCTGTGCAAAACCGCAAAAATTCTACCCAAAAAGGAAAATATTCCCCCCAAAAAAGGTGAAAATTCCGCCCAAAAAAGCGAAAACCAAAAAGTCAAAAATTTCCCCCAAAAGGTGAAAATTCCCCTCAAAAAGGCACAAAGACAGCAGATTTTCGGTACAAAGTTTATTTGGGGAGGGGGCGTGGTCCGGGTATGGTAATGAGGGGCGGGGCTCAGGGCTCGGGCAGCTCGTCCATCATGAGGTCGCGCTGGAGGCTCTCGAGCGCCGCCGGGCTCAGGCGATGAACCTCCAGCCAATCGCGGAGCAGCGACGCCGACAGCGGCGCCGCCTCCTCCTGGCTAAGGGGGAGGGGTCAGAGAGGTGACGTCAGCGACGGGGACACGCCCATGGGGGGACGGGCCAATGGGAGACGAGGCAACGCAAGGAGAGCCAACCCAACCCAATGAGACCCAACCCAATGAAACTCAATAAACTCAACTCAACCCAACCCAACCCAATGAGACCCAACCCAACCCAACCCAATGAAACTCAATAAACTCAACCCAACCCAACTTGACCCAACTCAACCCAACCCAACCCAATGAGACCCAACCCTATGAAACTCAATAAACCCAACCCGACCCAACCCAACCCAATGAAACTGAACAAACTCAACTCAACTTGATCCAAGTCAACCCAATCCAACCCAACCCAACTGAATCCAACCCAATAAACCCAAGGAGAGCCAACCCAACCCAATAAACTCAACCCAAACCAAATAAACTCAATGAGACCCAACCCAACCCAACCCAACCCAATGAAACTGAACAAACTCAACTCAACTTGACCCAACCCAACCCAACAAAACCCAACCCAGTCCAACGAAACTCAATAAACTCAACCCAACTCAACTGAACCCAATGAAACCCAAGGAGACCCAACCCAACGAAACCCAACCTAATGAGACCCAACCAAATCCAATAAACCCAACCCAACCCAATGAGACCCAATGAAACTCAGAAAACTCAACCCAACCCAACTCAACCCAACCCAATGAAACTCAATAAAGTCAACTCAACTTGACCCAACCCAAGCCAATGAGACCCAACCCAACAAAACTCAATGAGACTCAACTCAACCCAATGAGACCCAACCCAATGAGATCCCACCCAACCCAACCCAACCCAATGAAACTCAACAAACTCAACTTGACCCAACCCAACTCAACCCAACCAAGCCAATGAAACCCAACTCAATGGAACCCAACCCAGTGAATCTCAACCCAACCAAATCCAACATAACCAATGAAATTCAACCCAAGCAAGCCAATGAAACCAAACCCAACCCAACCCAACCCAATAAACCCAACCCAACCCAAGTCAACTTAACTCAGCCCAACTCAATCCAACCCAACCCAACTCAACCCAACCCAACCCAACCCAACTCAACCCAACTCAACTGACCAATCCCAACTCAACCCAACAAACCCAACCCAACCCCTCCCCCTGGCCCCTCCCCACCTGTCCTTGGCCTCGCCCACCATGTCGAGCGATTGGCTCAGGAACTCCTCCAGGTCGAAGCCGACGCCGTAGCCGGCGCCGCTGCCCTTGGGCGTCGCCGGGAACACCGGCGGCAGCGGATCCTCCACCTGCCCAAAAGGGGGCGTGGCCTTCACCCGGGGGGGCGTGGCCACGCCCAAACCCCGCCCGCTCCCCATTTAAACCCAGCCCCGCCCCCTCACCTGCGACCTCTGCAGCTGCTGCGTCACCGTGGCCACGTCCGCGGGCTCCGCCCACCCCGCGGGGCGCGGCCACGCCTCATCGGCCGGCGCCGGGCAGGGGGGCGGGGCCTGCGGGCGGGGCTGGGCGCCGTCGGCCATCTTGGTCCAGCGCTCCAGGAGGTGCCGGTCGTCGTCGGTGAGGACGAGGCCGCTGAGCCCCTCCCCCCGCGGGCGTGGCTCGCGCCGCTCGCGCTCGCGCTGCTTCTTCTCGCGCTCCTTGGCGCGCTCCTGGCGGCGCCGGCGCTTCTCCTCGCGCTCGCGCTGGCGCTCGGCCACCGTCACCGGCTTGCGGCACTCGGGCGCTTCCGGCGCCGCGCAGGGCGGGTCTGGGGGCGGGGCCAAGGAGGGGCGGGGCCAAGGGAGGAGGGGTCAATGGGGGTGGTCAAAGTCAACGTGGGTCAAGTCAAGGCAACCCAACCCAACCCAACTCAATTGAATGAACCCGACTGGACGCAACCCAACCAACCTCAACCAACTCAACCCAACTGAACTCAACCCAACCCAATTGAATAAACTCAACTCAACCCAACTCAACTTGAGTCAACCCAACTCGACTCAACCCAACCCAATCCAATCAACTCAACCCAACCCAACTCAACTCAACCCAACCCAAACCAATCAACTCAACCCAACCTAACTCAATTGAATGAACCCAACTGGACACAACCCAACCAAACTCAACCAACTCAACCCAACTGAACTTGAGTCGACTCAACTCAATCAACTCAACTCAACCCAACTCAACCAGAGCCAGCTCAACTCAACCCAATGCAACTCAAACAAACCGAATTCAATCCAACCCAACCCAACTCAACTCAATCAACCCAATTCAACCCAACTCAACTCAACCCAATGCAACTCAACCAAACTCAACTCAATCCAACCCAACCCAACTCAACCCAACTCAACCCAACCCAACTCAACCCAACCCAACCCAAATCAACCAATTCAACCCAACCCAACTTGACCCAACTTGAGTCAACTCAACCCAATCCAACCCAACTCAACCAACTCAACCCAACTTAACCCAATTGACCCAACCCAACTCAATCAACTCAACCAAACCCAACCCAACTCAATTTAACACAACTCAATCCAACCCAACTCAACCCAACCCAAAGCAACTCAACTTCAATCAACTAAATCAACCCAACTCAACCCAAATCAATCAACTCAACTTGACCCAACTCAACCCAACTGAACACAACCCAACTGAACACAACCCAACCCAACCCAACTCAACCCAACCCAACTCAATGAACCCAACCCAACCCCCCCCACCTTTGCTCTTGTTCCTCATGGCCGATTTCAGCAGCGCCGCCTTCAGCGCCGCCTTGGTGTCGTCCGAGATGGCGCCGTCCCTCTTGGGCGGAGCCACCGCCGCCGCCGGCCCCGCCCCCACTGTTTGCCCCGCCCCCACCGTTTGCCCCGCCCCCGTCGGCTCCGCCTTCACCCGCGGCGACTCCATGGGGCAGTCGGGGGCGGGGCCCGGGCTGGGCATGTCCACATCGGCGCACGGCGGCCATGATGGATCTCGGGCGTTGACCCCGCTGAGCTCGACGCTGACCCCGTCGTTGACCCCCACATCGACCTTGCCGACGTCACCGGTGCCGCCGGCCACGCCCCCCGGCGCGGGCGCGATCTGCCGCCGGATGCCGTCGCGCCGCGCGTGGAAGTCGGCGATCTCGGCCACGATGGCCGCCTTGATCTCCTCCTTGGTCAGCGCCTGCCGCTCGAAGGCGAAGTCGAACGCCGGCACGCACTCGGGCTCGTCCTCGGGGTCGTGGTACTTGGCCAAGAAGGGGTGGCGCAGCGCCTCGGCCACGCCCACCCTCTCGCGCGGGTCGAAGCGCAACATCCGGCCCAGGAGCGCCAGCGCCGCCGGCTCGGCGCCGCCGAACAAACTCTCCCAGGGCACCGGCGGGCGCGGCGGCAAGCTCTGCACGTAGGCGCGGACGCGCTCGGCGCCGATGGCCGCCATGACGCCCGGCGGGGGCGTGCCCAGCACCGCCATGATGAGCTGCAGCTGGTGCACGTAGTTCCGGCCCGGGAAGAGCTGGCGGCGCCCCAGCATCTCGGCGAAGATGCAGCCCACCGACCACATGTCGATGGCGCGCGTGTAACGATGGAGGGATAGCAGCAGCTCCGGCGCGCGGTACCAGCGCGTGGCCACGTACTCGGTGAGGAACGGCTTGGCGTGCCGCGGGTCCGCGCCCAGCCCGCGCGCCATGCCGAAATCGCCGATCTTGAGCTCGCAGTTCTCGTTGACCAGCAGGTTGCTGGGCTTGAGGTCGCGGTGCAGGACGTTGGCCGAGTGGATGTACTTGAGGCCGCGCAGCAGCTGGTACAGGAAGTAGCGGACGTGCTCCAGCGTGAGCGGCTGCGAGGAGTGGATGATCTGGTGGAGGTCGCTCTCCATGAGGTCCAACACGACGTAGCTGGGGGGGAGGGGTTGGGAGAGTCAACGGACGTCAACCAAAGTCAAGGCAAGGCAATGAACTCAACTGAACCCAACTCAACTGAATCAATTCAATCAAACCCAACCCAACTGCATCCGACTCAACCAACACAACCCAAGTCAATGGAAGTCAAGGGAAGTCAACCAAAGTCAAGGGAAGGCAATGAACTCAAGTCAACCCAATGAAAGTCACTGGAAGTCAACCCAACCCAACTCAACTCAATTCAAGCCAATAAACTCAGCCCAACCCAACTCAACCCAACTCAAGTCAATCCACTCAATCAAACCCAACCCAACTTCATCCAAGTCTACTCAACCAACACAACCCAAGTCAACGGAAGTCAAGGGAAGTCCACCAAAGTCAAGGCAAGGCAATGAACCCAACCCAACCCAACTCAACTCAATTCAAGTCAATAAACTCAACCCAACTCAATGAAACTCAATGAAAGTCAACTGAACCCAACTCAACTCAATGAACTCAACCCAACTCAACTCAACTCAACAGAACTCAATGAACTCAACTCAACAAACCCAACCAAAGCCAACTTAATTCAATTCAACCCAACCCAACCCCCTCCCAGGCCCCGCCCCCAGCCCGGCCCCGCCCCCCGCAGGCCCCGCCCCCGCTCACACGTTCCGGAACTCTCCGTAGGGGCCGCTGGGCCGCAGGATGTCCTTGATGCCGATGATGTTGTCGTGCTTGAAGTGCTTGAGGATCTTCAGCTCCCGCAGCGTCCGCTTGGCGTTGGTGACCACGTCGAACGCGTTGGGGATCTTCTTGATGGCCACCTGCTGGCCTGGACAGGTGGGACACAGGTGTGACCAGGTGAGGTCACCTGGGCCAGGTGTGGGTCACCTGTGTCACAGCCCCCCAGGTGTGCCCCAGGTCACCACGTCGAAGGCATTGGGGATCTTCTTGATGGCCACCTGCTGGCCTGGGGGGGACACAGGTGTGTCACAGGTGTGTCATAGGTGTGTAACCTGTCCCAGGTGTGACCTAACCCATCCAGGTGTGCCCCAGGTCACCACGTCGAACGCGTTGGGGATCTTCTTGATGGCCACCTGCTGGCCTGGACAGGTGTGACAGGTGGGACAGATGTGACCAGGTGTGACCTAACCCACCCAGGTGTGTCCCAGGTGTGCCCCAGGTATCTCCAGGGGTGATCCAGGTGTGTCCAGGTGTGTCTCAGGTGTGACCCAAGTGTGTCTCACCTGTCTCAGGCGTCGCCAGGAGTGTCCCAGGTGTGTCTTACCTGTCCCAGGTGCGTCCATGAGGGATCCAAGTGTGTCCAAGTGTGTTTCAGGTGTGTCTCACCTCTCCCAGGTGCGTCCCAACCACCCCAGATGAGACCCAGGTGTCCCCAGGTGTTCCCAGGTGTACCCCAGGTGTATCCCAGGTGTATCCCAGGTGTCCTCAGGTGTCTCCAGGTGTCCCCAGGTATCCCCAGGTGTCCCCAGGTGTATCCCAGGTGTATCCCAGGTGTATCTCAGGTATCTCAGGTGTGTCTCACCTGTCCCAGGTGTGTCCCAGGTGTGTCCCTCACCTGTCCCAGGTGTATCTCAGGTATCCCAGGTGTATCTCAGGTGTCTCACCTGTGTCCCGCCTCCGGGCCGAGCTGACCACGCCGTAGGCCCCAGGCCCAATGGTCTCGATGACCCCGTGGTGCCCCCAGGTGTGTCCCAGGTGTACCCCAGGTATCTCAGGTGTATCTCAGCTGTCCCCAGGTATCTCAGGTATCTCAGGGGGGTTCTCAGGTGTATCTCACCTCTCCCAGGTGTCTCACCTGTGTCCCGCCTCCTGGCAGAGCTGACCACGCCGTAGGCCCCGGTCCCGATGGTCTCGATGACCCCGTGGTGCCCCCAGGTGTGTCTCACCTGTCCCAGGTGTATCTCAGGTATCTCAGGTGTGTCTCACCTGTCCCAGGTGTCTCACCTGTGTCCCGCCTCCTGGCCGAGCTGACCACGCCGTAGGCCCCGGTCCCGATGGTCTCGATGACCTCGTAGTCGTCGCCCACCTCGAAGGTGACGTCGAGCGCGCGCGACCGGAGCAGCGCCAGCGGCCCCGGGGGGTCCCGGGGGGGCTCCTCGGCCTCGCCCATCGCACCTGCCCAGGTGGGGGCACCTGGGGGGGGCGAAAATGACATTAAAGGGACCAAAAATGACCCGAAATGGACCCAAAGCCACCTTAAACTGACCCAAAATCCCCTTAAATTGACCCAAAAATCATCCTGGGAAAGACTCAGGGGGGTCCCGGGGGGGGTCCTCGGCCTCGCCCATCACACCTGGGCAGGTGAGCGCACCTGGGGAGGGGAAAATTGCCTGAAATGGACCCAAAATCACCTGAAATTCACCCAAAACGACCTGAAAGGCACCCAAAATCACCTGAAATTTGCCGAAAGCCACCTTAAATGGACCCAAAATCCCATTAAAGGGACCCAGGGGGGCTCCTCGGCCTCGCCCATCGCACCTGGGCAGGTGGGCACACCTGGGGGAACCCAAAATCACCATAAAGGGACCCAAAATCACCAAAAAATCACTTTAAATGGACCCAAAATCACCTGAAATGGACCCAGAATCTCATGAAAGGGACCCAAAATCCCCTTAAGGGAACCCAAAATTGCTTTAAATTGAACCAAATTCCCCTAAATGGACCCAAAATCCCCTCAAAGGAACCAAGATCTCCTTTAATGGACCCAAAATCACCTTAAAGGGACCCAAAATCACCTTAAATTGACCAAAAATCACCTGAAATGGACTCAAATTCCCTTAAATTGACCCAAAATCAACTGAAAGGGATCCAAAAATCACCTGGGAGGACCCAAAATGTCCTTAAATTGACCAAAAATCATCTGAAAGGGACCAAATTCCCCTAAATTGACCCAAAAATCACCTGAGGGACCCCAAATCCCTTTAAATTGACCCCAAATCCGCTTAAACAGCGCCAAAATCGCCTGAAATTCAGCAAAATCCCCTTAAATTGACCCGAAATCCCCTTAAATGGCCCCGAAATCACCCGAGGGGGACCCAAGAACCCCAAAATTCCCTTAGAGGAACCCAAATTCCCCTAAATTGACCCAAAATCCCCTGAAATGGCCCCAAAATCGCCTCAAATTGACCCGAAATGGCCCCAAACCCCCCCGGCTCCCCCCGGCCCCCCCATTGGTCGCTCCCGTTTTTCTCCCCCCCCGGGGGGTCGCGGTGGGCGGGGCCGTTGCCATGGCGACCGCCCCGAGCCGCGCTCACCGCTCCCGCCGAAACCCGGAAGTGGCTCCGCCCCAGGCCACGCCCCCTCCCCGTGGTTTATTGGAAGCACTTCCGACTCCGCTCAGTGGTTTTGGAGGACTTCCTGCTTGTCTCTGGGGTATTTCCGGTAATTTTCCGGGTTGTCGCTATGACTTCCGATTTGTCTCTGTGGTTTTGGAGGACTTCCGGGTATGCTCTATGGCATTGGAGGACTTCCTGTCCGTCTCGATGGTGCTGGAGGACTCTGCGGCCTCTCGATGGTTTTGCCTGAGGAATCTGCGCATGCGCGGCGCGGCCGCTTCCGGTAGTGCCGCCATGAGGGACCGGACGCGGGAACTGCATCAGGCGAGAGGCCAAAAAATGGGGAAAAAAGTCCAAAAATCGGGAAAAGGAGGCGAAAAATCGGGAAAAGGAGCCCGGAATCGGAACCGGGGAGCCCGAAAATGGGGCAAAAGTGGCGGAAAATGGGGAGAGAAAGGAGAAAAATGGGGGAAAAGAGGCGAGAAATGGAAAAATGGCCGGAAAATGGCGGAAAAGGGGGAAAAAGGCCAAAAATGGGAAAAGGAGACAAAAATGAGGAGGGAAAGTTCAAAAATTGGGGAAATGAGCCCCAAAATGGGGAAAAATAGCCCAAAAATGGGAAAATGTGATAAAAAATGGGAAACAATCCAAACATTGGGGAAAAGATCCAAAAATGGGGAAAGGAGCAAAAACGTTGAGGAAAAGGAGGCAAAAAATGGGGAAAAAAGGCCCAAAAATGGGAGATTTATCCCCAAAATCAGGAAAAGAGCCCAAAACTGGGGAAAAAGAACGAAAAACGGGCAAATGAAAGAAAAAATGGGGGAAAGAACCAAGAATTGGGCAAAGAGCCCAAAACCTTTTGGGGCAAAAGTTGGGTTTCTCCCAAATCTGAGATTTTCCCCCAATTTCCGTTCCCCCCCCAGGCCTCGGACTCGGACTCGGAGGGGGAGGGGCCGGGGGGGGAGGGGCGGCTCCTCAGCCCCCAGGACCCCGCCCTGGCCCAGGTGGGTCCCGCCCCTTTTGCATCTCGTTTGCATCTCATTTGCATCTCGTTTGCATCTCGTTTGCATCTTGGTTTTCCCTTTTCTGGTTCTCGCTGGGTTCTGTTGTGGTGATATCGTGACATGACCCCTTCCTATCGCGATAGCCCCGTTTATATCGCGATATAACCGGCCCCTATAGGGATGTGACCCATCCCTATTGCGATATCTCTGTTTCTGTCGCGATATAACCAGTCACTATCACAATACAACCTGTCCCTATCGCGATATAAGCCGCCCCTATTGCGATAGAATGGTCCCTATCACGATATCTCGTGTCCGTGTCGTGACATGACGTGTACTTGTCACGATGTCCTGTCTGTATCACGATATAACCTGTTCATATTGCCACATAACCTGTTCATATCGCGATATATCATGACAGGCACACAGTGTCTGTGCGCCCCTGGGGACACTGTCCCTGGAGAACCCCCTATATCGCGATATAACCCTTTGATATCGCGATATAAGGCGTTTATGTTGCTGCAGGCGCCCCGTGCGCGCTCCCTGCTGGCGGCGCTGTCGCTGTGTAAGGTGTTTATATCGCGATATAACCCTTTGATATCGCGATATGAGGCGTTTCTGTCGCTGCAGGCGCGCCGTGTGCGCTCCCTGCTGGCGGCGCTGTCCCTGTATAATGTCTGATATCGCGATATGAGGTGTTTATATCGCGATATAACCCGTTGATATCGCGATATGTCTCTCCAGGCACGCCGCGTGCGCTCCCTGCTGGCGGCGCTGTCGCTGTGTAATGTCCGATATCGCGATATCCCATGTTTGTATCGCGATATAAGGTGTTTATATCGCGATATGTCGCTGAAGGCGCGCCGCGTGCGCTCC
>JAWWEX010000108.1:8098460-8114433 GCA_035583215.1 Arremon brunneinucha
ATCCCCTAAATCCCACAAACCCAAAAAACCCCAATTCCATAAACCCCAATCCCCAAATCCCCAAATCCCCAATCCACAATCACATAAATCCCAAATCACCAATCCCAAACCCTCAACCCCCAAATCCCCCAATCCCAAACCCCCAACCTCCAAATCCCCAAATCCCAAATCCCAAATCCCAAATCCCAAATCCCCAATCCCAAACCCCCAACCCCCAAATCCCCAAATCCCAAATCCCCAATCCCAAATCTCAAATCCCATCAGTCCTATAAACCCCAATCCCATAAATCCCAAATCCCCAAACCCCAATCCCCCAAATCCCCAAATCCCTCAAATCTCCACATCCCCCGAAATCCCAAACCCCAATTCCATAAATCCCCCAATCCCGAATCACCAATCTCAAATCCCATCGATCCCATGATCCCCAATCCCATCAATCCCCCAATCCCCATAAATCCCCCAAATCCCCCAAACCCCCAAATCCCATAAATCCCCACAATTCCGGTCCCTCCCGTTTCCCGCTGCCCTTTGGATCCGCGGCCGTTCCGGGGCCGAAGTTCCGGGAGCGGCTCCGAGGGAGCGGCCGCAGGTGGGGCCGGGATCGGGGGGGATTCGGGAATTTTCCCCTGGATCCTGGAGGGGTTTGGGATCACGGGGGAGTTTTGGGATCCTGCTGGAATTTTGGGATCATTTCCTTCAATCCTGGTGGATTTTTGGGAACTTTTCAGTGGACCCCGGTGGATTTTTGGGAACATTTCCCTTTCCCATTTCCCTTTTTTCTCTTTTCCCCTTTTCCCCTTTTTCCTCCCCACCCCATTCCCGCTGTCCCCAATCCCAAATTCCAGACCCTGACCCTGGAATTTCTCCTTCCCTGCAGGATTGGGATTGGGATCAGCACCGGCATTGGGATCAGGATCGGGATTGGGATCGGGATTGAGATTGGATCAGGATTGGGATTGGGATTGGGAACTGGATCAGGATTGGGATCAGGGATTAGATTGGGATCGGGATTAGATTGGGATTGTGATTGGGATTGGGATTGGGATTGGGATTGGGATTGGGATCGGGATCGGGATCGGGATCGGGATTGGATCGGGATCAGCCCCAGCATTGGGATCAGGATCGGGATTGGATCGGGATCTGCACCAGGATTGGGATCACGATTGGGATCAGGGATTAGATTGGGATCAGGATTGGGATTGGGATTGGATCGGGATCAGGATCAGGATCAGGATCAGGATCAGGATCAGGATTAGGACCAGGACCAGGATCAGGATTGGGATCAGGATCAGGGATTAGATTGGGATTGGGATCAGGCAAGAATTGGGATTGGGATTGGGATTGGGATTGGGATTGGGATTGGGATTGGGATCGGGATCGGGATCAGGAATAGGATCAGGACCGGGATTGGGATCACGAATAGGATTAGGATCAGGATCAGGATCAAGAATAGGATCAGGAGCAGGACCAGGATTGGCATTGGATCAGGATCGGGATCGGGATTGGGATTGGGTTGGGATCAGGATCAGGATCAGGAACAGGACTAGGAATAGGATCAGGACTGGGACCAGGAACAAGATCAGGAATAGGATCAGGTCTGGGATTGGGATCAGGACCAGGACCAGGATCGGGATCAAGATTGGGATCGGGATTGGGATTGGGATTGGATTGGGATTGGGATCGGGATCAGGATCGGGATTGGGATCAGGACCGGGATCAGGAATGGGATCAGGAGTCCCGGCCCCGCTGCTGCTGCTCCTGGCGCTCTCCGTGCTCCATCCCATAACCGGTGAGTTTGTGGGATCGGGAATCGGGAATTTCGGGATTCCAAATCCCCACCGAGCCGTGATCCCGTCCTGGGAACGGGGATCCTGAATTCCAGGAACGGGAAACCCCAAAAACCCCGGGAACCCCAAAAATCCTGGGAATGGGAAACCCCAAAACCCCCGGGAACCCCAAAAATCCTGGGAATGGGGATCCTGAATTCTGGGAATGGGAAACCCCAAAAATCCTAGGATATTGAACCCCAAAAACCCTGGGAATGGGAAACTCTAAAAATTCTGGGAAGGGGAAACCTCAAAAACCCAGGGAAACCCAAAAACCCCGGGAATGGGAAACCCCAAAAACCCCAGGATATTGAACCCCAAAAAATCTGGGAATGCTGAACCCAAAGAATCCCAGAATGTGAATCCCAAAGAATTCCGGGATATTGAACCCCAAAAATCCCAGGAATGGGAAACCCCAAAAACCCAGTACTGGGAAACCCCAAAAACTGCGAGATATTGAACACCAAAGAATTCCAGGATATTGAACCCCAAAGAATTCCAGGAACAGGAAATTCCAAAAATTCTGGGAGTGGGGAACCCCAAAAACCCTGGGAACGGGAAACCCCAAAAACCTGGGAACCCCCAAAATTCTGGGATACTGAACCCCAAAAATCCCAGGAATGGGAAACCCCAAAACCCCCAGGAAACAGAAACCCCAAAAATTCCGGGAATCCCAAAAATCCCGGGAAACAGAAACCCCAAAATCCCAGGAAATGGAATCCCAAAAGCTCTGGGAACCACAAACCCCAAAAAAATCCCAGGAACAGGAAACCCCAAAACCTCCGGGAAACAGAAACCCCCAAACCCCCGGGAACCCCCAAAATTCTGGGATACTGAACCCCAAAACTCCTGGGATATTGAACCCCAAAAACTCTGAGAATGGGGATCCTGAATTCCGGGAACGGGGAAACCCAAAAACCCCAGGAACTGGAAAACCCAAAAACTCCGGGAATGGGAAACCCCAAAAACCCCGGGAACCCCAGAAATTCTGGGATACTGAACCCCAAAAAGTCCTGGGAATGGGAAACCCCAAAAACTCCGGGATATTGAACCCCAAAGAATTTCAGGAACAGGAAATCCCAAAAATCCCGGGAATGGGAAACCCCAAAAACCCCCAGAATGGGAAATCCTAAAATCTCCGGGATATTAAACCCAAAAAATCCCGGGAACGGGAAACCCCAAAAACCCTGGGAACCAAAAACCCCAAAAAATCCCAGGAACAGGAAACCCCAAAAACCCTGGGAACGGGAAACCCCAAAACTCCGGGATATGGAACCCCAAAAACTCTGAGAAATCCCAAAAAAATCCAGGGAATGGGAAACACAGAATCCCGGGAACCAAAAACCCCAAAAATCCTGGGAACCAAAAACCCCAAAAACTCTGGGAATGGGAAACCCCAAAAACTCCGGGATATGGAACCCCAGAAATCCCGGGAATGGGAAATCCCAAAAACTCCAGGAACGGGAAACCCCAAAAACTCCGGGATATTGAAGACCAAAGAATTCCGGGATACTGAACTCAAAGAGTTCCGGGAACAGGAAATCCCAAAAATCCCAGGAACGGGAAATCCTAAAATCTCCGGGGTATTAAACCCAAAAATCCCGGGAATGGGAAACCCCAAAAACCCTGGGAACCAAAAACCCCAAAAACTCCGGGAACCCCAAAAATCCTGGGAATGGGAAACTCCAAAAACTCCGGGATATGGAACCCCAAAAATCCTGGGAATGGGAAATCCTAAAATCTCCGGGGTATTAAACCCAAAAATCCCGGGAATGGGGAACCCCAAAAATCCCGGGAAACAGAAACCCCAAAAACTCCGGGAACCCCAAAAATCCCGGGAAACAGAAACCCCAAAAATCCCGGGAATGGGAAACCCCAAAATCCCAGGAAATGGAATCCCAAAAGCTCTGGGAACCACAAACCCCAAAAACCCCAGGAACAGGAAACGCCAAAACCTCCGGGAAACAGAAACCCCCAAACCCCCGGGAGCCCCCAAAATTCTGGGATACTGAACCCCAAAACTCCCAGGAAACAGAAACCCCGGGAACGGGAAACCCCAAAAATCCCGGGAACAGAAAACCCAAAAAAATCTGGGAATGGGAAACCCCAAAAAGCCCAGGAACCCCCAAAATTCTGGGATACTGAACCCCAAAAATCCCAGGAATGGGAAACCCCAAAACCCCCAGGAAACAGAAACCCCAAAAATTCCAGGAATCCCAAAAATCCCGGGAATGGGAAACCCCGGGAATGGGAAACCCCAAAACCTCCGGGATATTGAACCCCAGAAATCCCGGGAACAGAAAACCCCAAAAAATCCGGGAATGGGAAACCCCAAAATTCCGGGACACGGAACCCCAGAAATGCCAGGATATTGAACCCAAAAATTTGGGAATATTGATCGGAAAGAATTCTGGGATATTGATCCCAAACTATCCCAGAATATCGATCCCAATCAATTGTTTGGGATCAATAATCAGTCTGGGAATATTGACCCCAATCAATTCAGGATTATTGATCCCAAATAAATTCAGGATTATTGATTCCAATCAATCGGAGATTACTGACCCAAATCAATTCAGGATTATTGATCCAAATCAATTGGGGAATATTGATCCCAATCAATCTGGGAATATTGACCGCAATCAATTCAGGATTATTAATCCCAATCAATCCCAGGTTTATTGATCCAAATCAATTCAGGATTATTGATCCCAATCAATCCCAGGGTTTTTGACCCCAATCATTCAATGATTATTGATCCCAATCAATCTGGGATTATTGATCCAAATCAATCCTAGGATATTGACCCCAATCAATTTGGGATTATTGATCCCAAACAATTTGGGAATATTGATACCAATCAATTCTGAATTACTGACCCCAATCAATCAGGGATTATTGATCCAAATCAATCCTAGGATATTGACCCCAATCAATTGGGGATTATTGACCCAAATCAATCCACGATTGTTGACTCCATTCAATCAGGGATTATTGATCCCAATGAATTTGAGAATATTGATCCAAATCATTTGGGGATTATTGACCCAAATCAATTCAGGAATATTGATCCCAATCAATCCGGATTATTGACCCAAATCAGTCAGGGATTATTGATCCCAATGAATTTGAGAATATTGATCCAAATCAATTCAGGAACATTGATCCAAATCAATTGGGGATTATCGACCCAAAGTAATTTGGGATTATTGACCCAAATCAATTCAGGAATATTGACCCCAATCAATCTGGGATTATTGATCCCAATCAATCCTGGGAATATTGACCCCAATCAATCCCAGGATTATTGATCCCAATGAATGTGAGAATATTGATCCCAAACAATTTGGGAATATTGATACCAATCAACTGGGGATTATTGACCCAAATCAATTCAGGGTTATTAATCTAAATCAATCCCAAGATTATTGATCCAAATCAATCAGAGAATATTGATCCCAATCAATCCATGATTATTGACCCAAATCAATCTGGGAATATAGACCCCAATCAAATCAGGGATTATTGATCCCAATGTATTGGAGATTATTTATCCCAATCAATCTGGGATTAATGATCCAATAAATCTCAGGATATTGATCCCAACCAATTGGGGTTTATTGACCCAAATCAATCAGGGATTATTGATCCCAATCATTTCAGGATTATTGACCGCAATCAATTCGGGATTATTGATCCCAATCAGTCCCAGGATATTGACCCCAATCAATCCATTATTGTTGATCCAAATCAATTGGGGACTATTAACCCAAATCAATCAGGGATTATTTATCCCAATCCATTCAGGATTATTGATCCGAATATATTTGGGATTATTGATCCAAATCAATTTGGGATTATGGACCGCAATCAATCCCAGGATATTGATCCAAATCAATCTGGGATTATTGACCCCAATCAATTCGGGATTATTGACGGCAATCAATCCCAGGATATTGATCCCAATCAATCGGGGATTATTGATCCAAATCAATCGGGGATTATTGATCCAAATCAATCCCAGGATTATTGATCCAAATCAATTCAGGATTATTGATCCAAAGCAATTTGGGAATATTGACCCCAATCAATTGGAGAACATTGATCCCAAACTATTCAGGAATATTGATCCCAATCAACTTGGGATTATTGACCCAAATAAATTCTGAATTATTGATCGCAATCAGTCTGGGATTATTGACCAAATCAATTGGGGAATATTGACCCAAATTGGAGATTTTTGCTCCCAAATCCTCTTCCCCCCCTCTCACCTCGGCCATTTCCCCTCCGCTCTCCGCAGGGACGCTCCGGGCGCCGCTGCTGGTGCTGGAGGGGCCGGGCCCGGCCGGGATCCGCCTGCGGTGCCTGGCGGAGCCGCCGGACCCGAACCTGCGCCTGCTCTGGGGCTCCGGGGCTGCGGAGAATCCTGAAAATTCCCAAAATTATGAAAATTCCGAAAATTCCCAAAATTCCGAAAATTCCCAAAATTCCGGGATCTCGCTGCTGCTCCGGCCGGGCTCCGGCACCGCCCGCGCCGTTTGCCGCGCGCTGGGACCGGGACCGGGACCGGGATCGGCCGCCGAGTCCGCCGTGGTCATCGCCGGTGAGGGGCCGGGAAATCGGGAATTCCGCAAGGAACGGGAAAATCCAGCGGGGTTTGGGGTTTTTTGGGATATTACGGGTTTTTTTTCGGGTATTTTTGTGATTTTGTAGGTTTTCTGGGTTGTTTTTTTTTGGGTTTTCTGGCATTTTCTCGGGTTTTCTTGTGTTTTCTGGAGCTTTCTGGGATTTTCCAGCGTTTTCTGGAGTTTTCTGGGGTTTTCTTGGGGTTTCTAACGCGGGATCGGCCGTCGAGTCCGCCGTGGTCATCGCTGGTGAGGGGCCGGGAAATCGGGAATTCTGCAATTGGGAATTCTGCAAGGAACGGGAAAATCCAGCGGGGTTTGGGGTTTTGGGGTTTTGATGGGGTTTTTTTTGGGTATTTTTGTAATATTCTAGGTTTTCTGGAGTGTTTTTTTGGGGTTTTCTGGGATTTTCTGGGATTTTCGGGGATTTTCTGGGGTTTTCTGGGATTTTCTGGGGTTTTCTTGGGGTTTCTAACGCGGGATCGGCCGCCGAGTCCGCCGTGGTCATCGCCGGTGAGGGGCCGGGAAATCGGGAATTCTGCAATCGGGAATTCCGCACGAAATGGGAAAATCCAGCGCAGTTTGGGGTTTTTTGGGATTTTAGGGGGCTTTTGGGCTATTTTTGTAATTTTCTAGGTTTTCTGGAGTGGTTTTTTGGGGTTTTCTGGGATTTTCTGGGGGTTTCTGGGGTTTTCTGGCGTTTTCCGGTGTTGTCCAGTGTTTTCTGGGTTTTTCTGGAATTTTGTGGCGTTTTCTTGGATTTTCTGGGGTTTTCCTAAGTTTTCTGGCGTTTTCTGGCATTTTCAGGGATTTTCTGGGCTTTTCTTGGGTTTTCCATGTTTTTTTTTAAATTTTCTGAGTATTTCTGCACTTTTCTGGGGTCTTCGGGTGTTTTCCGAGCTTTTCTGGCGTTTTCTGGGGTTTTCTGAGCGTTTCCAAGGTTTTCTGGGATTGTTCCAGCGTTTTCTGGGGTTTTCTGAGTTTTTCTGGGTTTTTCTTGGGCTTTCCAGCATTTTCCAGAGGTTTCTGGGTTTTTCTGATGTTTTCTGGGGTTTTCTGGGGTTTTCTGGGGGTTTGGGAAGGTCCCAAATTGGGCGGGATGGTTTTCCGTGGGATCGGGGAGGAGTCGGGATGGAATTCCCAGTTTGGGAATGGGAAATTCCCAGTTCGGGATGGAATTCCCAGTTCGGGATGGAATTCCCAGTTTATGGCTGAAATTCCCATTTTTAATGAAATTCCCTTTTTTTCTTTTGCCATAATTCCCTTTTTTTGGCCATAATTCCCATTTTTAATGTAATTCTCATTTTTCCCATAATTCCCATTTTTTAATGGAATTCCAGTGGTTTTTTTGCCATAATTCCAGGTTTTATACAGAATTCCCATTCTTTGGCCATAATTCCAAGTTTTTACAGAATTCCTTGGGTTTTTTCCATAACTCCAATTTTCTGATGGAATTCCTGAATTTTTGGCCATAATTCCCATTTTTTTACCAAATTCCTGGGGGTGTTTTACCATAATTGCAAATTTTTATGGAATTCCCTTTTTTTTTTGGCCATGATTCCCATTTTCTGACGGAATTCCCATTTTTTTACAGAATTCCCATTTTTTTGGCCATATTTCCCAGTTTTCCCCAGGTTTTTTTTTTTGCCATAATTCCGATTTTTAAAGAATTTCCCTTTTTTTCCCCCCCACAATTCCCATTTTTTCTGGAATTCCCATATTTTTTCCCACAATTCCCATTTTTCCTGCAATTCCCGCTTTGCTTTCCAGACGTTTTCTTCCCGTCTCCGTCCCCGTGGCTCCCGGCCTTCATCCTGCTCCTCATCCTCGCGCTGTGCCTGGCGCTGGCCGCCGCCTTCCGCCTGCGCCGTGAGCGGAAAAATCCCCCAAAAATCAAAATTTTCCACTTTTCCCCTTTTTCCCCCTTTTTCCTCCCTTCCCCCCCGTTTTATTTCCCTTTTTTCCCCTTTTCCCACCTTTTTTATTTCCCCTTTCCCCCTTGTTTCCTTTCCCCCCTATTTTTCTCCCCTTTTAATTTCCCTTTTATTTCCCTTTCCCCCACTTTTTATTTCCTTTTTATTTTCTCTTTTCCCCCCTTTTCCCCTTTTTATTTCCTTTTTATTTCCCCCCCAATTTCCCTCTTTTCCCTCTCTTTTCCCTCTTTCTATTTCCCTTTTTATTTCTATTTTTTCCCTCTTTTCTCCCTTTTAATTTCCCTTTTTCTTCCCTTTTCCCCACTTTATATTTCCTTTTTATTTTCCCTTTTTCCCCCTTTTCCCCTTTTTATTTCCCTTTTATTTCCCATTTTTCCTCCCAATTCTCCCCTTTTCCCTCGCTTTTCCCTCTTTCTATTTTCTTTTTTATTTCCCTTTTATTCCTATTTTTTCCCTCTTTCTCCTCTTTGTATTTCCATTTTTTCCACTTTTTCCTCGCTTTTTATTTCCATTTTATTTCCCATTCCCCCCTTTCCCCTTTTTTAATTCCCTTTTTTCCCCTTTTTCCCTCTTTTTCTTCCCTTTCCCCCCTTTCCATTTCCCTTTTATTTCCTTTTTTCTCCCCTTTCCCCCTTTTTATTTCTGTTTTTCTTCCCTTTTTCTCTCTTGTTTTATTTCTCTTTTTCCCTTTTCTTCTTCCCTTTCCCCCTTTTTGTTTCCCTTTTTCTTCCTCCCATTTTTCTGCTTTTCCCCATTTTTCCCATTTTCCCTTTTTTTCCCATTTTTCCCCTTTTCTTTCCCATTTTCCTCCTTTTCCCCTTTAATTTTTCCATTTTTCTTTTCTTCCCCATTTTCCTTTTTCCTCCCTTTATTTCATTACTATTTAAAATTAATTCACAATTCATTACCCATTCATTAACCACTAATTACCCATTAATAACACAATTATTAATCATTAACTACTCAATTATTAGCTACTGATTAGTCATTATTAATTAATCATTATTATTAATCATTAACTACCCATTTATTAGCCATTAATTACCCATTCATTTCCCTGGTAAATACCCACTAATTACCAACTAATTACCCATTAATAACCCATTAATTACCGCTTTATTAGATATTAATTTCCCATTCATTAACTATTCAGTACCCATTAATTGCCCATTAATTACCCAGTAATTTATCCATTATTTACTCATTAATTACCCATTAATGACCCATTATTAACAAATTCATTACCAATTAATCACTCATAATTTACTCAATAATTACCAAGTAATTACCCATTAATAACCAATCAACTGCCAATTAATTATCCATCATTAATTACCCATTCATCACCCATTCATCCCCATTTATTACCCATTAATTTCTCATTAATTACCCAACATTTACCAATTAATTACCCATGATGTATCATTTAATTACCCATTAATTATTCATTAATTTCCCATTATCTGCCCATTAATTTCCCATTAATTATCTCCTAATTACCTTTTCCCCAGGGGACCGGCGGATTCTGGCTCAGGAGCGTGAGTGCATTAATGAGTTAATTTATTAATTATGAATTAATTTTTCATTATTTACATTAATTTTTCATTATTTTAATTAAATTAAATTTTAATTTTAAATTTATTTTAATCAAAAAAGAAAGCAAAAATTAAATACTGTATAAAATGAAAGGAAATTAAATAAATTAAACTAAATTAAATTAAGTTAAATATGAGATGAAATGAAATAAAATAGAAAACTAATTAGGTAAAATTGATGAGATTAAATGATATGAAATAAATTAAATTAAATTTAAAGAAATAGAATAAAATATGAAATGAAATTGAATGATGAGAATTGATGAGATTAAATGAAATTAAATAAATTAAATTTCATTTAATTAAAAGAAATATAATGGAATGTGAAATGTAGTGAAATGAAATATAACAAAACAAAACAAAAAAACCCAATAAAATAAATTAAAATACGAAACGAAAATAGATGAAAAGAATTAAAAAGAAATGAAATGAAATGAAATGAAATGAAATCAATACATTAAAATTTAAGAATAAACAAAAGTTAAATTAAAATTCTGATTTCCTCTCCCATTTCCAGGGAAATCTCAGCAGGAAATCAGCGAGGGTGAGCTCAGCTCTGGAATTCCCAAAAATTCCCAAAATTCCAATCCCTAAATCCCCGAATTCCCGGAATTCCCAAAATTTCCTGTTCTTAAATCCCAAAAATTCCCAAAGTTCCCAAAAATGTCATCCCGAAATCCCCAATTTCTCTTGGAATTCCCGTTTCTAAATCCCAAAATTCCCAAAATTCCCGAAATTCCTGTTCCTAAATTCCCGAATTCCCACAAAATTCCGAGGAATTCCCACCCCTAAATCCCCAAATCCCCCAGAATTTAAAAAATTCCGGCCCCTAAATCCCCCAATTTTCCCAGAATTTCTGTCCCTGAATCCCAAAAATTCTCAAAAATTCTCAAAATCCCGTCCCTAAATCCCCAAATTAACAAAATTCCCCTGAATTTCTGTCCCGAAATCCCCAAATGCCCCCAGAAATCCCCTAGAACCCCAAAATTCCCGTTCCTAAACCCCCAAATTCCCCAAAATTCCCATCCCTAAATCCCAAAAATTCCCAGTCCTAAATCCCCAAATTCCCCCCAAAAATCCCCCAAAATTTCCATCCCTAAATCCCCAAATTCCCAGAAATTCTGTTTCTAAATCCCAAAAATTCCCCAAAATTCCCACTCCTAAATCCCCAAATAGACCAAATTGCCGGAATTCCCATTCCTAAATCCCAAAAATTCCCCAAAATTCCCAAAATTCCCGGAATTTCTGTTCCTAAATCCCAAAAATTCCCAAAATTCCCCCAGAATTCCCAACCCTAAACCCCAAAATTCCCAAATTTCCGTCCCTAAATCCCCCAATCCCCGCAGAGACCGAGGAGCTCAGGATGGAGCTGGGTAAGAGCTGCAATCATTAATTAATAACCATTAATTAGCTAATTATTAGCAGTTAATTAGTGATTAGCCGCTAATTAATAATTTATTGGCATTTAATTAATTTGTTATTAACTCCTAATGAATGATTTCTTAGCCTCTAATTAGCTAATTATTAATCATAGATTAATTATTTATTAGACATAGGTTAATTATCTAAATAATGATTTATTAGACATAGGCTAATTAATTATTACAAATAGACGAATTATTTATTAGACATAGATTAATTATTGATTAGACATAGACAAATTATTATTACATGTAGAATAATTAATTATTATTAGATGTAGATAAATTAATGATTGATCAGACACAGACTAATTAATGATTTATTAAACATAGGCTAATTAATAGGGACATTCATATTAGACTAGGATTCTTTATTAGCTTTATTCCGATTATTATTTATTTTAATTAATATTAGTAATTATACTCTTAGATTTAATTATTGTATTAATTATAATTTTAATTATTTAGCTAATAAGTTTATAATAATTAATAAATAAATAATTAAATTTATATTGAATACAATAGTTAATTAATAATAAAATAATAATTGAATTATAATTAATTGATTGTATATTAAATACAATATAATAATTAAAAATAATGCAGTAATTAATAATGCAAGTATATAAAATATAATAAAAATAATTAAAATAATAATAATTACTAATTAATTATGTTGTGATTAGTAATAAAAATACAAAAGAATAATAATGAAATTAATAATTACTAACTCATAAATGAAAATAATAAAAATAAAAAATTTAAAAAATCTATTGATTATTTATCTATAGTAGCCATTATTCATTATTAGTCTGGCATTAATTAATGATTAATTTCCAATTAATAATTTCCATTTTTCGTTCTTTCAGAGGAGGTGACGGCGAAACTCCAGAGGGGTAAAAATCCCAAAGCTGCGACTGTTGGGAATTGAGATTTCTGTTAATTAATTCCGTAATTAATTAATTAATTAATCGATCAATCCATTGATTCAGTAATTAATTAATTCTCAGAGGGACAAATCTGAGATTATTTTGGGAAAAAGGCACCAAAAATTGGGAAATTTCCAATTAATTTAAAATTTGTTTGAAGCTTAAATTAATTATTAATTAATATTTAAATATTAACATTTAAATATTTGTTAATTATCATTAATGTACAATAATTAATGCAGATGTTTAATAACAAAATATTAATAATTTATATCTTAATAATTGCTATTTTCCCTTAATTAATAATAAAAATATTCATTAATAATTATTCACTTCTATCAATAAAATGAATTTTCTAGGAATTAGTTAATAATAACAAATTATTAATTATTAATATCAATTTATAACTATTATTTTTATTTTCTAATAATAAATTCATAATAATAAAGTATTAATTATTATCAATGTCTAATAATAACAATTTTCTAAGAAGAAGATAATACTATTATAATATTAATTAATAATCAACAATTTCTAATAGAATATAACTTTCTCATTTTAAATTAATAATAATAATAATATAAATTAATATTAATTTTTAATAAAATTAATTTTCAAATATTAAATTAATGATAGAATATTCATTAATAATTATGAATTTCTAATAAATAATTGAATTCGCTTAAGTAAATAATAAAGAAATATTCATTAATAATTATTGATGGCTCATAATAAATTCAATTTTCTAATAGCAAATTAATAATAATAAATTATTCATTTTAATAATTAATGTATAAAAATAAATTAAATTTTCTAATAATTAATTAAAATCAGTCATTAATAATGATTATTTTTAACGATAATTTTTATAATAATTCATTATTTTAAAGAATGATACTTATTAATGATTCATTTATAATAATACATTCATTTTAAGTAATGAATTAATAATTATGAGTGATTTATTAACAAATATTAATTTCTAATAATGAATGAATTAATTAATCAATATCCCAGAATTCCCCAATTTCCTTTTCTGCCCCTGCAGAGAAACTGGAGATGGACGCGAGACTGGGTGAGGCTCTAATTAGTGATTGATTAGCCAGGGACTAATTAATGACTGATTAGACAGGGCGTAATTAATCATTTATTAGACAGGGACTCATTAATGATTGATTAGATATTGGCTAATTAAAGATTGATTAAACACACACCAGTTAATGATTGATTAGGCATCGTCTAATTAATGATTGATTAGGCATTGACTCATTAATGATTCTTTAGACAGGGACTCATTAATGATTGATTAGAGACTAATTAATGATTGATCAGGCATTTACTAATTAATTGTTACATATAGACTAATTAATGATTGATTAGACGGAGACTAATTAATGATTGATTAGGCATCGACCAATGATCGATTAGACAGGGACTAATTAATGATTAATTAGAAATAGGCCAATTAATGATTGATTAGACAGAGAAGAATAAATGATTGATTAGACATTGACTAATTAACGGTTGATTAGGCATTGACTAATTAATGATTAGACATAGGTTAATTAATGATCGATTAGACAGAGAATAATTAATGATTTATTAGAAATAGGCCAATTAATGATAGATTAAACACACACCAATTAATGATTGATTAGGCATTGTCTAATTAATGATTGATTAGGCATTGACTAATTAATGGTCGATTAGACAGGGACTCATTAATGATTGATTAGAGACTAATTAGTGATTGATTCGACAGGGACTCATTAATGATTGATTAGAGACTAATTAATGATTGATTAGACAAGGACTCATTAATGATTGATTAGAGACTAATTAATGATTGATTAGACAGGGACTCATTAATGATTGATTAGAGACTAATTAATGATTGATTAGACAGGGACTCATTAATGATTGACTAGAGACTAATTAATGATTGATTAGACAGAGACTAAATAATGATTGATTAGGCATTGACTAATGATTGATTAGAGAGGGACTAATAATGATTGATTAGACAGAGACTAATTAAGGATTGATTAGGCAGAGAATAATTAATGATTGATTAGTCAAAGTCTAATTAATGATTGATTAGCCAGTGACTAATTAATGATTGATTAGACAGGGAGTAATTAATGATTGATTAGGCATAGACCAATTAATTATTAGGCTTAGGCTAATTATGATTGATTAGACAGAGTGTAATTAATGATTAGTGTCATTAGTGGACAGCTGTCACTCAGATGTCACTCAGGTGTCCCACACCTGTCCAGGTGTCACAAAGGTGTCAGTCAGGTGACACAGGGGACAGGTGTCCCAGGTGTCCCGAGTGTCCCAGGTGACACAGGTGTCAAACACAGGTGTCACACTCTTGTGTCACTCAGGTGTCACACACCTGTCCAGCTGTCACTCAGGTGTCACACACCTGTCCAGCTGTCACTCAGGTGTCACTCAGGTGCCACTCACCTGTCCAGCTGTCACTCAGGTGTCACTCAGGTGTCACTCACCTGTCCAGCTGTCACTCAGGTGTCACTCAGGTGACACAGGCAACCAATGACACAGGTGACACTCAGGTGTTACTCAGGTGACAGATGACACAGGCGACACAGGTGACACAGGTGACACAGGTGACAGTGGTGTCCCACTCATGTGTCTCACAGGTGTCCCAAGTGTCCCTCAGGTATCCCACACCTGGACAGGTGTCACACAGGCGACAGGTGACACAGCTGTCCAGGTGTCCCACAGGTGTCACACAGGTGTCACACCCAGGTGACTCAGGTGACACAGGTGTCACTCAGGTGTCTCACAGGTGTCCCAGGTGTCACACAGGTGACAGGTGACACAGGTGACACAGGTGACAGGTGTCACACACAGGTGTCACTCAGGTGTCACACACAGGTGTCACACACAGGTGTCACTCAGGTGACACAGGTGACAGGTGTCCCACAGGTGACACACAGGTGACACACAGGTGACAGGTGTCTCACAGGTGTCCCAGGTGACACAGGTGTCACACACAGGTGACACAGGTGACACAGGTGACACAGGTGTCCCTCAGGTGACACAGGTGACACACAGGTGTCACACACAGGTGACACAGGTGTCACACTCAGGTGACACAGGTGACACACAGGTGTCCCTCAGGTGACACAGGTGACACACAGGTGTCACACACAGGTGTCCCACACAGGTGTCACACATAGGTGTCTCACAGGTGTCACACACAGGTGACACAGGTGACAGGTGTCACACAGGTGTCACACAGGTGTCACACACAGGTGTCACACACAGGTGTCACACACAGGTGTCACTCAGGTGTCACTCAGGTGTCACACACAGGTGACAGGTGTCACATACAGGTGACAGGTGTCACACTCAGGTGTCACTCAGGTGACAGGTGTCCCTCAGGTGACAGGTGTCATACAGGTGTCACACACAGGTGTCACACTCAGGTGTCCCAGGTGTCCCTCAGGTGTCACTCAGGTGACAGGTGACACAGGTGTCACACACAGGTGACAGGTGACACACAGGTGTCCCTCAGGTGTCCCTCAGGTGTCCCTCAGGTGACAGGTGACACACAGGTGTCCCTCAGGTGACACAGGTGTGACACAGGTGACACACAGGTGACACACAGGTG
>JAWWEX010000108.1:8132096-8142888 GCA_035583215.1 Arremon brunneinucha
AAATTCCAAAATTCTAAAATCCTAAACCCCAAAATCCCCAAATTTCAAAATCCCAAATCCCAAAACCCCAAAATCCAGGATGGGAATTTTGGGAATTTTGATGCCACCAAGGAGGCCCCAAAATTTGGGATTTAGGAATTCCCTGCGTTGGGATTTTGGGATTTGGGATCCCCTGATGGGGAAATTTGAGATTTGGGATCCTCTGGGTTGGGAATTTGGGATTTTGGAATTCTTTGGGATGGGATTTGGTGATTTAGGATTCCCCAGGGTGGGATTTGGGATTTGGGAATTCCCTGCATTGGGGTTTGGGGACTTGGGATCCTCTGAGTTGGGATTTTGGGATTTGGGAATTCCCTGGGCAGGAATTTGGGGATTTGGGATCTTCCAAGTTGGGATTTGGGATCTCCTTGGATGGGATTTGGGATCCTCAGGGACGGATTTGGGATTTGGGAATTCCCTGAGGTGAGATTTGGGATCCCTTCAAAGTGGAATTTGGGATTTGGGATCCTCTGAGTTGGGATTTTAGGATTTGGGATCCTCTGAGGGGAATTTGGTGATTTGGGATCCCCTGGGCAGGAATTTGGGATTTAGGATCCCTCAGGATGGGATTTGGGGTTTGGGAATTCCCTGGATTGGGATTTGGGATCCTCTCAGGAATCTCAAGGTTTGGGATTTTGGGATCTCCTGTGTTGGGATTTTGGGATCTGGGATCCTCCGAGGGGGGAATTTGGGATCCCCTGAGGGGAATTTGGGATTTTGGAATTCTTTGGGATGGGATTTGGTGATTTAGGATTCCCCAGGGTGGGATTTGGGGTTTGGGAATTCCCTGCATTGGGGTTTGGGGATTTGGGATCCTCAAAGTTGGAATTTGGGATCCCTCAGGGTTTAGGATTCGGTAATTCCCTGGGTTGGGATTTTGGGATTTGGGATCCCCTGAAGGGAAAATTGGGATTTGGGATCCCTTGGGATGGGATTTGGGAACTCCCTGAGGGGGAACTTGGGATCCTCCATGCTGGAGTTTGGGGTTTGGAATCCTCTCAGGGATCTCAGAATTTGGGATTTGGGAATTCCTTAGGTTGGGGTTTTGGGATTTAGGACCCCCTGGGATGGGATCTGGGGTTTGGGAATTCTGTGAGGGGGAATTTGGGATCCTCTCAGGAATCTCTGGGATTGGGATTCGCGATCTCCAAAAATTCGGGATTTGGGATGCGGGATCCACTTGGGAACGGCCTCAGTCCATCCCAGTTTGTCCCAGTTTGTCCCAGTTTATCCCAATCCCATCCCAGTCCATCCCAGTCCCCCCCAGACCCTCCCAGTCCATCCCAGTCCATCCCAGTCCCCCCCAGTCCATCCCAGTCCCTCCCAGTCCATCCCAGTCCATCCCAGTCCATCCCAGTCCCCCCCAGTCCATCCCAGTTTATCCCAGTCCATCCCAGTCCATCCCAGTCCCTCCCAGTTCCTCCCAGTCCATCCCAGTTTATCCCAATCCCATCCCAGTCCATCCCAGTCCATCCCAGTCCATCCCAGTTTATCCCAGTCCCTCCCAGTCCCTCCCAGTCCATCCCAGTTTATCCCCGTCCCTCCCAGTTCATTCCCATTTTCTCACCGGGCGCCGCCACCGCCCCCGGAGCCACTTCCGGCCGCGCGCGCGCGCGATGACGTCACCGCCGGAATGGGCGGGGCCTGAGCGGGAACTGGGAGGGGACTGGGACAAACTGGGAGGGACTGGGATGGACTGGGATGGACTGGGATCGAACTGGGAGGGGTTTGGGGGAGATTTAAAAGGGAATTTTAGGGAGAAAAGGATCCCAAAATCGGGGGTTTCCCGCCAAAATTTCGGATTGAACCCCAAAATTGGGGATTTAACACCCAAAAAATCGGGATTTAACCCCCCCAAAAATTGGGGATTTCACCAAAAAATCGGGGATTTGATTGCAAAAATCCGGGGATTCACCCCAAAAATCGGGGATTTAATCCCAAAAATTGGGATTCCACCCAAAAAATCGGGGGTTGAAACTCAAAACTCGGGGATTTAACCCCCAAAAATCGGGAATTTTAACCCCAAAAATCCGGGATTTGAAACCCCAAAATTGGGATTTGAAACCCCAAAAATCGGGGATTGAAGCCCAAAACATCGGGGAGTTCATATAAAAATTCGGGGATTTAATGCAAAATCGGGGATTGAAGCCCAAAAATTGGGGATTTCACCTCAAAATTCGGGGATTTCACCCCCCAAAAAATCGGGGATTTAAATGCAAAAATTGGGGGATTTCACCCCAAAAATCCGGGATTTGAAACCCCAAAAATGGGGGATTTAACCCAAAAAATCAGGAAATTAAACCCCCAAAAATAGGGGATTGAAGCCCAAAATTCGGGGATTTCACCCCAAAATCGGGGGATATAATCCCAAAAATTGGGAATTGCTCACAAAAATCGGAATTCCCACCAAAAATCGGGGAATGAACCCCAAAAATCCCAGATTTGAAACCCCAAAAATCGGGAATTGAAGCCCCAAAATGTCGGGGATTTAACTCCAAAATCGGGGATTTCCTGCCAAACCTGGGAATTCAATCCCAAAAACTGGGAATTTCCCACAAAAATCGGAATTCCCACCAAAAATCGAGGATTTCACCCCGAAAATTGGGGATTGAAGCCCAAATATCCGGGACTAGAAACCCCATAAAACCGGGGATTTAACTGCAAAAATTCTGGGAATTAACCCCCAAAATTGGAAATTCCCCTCAAAAATCGGGGATTTCACTCTAAAAATCGGGAATTTAATATCAAAAATCGGGGATTTACCATCAAAAAATCCGGGATTTCACCCCAAAAATTGATAATTCCCCTCAGAAGATGGGAGATTTTCCCCCAGAAATTGGGGATTAAATGCTCAAAATCGGGGATTGAAACCCCAAAATCCAGGATTTCACACCCCAAAATCGAGGATTTAACCCCCAAAAATCAGGTATTTTTCCCAAAAAAACAGTTCCAGATCAGGATGGGATTGGGGAAATTGGGATGACCCCATAAAAATTGGAATTTCGGGGTTTTTACCCCAAAATCTCTGTTCTGATGAGGGTGGGATTTGAACCCACGCATGAAGAGAACAATGGATGAGCAAAAAAGGGAATTTTTAAGTGAAATAGATCCTAAAATCGGGGTGTTTCCCCCAAAAATCATCTGCGGAGATTGGAGGATTTGGGATTTAAACCCTAAAAAAGCGAATTTGGGGTTTTTCACCCCAAAAATCAACTCTCGACGAGGGTGGGATTCGAACCCACGCGTGCAGAGCACAATGGATTAGCAGTCCATCGCCTTAACCACTCGGCCACCTCGTCCGCGGCTGCGCGGCAGCGGCCAGCGACCATAGGGTGCGCAAAGAGGGCGTGGTCCGCGCTGGGGGCGTGGTTAAGGGCGGGACTTCAGCTCCGGAGGTCGCGGGTTCGAATCCCGACCCGGCCAAATACGGAAAAATCTCAATTTTCTCTTTTTTAATCTCAATTTTTTCCTATTTCCCCCCCAAATTTCTCCTTGTTCTTTCCTAGTTATCTCAAATTTTATTTTTCTTTATTATTTTCTTTATTCTTTTTTTTTCCCGAAAGGGGAAATTAAATAAAAAAGGGAAAATTAAATTTAAAAAAGGGGAAAGTGAAGCAAAAAGTTAGAAAAGTTAAAATTCAAAAATAAAAGTTAAATTATAAAAGGAAAACTTAAATTAAAAAGGGAAAATTGAATAAAAAAGGAAATTAAATAAAAAAGGGACAATTAAAATTTAAGAAAGGAAAATAAAATTAGAAAAGAAAAATATTCAATAAAAGAGGGAATATTAACTAAAAAAAGGAAAAAATAAATTTTATAAAGGGGGAATTTTAAAAAAAAAGGGAAAATTTTAAAAAATGAACAAAAACCGTAAAAATGAAATGAAAAATTAAAAATAAAACCCTCAATAAAATTGGTGGGGGAAGCTCGGGACCGAAGCGGCGCCATCAGCGGAGAAATCGCGAGATTTCCTGGCCGGTGACGTCACCTTTAGCCAGATTCATTAAGGTTCATTCGGAGGCAGGGCAGCAGCAGCAGAGTGGCGCAGCGGGAGCGTGCTGGGCCCATAACCCAGAGGTCGATGGATCGAAACCATCCTCTGCTAGCTTGAATTTTTCCCACTCTTTCCTCAAATTTTCCCATTTTTTCTTAATTTTTCTCTTTATCTTCCCTTTTCCCCTCATTTTCCACTCAACGTTCCACATTAATTTCAATTTTTTCCCTCAAATTTTCCCCATTTTCCCCCGCATTATCTCATCAATTTTCCCTTTTCCCCCCTCATTTCCCCCTCAGTTTTTCCATTTATTTTCTCGTTTTTTCCCCTCATTTTCCACTCAATTTTCCAATTTCATTTCAAATTTTTCCCTCATTTTCCCCATTCCCCCCTCACTTTCCCCTCAATTTCCCCGTTTTCCCCCTTTATTTTCTCAACAATTTTCCGTTTTCCCCCTCAATTTCCCTCAATTTTTCAATTTTTTCAATCATTTTCCCGGTTTTTACTTCAATTTTCCCTCATTTTTTCAACCATTTTCCATTTTTTCCACATTCTCCCCTCAATTTTTCTGTTTATTTTCCTTTTTCCCCTCATTTTCCACTCAATTTTTCAATTTCATTTCAATTTTTTCCCTCAAATTTTCTCATCAATTTCCCTTTTTTTTTCCCTCAAATTTTCCGGTTTTTTTCGTTTTCCCCCCTCATTTTTCCTCCTAAATATTTTCATATATTTAAGGTTTTTTCCATCATTTGGAAATTTGGGTTCTGGGGTCGAATAATTTCGGGGAGGAAAAATTTGGGATTTTGAGGTTTTTTCCTTTTGAGGGAGGAGAAATTTTGCATTTTGGGTTTTTTTTTTGTCTTTTTAGGAAAGAGAAATTTGGGAATTTTGCGGGTTTTTTTCTTTTTAGGGAGGAAAATTTGGGAATTTTGGGATTTTTCGTTTTTGGGAGAGGAAAATTTGGGATTTTTTAGGGAAAGAAATTTGGAATTTTGGGGGTTTTTTTCTTCTTTTATGGAGGGGAAATTTGGAAATTTTTGTGGAGGAAAAATTTGGGATTTTGGGGTTTTTCCTTTTTGGGGGAAGGGAAAATTGTGATTTTTTGGGTTTTTTCCTTTTTAGGGGAGGGGGAATTTTGGGGAGGAAAATTTAGGAAATTTTGGGGTTTTTTTCTTTTTGGGGGAGGAAAATTTTGGATTTTTTGGGTTTTCTCCATTTTGGGGTTTTCCATTTTTTGGGGAAGGGAAATTTGGGAATTTTGGGGTATTTTTTTCCTTTTTAGGGGAAAGAAAATTTGGGAATATTGGGATTTTTCCTTTTTTGGGGGAGGCGAAATTCGGGATTTTTTGTGGAGGAAAAATTTGGGAATTTTTGGATTTTTCCTTTGTTGGGGAAGGAAAATTTGGGATTTTTGGGGCTTTTTTCATTTTTGGGGGAAGGGAAATTTGGGATTTTTGAGGAAGAAAATTTGGGATTTTGGGGCAGATAAATTTGGGATTTTTGAGATTTTCCTGTTTTTGGGAATTTTGGGTTTTTTGATTTAGGGCGGCGCAGGGAGCGCGCGGCGCCGTGGCTTAGTTGGTTAAAGCGCCTGTCTAGTAAACAGGAGATCCTGGGTTCGAATCCCAGCGGTGCCTCCGCTCTGTCGCGACCATATCGCGACGGAACCGTCGATATTTTATACATTACGTCAACATTTATTTTTCCTAATTTAATAATTTTTTTTTCAACGAAGGGAAAAATAAGGGGGTGAAGGAAAAACAGGATTCCGAGAGCGGAAGCGGAAATAAGTTGGGAAAAATTCAAAATAACTGAAATATAAAAGGAACGCACATGTTCCCTGACCGGGAATCGAACCCGGGCCGCGGCGGTGAGAGCGCCGAATCCTAACCACTAGACCACCAGGGAAGCTCGAGGACGGCCTAGCGCGGGCGCCACCAGAGATACTGCAGCTAACGCTGATTGGCTGGGCACCTCCCGAATGCCTGTCAATCAAGTAGCTCAACCAATGAGAGCGCGGTTCCCGGGTGGTCACGCCCCTCGCCTCAGGTTTCCCGCCTCTCGCCCCCGGCGCTGAGGGGGGGAAATTTGGCGATTTTGGAGTGGAATTCGGGAATTTTGTGTTGAAATTCGGGGATTTGGGGTGGAATTCGGGAATTTGTGGGCGAAATTCGGGGGTTTTGGGGGAAAATTCGGGGATTTTGGGTGGAAAGTCGGGGATTTTGCGCAGAAGCCGCATGCTGTGCGTTGATTGGCTGGGATGGTATGGAGAAAGTGTCAATCAAAGTGTAGAGCCAATCAGAGCGCGGCTCAGGGGTGGTCGCACCCCTCGCCTCAAGTTTTCCGCCTCCCCGTGTGGGGGAGACTTTCGGGAATTTGGGGAGGAATTCGGGAATTTTGGTAAAAAAATTTGAGATTTAGGGGTGGAATTCGGGAATTTGTGAGGGAAATACGGAGATTTTGGGGCAAAATTCGGGAATTTCGTGTGGAAATTCGGCGATTTTGAGCTGCGCGGCACCGACGCCCTCGAAACCACGGAGCGCGCTGATTGGTTAAATCCGTTCTGATGGGACGTCAATCAAAGGGCACAGCCAATCACAGCGCGGTCCTGGTGTGGTCACGTCCTCTGCCTCAGGTTTCCCGCCTCTCCCGGCGCTGTGGGAAGGAAATTTGGGGATTTTGGGGTGGGATTCGGGGGTTTAGAGGAAAAAATTCGGGGATTTTGGGGTGGAACTCGCGGGTTTGTGGGGGAAATTCGGAGATTTTGGGGGAAATTTCGGCGATTTCGGGTGGAAAGTCGGGGATTTTGCGCTGAAGCCGTATGCTGCGCGCTGATTGGCTGGGATGGCACGGCGAGGACGTCAATCAAAGAGCACAGCCAATCAGAACGCGGTTCTGGCGTGGTCACGCCCCTCGCCTCAGGTTTCCCGCCTCTCCCTCCCGGAGCTGTGAGGAGGAAATTTGGGGATTTTGGGGTGGAATTCGGGAATTTTGGGGTTAATTTTTGGGATTTTTAGGTGGAATTTGGAATTCTGGGATGAAATTCAGGAATTTGGGGTGGAATTCAGGGATTTTGGTCCCAGCACACAGACACGAAGCTGCCACCGATCGCTTTTAATCCTTTCTGGGAGGGATTTGATGCCACGGAGGTGCCCAGGTGTCCCAAAGTGCCATTCAGGTGTCCCCAGGTGCCATCCGGGTGTCCCTCAGGTGTCCCCAGGTGTCCCCAAGAGCCTCCAGGTGTGTCCAGCTGTCACTCGGGGCACAGCCAGGTGTCCCCAGTTGTCACTCAGGTGTGCCCAGGTGTCACTCAGGTGTGCCCAGGTGTCACTCGGGGCTCAGCCAGGTGTGCCCAGGTGTCCTCAGCTGTCCCCAGATGCCACCCAGGTGTCCCTCAGGTGTGCCCAGGTGTCCCCAAGGTGTACCCAGGTGTGCCCAGGTGTACCCAGGTGTCCTCAGCTGTCCTCAGGTGTCCCCAGGTGTCATTCGGGGCTCAGCCAGGTGTGCCCAGGTGTCCTCAGCTGTCCCCAGGTGTGCCCAGGTGTGTCCCCAGGTGTACCCAGGTGTGCCCAGGTGTCCCCAGGTGTGTCCCCAGGTGTGCCCAGGTGTCCCCAGGTGTGTCCCCAGGTGTCACTCGGGGCTCAGCCACGTCCCCGCCTCCTCCACGTCCCGCGACACCACCAGGAACAGCTCGGAGGGAGCCGGGGCCAGCGCCGAGCGCAGGAACTCCCTGGGGACAGACGGGGACAGGTGAGAAACGGGGGACAAACAGGTGACAAACAGGTGAGAAACGGGGGACAAACAGGTGACAATGAGGGGACAATGAGGTGACAATGAGGGGAGAAACAGTACAAATGGGTGAGAACAAGGTGACAATGAGAGGACAAACAGGTGAGAAACAGGTGAGAATAGGGACAAACAGGTGACAAACGGGTGACAAATGGGACAATGAGGGGAAAATGAGGGGACAAACAGGTGAGAATGAGGGGACAAACAGGGGACAATGAGGTGAGAAACAAGTGAGAATGAGGGGACAATTAGGTGACAAACAGGTGACAAACAGGTGAGAAACAGGGGACCAACAGGTGAGAATGTGGGGACAATGAGGTGAGAACAAGGTGACAAACAGGTGAGAAACAGGGGACCAACAGGTGAGAAACGGGACAGACAGGTGAGAACCAGGTGACAGTGAGGGGACAAACAGGTGACAGTGAGGGGAGAACCAGGTGACATCAAGGAGATAACCAGGGGACAAGGAGGGGACAAACAGGTGAGAACCAGGTGACAAACAGGTGACAACCAGGTGACAGAGGACAAACAGGTGAGAACCAGTTGAGAAATGGGTGAGAACCAGGGGACAAACAGGTGACAATGAGGGGACAAACGGGTGAGAAACAGGGTGACAAACAGGTGACAGTGAGGTCACAATCAGGTGATAAACAGGTGACAATGAGGGGACAATGAGGGGACAAACAGGTGGGAATGAGGGGACAATCAGGTGACAAACAGGTGACAAACAGGTGACAATGAGGAGATAACCAGGTGACAATGAGGGGACAACTGGGTAACAACGAGGTGACAGAGAGGTGACAAACAGGGGACAAAGAGGGGAGAACCAGGTGACAAACAGGGGACAACCAGGTGACAATGAGGTGACAGCAAGGGGACAATGAGGGGACAAACGGGTGACAACAAGGTGATAATCAGGTGACAATGAGGTGATAAAAAGGTGACAAATGGGTGACAAATGGGTGACAAACAGGTGAGAAATGGGTGGGAACAAGGTGACAATGAGGTGACAAACAGGTGACAATGAGGTCACACCCAGGTGACAACCAGGTGTCCCCAGGTGCCCCCGTGGTGTCCCCAGATGCTACCCCAGTGTCCCCAAGGTGTCCCCAACCTGTCCCCAGATGCCACCTCAATGTCCCCAAGGTGTCCCCAAGGTGTCCCCAACCTGTCCCCAGATGCCACCTCAATGTCCCCAAGGTGTCCCCAAGGTGTCCCCAGATGCCATCCAAGTGTCCCCAAGTGCCACCTAGATGTTCCCAAAGTATCCCCAAGGTGTTCCTAAGAAGGTGTCCCCAAGGAGGTGTCCCCAAAGTGTCCCTGAAATGTCCCCAAGGTGTCCTCACGTGCCATCCAGGTGTCCCCAAGTGCCACCTAGATGTCCTCCAGTGCCACTCAGGTGTCCCAAAGTGTCCCCAGGTGCCTCCAAGTGTCCCAAAGTGCCATCAGGAGCTCCCAGATGCCACCTGAGGTGTCTCCAAAGTGTCCCCGAAGTGCCACCAAATCCCATCCAGGTGTCCCCAAACTGTCCCCAAGGTGTCCCCAGATGTCCCTAAGTGCCATCCAAGTGTCCCCAGGTGTCCCAAGGTGCCACCAAGAGCCCCCAAATGTCCCCAGATGCCACCCAAAGTGTCCCCAAAGTGCCTCCGAAGTGCCACCAAATCCCATCCAGGTGCCACCAAATGCCAACCCAATGTCCCCAGGTGTCCCCTGATGCCATCCAGGTGTCCCCAAGTGCCATCCAAGCGTCCCCAAAGTGTCCCCAGGTGCCACCAGGAGCCCCCAAACGTCCCTAGATGCCACCCAAAGTGCTCCCGAAGTGCCACCAAATGCCACCCCAATGTCCCCAAAGTGTCCCCAAGGTGTCCCTAAGAAGGTGTCCCCAAGGAGGTGTCTCCAAGGTGTCCCCAAGTGTCCCCAGGTGTCTCAAAGTGTCCCAAGGTGCCATCCAGGTGTCCCCCAAATGCCACCTAGATGTCCCCAAGTGTCCCCAAATGCCATCCAAGTGTCCCCAAGTGCCATTCAGGTGACCCAAGGTGTCCCCAAATGCCATTCAGATGTCCCCAAGTGCCACTCAGGTGTCCCCAGTGCCACCCAGGTGTCCCCAGGGTGTCCCAAGGTGCCACCAGGAGCCCCCAGATGCCTCCAAGTGCCACCCAAGGTGTCCTCAAAGTGTCCCCAAGGTCCCCAAGTGTCCCCAGGTGTCCCGAAGTGCCACCAAGAGCCCCCAAATGTCCCCAGATGCCACCCGAAGTGTCCCCAAAGTGCTCCCGAAGTGCCACCAAATCCCATCCAGGTGTCCCCAAACTGTCCCCAAACTGTCCCCAAGGTGTCCCCAAGGTCCCCAGGTGTCACCTGAGCTGCGGCTCCGCCCCGATGTGTGTGGGCGTGGCCAGCTTGGAGCCCAGGTTGTAGAGGGTGTCCCCAAAGGGTCCCCAAGGAGGTGTCCCCAGTGTCCCCAGATCCCATCCAGGTGTCCCCAAAGTGTCCCCAAGGTGTCCCCGGGTGCCATCCAAGTGTCCCCAAAGTGTCCCCAAGTGCCCGAACGTGTCCCAAGGGGTCCCAAGGTGTCCCCAGGAGCTCCCAGATGCCACCTGAGATGTTCCCGAAGTGCCACCAAATCCCATCCAGGTGTCCCCAAACTGTCCCCAAAGTGTCCCCAAGGTGTCCCCAAGGTCCCCAGGTGTCACCTGAGCTGCGGCTCCGCCCCGATGTGGGTGGGCGTGGCCAGCTTGGAGTCCAGGTTGTAGAAGGTGTCCCCGAAGGGGCGCACGCAGAGCCAGTGGGGGCGGCGCAGGGGCAGCGCCAGCGCCCCCAGCGTCACCCGCGAGGGGACGTTCAGCAGGAAGCCGAGCACGCGGGGCACCACCAGACGCTCCAGGGGGCTGGGGAAGTGATTGGTTAATTAATTAACTCGTTAATTAATTGGGGGAATAAATTAATGGGGGATTAAAGGGAAGGGAGTGGGAA
>JAWWEX010000108.1:8215995-8228676 GCA_035583215.1 Arremon brunneinucha
CCCCCGGAATGACCCCAAATCCCCACTCACGATGGCCTGGTTGAACTTGGACTCGATCTCGCCCAGCAGCCAGTCGAAGGCCTCCCCGCTGAGCCGGAACTCCTCCACCATGCGGCGGCTGCAGAGCGTGGAGCGCAGGTGGATGTTGAAGAGCAGCGTCGCGTTCTCCTGCGCCTGCCGGCTCAGAGGGTCCTCCCCGTTGACGATCACCAGCTTGCGGCTCAGCTCCTTCACCCCTGCAGGACAGCGTGGTCACACACGGGTCCTGAGGGTGGCCAGAAGCTTCCAGAGGGACCCCAGACCCATCACAGCTTCCTGAGGGACCAAAGAACCTCCAGAACCTTCCAGATCATCTCCAGACCCATCACAGCTTCCTGAGGGACCAAAGAACCTCCAGAACCTTCCAGAATATCTCCAAACTCATCAGAGCTTCCTGAGGGACCAAAGAACCTCCAGAACCTTCCAGAGCATCTCCAGACCCATCACAGCTTCCTGAGGAACATTCCAAAGCATCTCCAAACCCATCACAGCTTCCTGAGGGACTCAAGGAGCTCCAGAACCTTCCTGAAGGATTCAAGGAGCTTCCTGAGGGACCCCAGACCCATCACAGCTTCCTGAGGGACTCAAGGATCTCCAGAACCTTCTCAAGAGACTCAAGGAGCTCCAAAACCTTCCTGAGGGACCCAAAATCCATCACAGCTTCCTGAGGAACCTTCCAGAACATCTCCAGACCCATCACAGCTTCCTGAGGGACTCAAGGATCTCCAGAACCTTCTAGAGCATCTCCAAACCCATCACAACTTCCTGACAGACTCAAAGATCTCCAGAACCTTCCAGAAAGACCCCAGACCCATCCTGAGGGACTCAAGGATCTCCAGAACCTTCCTGAGGGATCCCAATCCCATCACAGCTTCCTGAGGAACCTTCCAGAGCATCTCCAAACCCATCACAGCTTCCTGAGGGACCCAAAGACCTCTAGAACCTTCCTGAGCATCTCTCCAAACCCATCCCAGCTTCCTGAGGAACCCAAGGATCTCCAGAACCTTCCTGAAGGAGCTCAAGGATCTCCAGAACCTTCTTGAAGGACCTCAGGCCCCACTCACCCTCGACCACCTTGACCGGGTGCAGGTCCGAGGGCAGCCGGGAGTTGATGTGGAAAATCTTCTGCGCGTTCCAGATCATGCGGAGCAGGTTACAGGGGAGCACCACCTGTGGGACAGGGACCCCAAAATGGGAAAGGGACCCCAAAAATGGGAGAAGAACCCATTTTGGTATATCTCAGTTGGGTTTTGGTGGATCTCAGCTGGGTTTGGGGTATCTCAGTGGGGTTTTGGTGGATCTCAGTTGGGTTTTGGGGTATCTCAATGGGGTTTTGGTGGATCTCAGGTGGGTTTTGGGGTATCTTGGTTGGGTTTTGGGGTATCTCGATGGGGTTCTGGTGGATCTCAGGTGGGTTTTGGGGTATCTCGATGGGGTTTTGGTGTCACCTTGCTGTCCCCGGTGGGAAAGATGACCCTGAGGACCTCCCTGTCCTCGCGCATGCGGTCAAACTCGCGCTCCAGCTCGTTCTGGATGTGGGCGTTGGACAGGATGTCCTTGACCAGCTCCTCCTGCAGCGTCCGGCGCAGCGCCCGCTCGTTGGTGTAGTCAAACTTGAACCTGGGGACATCGAGGGGACACCTTGGGGACACCTGGGGACACCTCAGGGACATCCAGGGGACACCTCGGGACATCCTGGAGACACCTCGGGGACATCTCTGGAAGGAGCCACTTGGGGACCTCAAGATGGGTCTGAAACCTTGGGAGGAACCACCTGAAGACCCCAAGATGTCCCCAACCCAAATGTGAACATCTCAAGATGTTCCCAACTTTGGGAATGAACCATCTGAAGACCCCAAGATGTCCTCACATCCACTGAAGACCCCAAGATGTCCCCACCATAAGTCTGAACATCTCAAGATGTTCCCAACTATTTTGAAGCCCCCAAGATGTCCTCAACATTTGCCTGAAGACCCCGAGATGTCCTAAACTCCTCTGAAGACCCCAAGATGTCCCCAGCCCAAACCTAAACATCTCAAGATGTTCCCAACTTTTGGAATGAACCATTTGAAGACCCCAAGATGTCTCCAGGCCTTTCGAAGACCCCAAAATGTCTCAAACTCCTCCAAAGACCTCAAGATGTCCCCAATCCAAATCTAAACGGCTCAAGATGTTCCCAACTTTAGGGATGAACCACTTGAAGACCCTAAGACATCTCCAGGTCTTTTGAAGACCCCAAGATGACCCAAATGACCCCACCCTGCCCCAGTGTCCCAGCCAGGTCCTCACTTCTTCTCGAAGGCCTTGTTGGAGGGTTTGAGCGTGGCCAGGTTCTGGAACTCGACGCTCTCGCCGGCCAGCCCGTCCTCGCCGTAGCGCAGCTGCACCACCTGGTTGATGGAGTTCCTCACCGTGGCGTCGTACTTGACCATCACCGACTCCATGGACTTGATCAGCCGCCGCTGGATGTACCCTGAGGGGTGGCACGGGTCAGGAGACATCTGGGGGCGGTTTGGGGGATCTCCAGGAGGTATCTCAGGAGGGTTTGGAGGCATCCGGGGAGCATTCGGGGATCCTGGAGGCATCTGGGGAGGGTCTGGGTCTCCAGGAGGCATCTGGGGAGGGTTTGGGTCTCCAGGAGGCATCTGGGATGGGTTTGGGGATCCTGGAGGTCCCCAGGAGCCATCTAAGGAGGCTTTGAGGATCTCCAGGAGCCATCTCAGGAGCCTTTGCTCCCCTCACCATTCTGATCTCCTCAACTCCCCTGGGTGGCATTTTGACCTCCTCCCCCCATGGTGACCACCCCGGTGCCACTGACTGGTGACCACCTGGTGACACCCTGGTGACCACCCCGGTGACCATCCCAGTGACCACCCCGGTGACCCCCCGGTGGCACTGACCGGTGTCCACCCCAAGATGACCACCCCACGGCGCCCACCCCGGGGACACTGACCGGTGCCCACCCCATGGGGACCATCCCCATCGGGGCCCCCCCGGTGGCACTGACTGGTGCCCACCCCAAGATGACCACCCCGGTGACCATCCCAGTGACCACCCCAAGATGACCACCCTGGTGGCACTGACCGGTGCCCATCTTGGCACCCACCCCATGGTGACCCCCCAGTGGCACTGACTGGCGACCATCTCGGTGACCATCCCAGTGACCATGCCGGTGGCACTGACCAGTGACCACCCTGGTGGCGCTGATCAGTGCCCATCCCCATGGTGACCGTCCCAGTGACCATCTCCAAGATGACCATCCCGGTGGCACTGACCAGTGACCATCCCAGTGACCACCCCAAGATGACCACCCCGGTGGCACTGACCGGTCTCGGCGGTTTTCACGGCCGTGTCGATGAGCCCCTCGCGGCCGCCCATGGCGTGGAAGAAGAACTCGGTGGGCGTCAGCCCGGCCAGGTACGAGTTCTCCACGAAGCCGCGGCTCTCGGGGCCGTAGTCGTCCTTGATGAAGTGCGGCAGCGTGCGGTGCTTGAAGCCGAACGGGATCCGCTTGCCCTCCACGTTCTGCTGCCCCACCACCGCGATCACCTGCGGACAACGCCGCGGGGCGGGGACGGTGAGGGACGGCGGGGCAGGAAGGAGGAGAAGCCAAAAAACCTCCAGAGGAAGCGCTCAAAAGTTCATGGGAACTTCCAGGAACCCCATGAGATACTGCAGGAACCCCCTGAGATCCTCCAGGAACCTCCAGGAACCCCCTGAGATCCTGCAGGAACCCCTGAGATCCTCCAGGAACCCCCTGAGATCCTCCTGGAACCTCCAAGAACCTCCTGAGATTCTCCTGGAACCACCTCAAACCTCTTGAGATCCTTCAGGAACCACCCTGAACCCCTAGAGATCCTCCAGGAACCACCTCAAACCCTCTGAGATCCTCCTGGAACCACCCCAAACCCCACCCAGAAGCTCCCCCAGACCTTCTGGAGGTCCCAGACCTGGGAGATGTTGATCTTGGAGCCCTTGGCCCCCGAGACCACCATGGACTTGAAGTTGTTGTACTCGGACAGGGACTTCTGGGCCGAGGACCCGGTCTTGTCGCGGGCGTCGTTGAGGATCCGGTTCACCTGGTTCTCGAAGGTCTGGCGCAGGGTGTTACCCGGGGTGGGCTCCAGCTCGTTGTTGTGCGCCTTCTCGATCACCTGGAGATGACAAAAGCCACCCCAGAATGGTCACTGGGGTGGTCTGGATTGTCCTGGTGGGCAAAAGCAGCTGAGAAGTTCAGAAAAGCCAAAAAATCGCAAAGGAAGCATCAGGAACCTGCTGAGATCCTCCAAAAACCACCCAGAATGTCCTGAGATCCTCCAGGAACCACCCAGAACGTCCTGAGATCCTCCATAAACCAACCAAAACCCCCATAAGATCCTCCAGGAACCTCCTGAGATCCTCCAGGAACCACCACAAACCCCTTGAGATCCTCCAGGAACCACCCAGAACCTGCTGAGATCCTCCAGGAACCCCTGAGATACTCCAGGAATCACCACAAACCCCCTGAGATCCTTCAGGAACCACCCAGAACCTCATGAGATCCTCCAGGAACCAACCAAAACCTGCTGAGATCCTCCAAGAACCAACCAAAACCTCCTGAGATCCTGCAGGAACCACCCCAAACTCCATATGGAGCACCCCAAGAACTTCTGGAACCTTCTGGTGCCAACAACCATCTCAAGAACCTCAAAAAATACCAAAAACTCCACAGGAACCTCCAGGAACCTCCTCAAACCCCTGAGATCCTCCAGGAACCACACCAAGATCTTCTGGAATCTCCCTAACCTGGGAGATGTTGGTCTTGGACCTCCTGGTGCCCAAAACCATCTCAAGAACCTCGAAAAATCCCAAAAACTCCACAGGAACCTCCAGGAACAGCCCCAAACCCCCTGAGATCCTCCAGGAACCTCCCCAAACCTCCTGAGATGCTCCAAGTCCCACCTCGATCACATCCTGCTTGGCCTTCTTGATGGTGTTCTGGATGTCCTGGTAGGTCTTGGCATCGGCGATGGAGTCTCCAATGCCGATGGTGTGACCTGGAGAGGACATCTGGGGCTCAGGGCTCCACCAAGGTGGGATCTGAGAAGGTCCCCAGGTGACCAAACCCCCCTGAGATGCCCCCAGAAGGTCCCCAGGTGACAGAACCCCCATGAGATGCCACCGGGAAGGTTCCCAGCCCCACCAGTCCCCAGAATTGGAGACCAAGAACCACCAGGACCTCAAGAATGAGATCCAGGAGCTCCAGAGCTCCACCAAGCTGGGATCTGAGAAGGTCCCCGGGTGACCGAACCCCCCCGAGATGCCCCCAGAAGGTCCCCAGGACCACGCTGACCCTCGATGAGCAGCCAGTTGTTGATGACCGTCTGGATGTTGCTGTAGAAGAGGCGCGTGGTGTCGTGTCCCATCTCCAGGTAGGAGATGTGCACCAGGGACCCGGCCGAGGTCCCCAGAGACTTCTTGCAGAGGATGCCCATGATGAGCTCCCCGTTCTCCACGATCACCTGCCGAGGTCCAAGGGTGGGTCGGGACCTCAAAGGTCCCAAAAAACCCCAAAAACCCCCAAAACTCCCAAAAAAAGCACCCCAAAACCACCCCAGGTCATCTCCAAGTCTACAAAGTTCTTCTAGACCAGAGCAGGGTCCACAAAACTTCCTCAGATCCCACCAAAAACCATCAAATCAACCAAAGCTCTCTCAGAGGCCATCAAAGCCTCCTCAGATCCGACCAAAGCTCCCTCAAACCATCCCAAAGCCCCCTGAGATGCCACCAAAACCCCATCAGACCAATAAAAAAACCCCTCAGATCCCACCAAAGCCCCTCAGATACCATCAAAGCTCCATCAAACTAGTCCAAAGCCCTCTTAGATCCCACCAAAACCCTATCAAACCACCCCAAAGTGCCCTCAGATCCCACCAAAACCCCACCAAACCAACCAAAGCCTCCTCAGATGCCACCAAAGTCTCCTCAGACCACCCCAAACTCCCCCAGATGCCACCAAAGCCCCTGAGATGCCACCAAGCCCCCTGAGATCCCACCAAAATCCATCAAATCAACCAAAGTCCCCTCAGACCCCACCAAAGCCTCCTCAGATCCCACCAAAGCCCCATCCAACCAACCAAAGCCCCCTCAGATGCCACCAACCCTCCTCAAACCAACCAAAGCTCCCTCAGATCCCATCAAAGCCTCCTCAGATCCCACCAAAACCCCATCAAATGACCCAAAGCCCCCTCAGATTCCACCAAAGGCCCCTCAGACCCCACCAAAGCCCCATCAAACCAACCAAAGCCCCCTCAGATCCCACCAAAGCCCCCTCAGGTGACCTTCCCACCCCCCAAGCCCCCCTGGAGCTGCTGCAGCCCCACCTTGGTGTCCCCAGGCGAGATGTGCTTGTAGGGGCCGCTGTCCTCGTCGTCGGGGTGCGTGCTGTGCGTGCGGATGCAGTTGATGTGACCAGGGATGATCAGCGAGAAGATCTGCTTCCCTGTCCACAGCGGCCGCGGCTTCAGGATGGCCGGCTGGGGCACCTTGCCGTCCCACGTGGACAGGAACATCAGCAGGTTCATCACCTCGCCCTGAGGGACATCTCAAAATTGTCACCAATCCAGGAGAACCCATGGAGAACCCATGGAGATCCCAAAACACCTCAAAGATGTCCCAAAACACCTCAAAGATGTCACCAACCCAGGACAACCCATGGAGAACCCATGGAGAACCCAAAACACCCTTAAAGATCTCATCAGTCCAGAAGAACCCATGAAGAACCCATGGAGAACCCATGGAGAACCCAAAACACCCTTAAAGATCTCATCAGTCTAGAAGAACCCATGGAGAACCCATGGAGAACCCAAAACACCTCAAAGATCTCATCAATCCAGGAGAACCCATGGAGAACCCATGGAGAACCCATGGAGAACCCATGGAGAACCCAAAACACCTCAAAGATCTCATCAATCCACGAGAACCCATGGAGAACCCACGGAGAACCCATGGAGATCCCAAAACACCTCAAAGATGTCCCAAACCCCCCTGAGATGCCTCCACACGGACCCTCTCGAGGAAGACGTCCCTCTTGGTGAACTTGCGCACGGCCGTCAGCGTGTCCTGCACGATGCCCATGACGGGCCGGTTGCTCTGGGGGGTGACGATCATCCTGGGCACCATGGCCAGCTCCTGGATCTCCGCCCGCGTCTCCAGAGACTGCGGCAGGTGCAGGTTCATCTCGTCGCCGTCGAAGTCGGCGTTGTACGGCGTGGTGACACTGAGGGGACATTGAGGGACATCAGGGATCTCAGGGACATTGGGGACACTGGGACATCTGGGACATTGGGGACATTGTGGGGACATGGGGCAGGTTCATCTCGTCACCGTCAAAGTCGGCGTTTGAGGGGACACCAAAGGGACATTGGGGACATCTGAGATATTGGGGACATCTGGGATCTCAGGGACATTGGGGACATGGGGCAGGGTCATCTCATCGCCGTCGAAATCGGCGTTGTAGGGCGTGATGACACTGAGGGGACACTGAGGGGACATCATGGGGACATTGGGACATCTGGGACATTGAGGGGACACCAGGGATGGTTTCATCTCACCACACAAGGTGGACCAGGGCAGGATTTGGGGTTACTTTTGGGGTGATTTTTGGGGTTTTGGGGTGTTCTACCTCAGGTTCAGACAGAAGGTAGACCAGGACAGGATTTGGGGTTTTTGGGGTTATTTTGGGATTATTTTTGGGGTGATTTTTGGGGTTTTTGGGGTGCTTTACCTCAGGTTCAGACGGAAGGTGGACCAGGGCAGGATCCTGACCCTGTGGCCCATCATGGACATCTTGTGCAGGGTGGGCTGTCGGTTGAAGATGACGATGTCCCCGTCGCACATGTGACGTTCCACCTGTCCCCAAACACCCCAAAAGTCAGGGGGACACCCCAAAAATGGGGAAACACCCCAAAAATGGGGGACACCCCAAAAACGGCATCTTTATACCAAAAATTGTGGGGTCAAAGTGAGGAGAACGAGGGGTTTGGGGTTAAATTCACTCCCTGGTGGTGGTGAACCCCAAAATTATGGATTGAACCCCAAATCTAGAATTGGGAACCCCAAAATCTGAGATTGAACCCCAAATCCAGATGTGAACCCCAAAATAAGGGACTGATCCCAAATCCAGAGCTCTGAACCCCGAAATCAGGGATCTACCCAAAACCCAGAGCTCTGAACCCCAAAATCAGGATTTGAACCCCAAATCCAGAGCTCTGAACCCCAAAATCAGGGATCTACCCAAAACCCAGAGCTCTGAACCCCAAAATCAGGGATTTACCCCAAAACCACCAATCCCCCCCACAGCTGTGGGTTCCACACTCAGTTTTTGGGGTCCCCAGATTTTTGGGATCCCACTGCAGTTTTTGGGGTCCCTGCCCAGATTTGGGGATTTTGGTGTCCCCCAGATTTGGGGTTTTTGGTTCCCCCTCAGATTTGGGGTTTTTGGTGTCTCTCCCCACATTTGGGGTTTTTGGTGTCCTCCACATTTGGGGTTTTGGGGTGCTGACCTTGTATCCGATCTGCAGGTGCAGGTTGCTGGGTTTGGGGTTTTGGGGTCCCTTCCAGATTTGGGGATTTTGGGGATTTTGGGGTTTTTGGTGCCCCCCAGATTTGGGGATTTTGGAGTTTTTGGTGCCCCCCAGATTTGGGGATTTTGGGGTTTTGGGGTGCTGACCTTGCATCTGATCTGCAGGTGCAGGTCGCTGGGTTTGGGGTTTTTGGTGCCCCCAGATTTGGGGATTTTGGGGTCTCTCTCAGATTTGGGGTTTTGGGTGCCCCCCGCATTCGGGGTTTTGGGGTGCTGACCTTGTAGCCGATCTGCAGGTGCAGATCGCTGGGTTTGGGGTTTTTGGTGTCCCCCAGATTTGGGGATTTCGGGGATTTTGGGGTTTTTGGTGTCCCCCAGATTTAGGGATTTCGGGGATTTTGGGGTCCCCCAGATTTGGGGTTTTGGGGTGCTGACCTTGCATCCGATCTGCAGGTGCAGGTCGCTGGGTTTGGGGTTTTTGGTGCCCCCCAGATTTCGGGATTTTGGGGTTTTGGGGTGCTGACCTTGTACCCGATCTGCAGGTGCAGGTCGCTGGGTTTGGAATTTTGGGTGCCCCCCAGATTTGGGGATTTTGGGGTCCCCCACATTTGGGGTTTTGGGGTGCTGACCTTGTATCCGATCTGCAGGTGCAGGTCGCTGGGTTTGGGGTGGAAGCGCAGGTCGATCCTGTCCCCGTTGTCCCTGATGATGTACTTGGCCCCCGGGTACTGACTGTTCCCCCTGCGCACCAGCTCCTGCAGCCTGAGGGGGTTTGGGGTGAATTTAGGGGATTTTGGGGTGAATTTAGGGGATTTTGGGGCTCTGGGAGTCACCCCACAACTCTCAGGGTCAGCTGGAGAAGGAGCAGTGGGGGTTAAAGGGGTTTGGGGTGGTTTGGGGTTATTGGGATTTGCTCAAAATAACCCTAATCCTCCACCCCATATCCTTGTGTCCACCTCAAACCCCACAATGACACCAAAACCATCTCAAAGCTCCCTGAATGGTCCCAAATCATCCCAAAACTGCCCCAGATCTGCCCTAAAATCGCCCAAATAGCCCCAAATCCCTTTTTTAACCCTTAAATCTCCCTGACTCCTCCAACCACACCAGACACTTCCCCAAATTGACCCCAAAATCTGCCCCAAAGTCCCCCAGATCATCCCCGAACTCCTCCAGTCTCTGTTGAAGGTGACAATGTCACCAAAGGTTACGGAGATGGTGATGGAGTAGGAGACACCAACACCAAACCTCCATAAATCCATCCCCAACCCTCCATAAATCCATCCCCAAACCCCATAAATCCATCCCCAAACCCCATAAATTCACCCCAAAACTCCATAAATCCATCCCAAACCTCCATAAATCCCCCATAAACCCCATAAATCCATCCCAAACTCTATAAATCCACCGCAAACCCCATAAATCCATCCCAAACCTCCATAAATCCCCCATAAACTCCACCTGTCCATGTTGAAGGAGACAATGATCTCACTAAAGGCCCCGTTGGCAGTGATGGAGTGAAGAACATCAACACCAAACCCTCCCAAACCTCCATAAATCCACCCCAAACCTCCATAACTCCATCCCAAATCCATCCCAAACCCCACAAATCCTTTCCAAGGCCCCCCAAACCCGACCTGTCAATGTTGAAGGGCGTGACGATCTCGGCGAAGGTCATGTTGGCGGCAACAAAGTGAGGAACACCAACACCAAACCTCCATAACTCCACCCCAAACCTCCATAACTCCATCCCAAATCCACCCCAAACCCCATAAATGCCCCATAAACGCCCACCTGTCGATGTTGAAGGGCGTGACGATCTCGGCGAAGGTCATGTTGGCCGCGATGGAGCGGGGGACGCCCACCTGGTCGATGGCCAGGTTGGGGTCGGGCGTGATGACCGTGCGGGCCGAGAAGTCGACGCGTTTGCCCATGAGGTTGCCCCGAACCCGACCCTCCTTCCCCTTCAGCCGCTGCTTCAGCGACTTGAGGGGGCGCCCCGACTTCTGCATGGCCTGGGCAGGAGAAACTGGGGGGTCAGAACCCCAAAAACCACCCCAAAATCACCCCAAAAATCACCCCAAAAATCACCCCAAAATCACCTCAAAAATCACCCCAAAAATCACCCCAAAAACCACCCCAAAAATCACCCCAAAAATCCAGAATCCACCAGGGGACATGAATGGATCACCCTGGGTTCTTCTGGGGGTTCATGGAGGGGTTTGGGGGAGCAAAACACATTTAGGGGATCCCCCAAACTCTGAATGGTCTGGGCAAGAGAAATTGGGGGGTCAGAACCCCAAAAATCACCCCAAAAATCATTCCAAAAGTCACCCCAAAAATCATCCCAAAATCACCCAAAAAATCACCCCAAAAATCCAGAAGCCACCAGGGAACATGAATGGATCACCCTGGGTTCTTCTGGGGGTTCATGGAGGAAAATACATTTGAGGGATCCCTCAAATTCTGCATGGACTGGGGGAGGAGAAATTGGGGGGTCAGAACCCCAAAAATCACCCCAAAAATCACCCCAAAAACCACCCAAAAAATCACCCCAAAAATCCAGAACCCACCAGGGGACACGAATGGATCACCCTGGGAATGTCCCCAGGTCCTGATGGGACTCTGTGGGTTCATGGAGGGGTTGGGCGGAGCAAAACACATTTGGGGGATCCCCCAAACTCTGAATGGTCTGGGGGTGGAGAAATTGGGGGGTCAGAACCCCAAAAGTCACCCCAAAAATCCAGAATCCACCAAGGGACACAAACTGATCCCTCCCAGGAATGTCCCCAGGTCCTGCTGGGACTTTGGGTTCTGTCCCTGCCTGTCCCCTCTCTGTCCCATCTGGGACACCCCAAAATCCTTCTGTGACCCCCAAAACCCCCCTGTGACCCCTCCAGATTCTCCTGGACCCTGGGCAGCTCCTTGTCCACCATGGTGGCCACGTGGACCTGGATCTACCTGACATCCATGGCCATGACTTGGGGCCACCACCTGAATGTCCCTCACCTTGTGTCACCCCAAAACCCCCCTGTGACCCCCCAAACCCCTCAGTGACCCCCCAAACCCCCCTGTGACCCCTGCTGTACCCGGGGCAGGCCGGGCAGCTCGTTGTCCACCATGGTGGCCACGTGGAACTGGAGCAGTTTGACGTCCTCGGCGATGACATGCGCGGCCGCCCCGTTCTGCTCGTTGCGCCGCAGCTGGTTGTTGATCTTGACGATGTCGGCCAGTTTGTGGGTCAGGTCATCCTGGGGACACCCCAAAATCAGTGAGGTGACCCCAACATTCATGGGGTGACCCCAACATTTGTTCATGGAGGGGTTTGGGGTTGATGGAGGGAGGTGGGAATGACCAAAGGGGCGTGGGAAGGGTGGAGAGTGGGCTTGGGGTGGGAGAAAAATGGGGAAACCCCAAAGAGTGTTGGGGGTGACCCCAAAAGGGGATTGGGGACCCCAAGAAGTGAGGAGACCCCAAAAGGCATCAGGAACCCCAATACCCACCCTGGAACCCCCTAAAAGCTGCCCCAGTGTCCGCCTGGTTGTGGGCAGAGTCCCAGGGATCCCAATACCACCCCAAACCCCACAAAATGACCCCAAAACCCCCTATAATCACCCCAAAACCCCACCTGGTTGTGGGCAGAGCCCTGCATGACCATGGCTGGGCACAATACCCCAGGGATCCCAATACCACCCCAAAACCACCCAAAACCCCAGAAAATGACTCCAAAACCTCACAGAATCACCCCAAAACCCCACAGAATCACCCCAGACCCCACCTGGTTGCGGGCTGACCCCTGCATGACGACGGCCGGACGCACGGACAGCGGCGGCACGGGCAGCACGGTGCACACCATCCACTCGGGCCGGGCGAACTTGGGGTCCATGCCCAGCACGAAGCACTCCTCGTCCGAGATGCGCTTGAAGATCTCGTGCACGCGCTCGGGGCTCAGCAGGATCTTCTTCTCCTGGGAATCCTCGTTGACGTGCTTCCACTCGGCGTAGAGCTCCAGCCCCGAGCGGCGGATGCGCGGCTGGTACCGCCCGCAGCCCCCGTGGCCCTGAAATGGGGGAAAAATG
>JAWWEX010000108.1:8319010-8340189 GCA_035583215.1 Arremon brunneinucha
CCATCATCCATCCATCCATCCATCCATCCATCCATCCATCCATCCATCCATCCATCATCCATCCATCCATCATCCATGGATCTATCCATGGATTTATCCATGGATCCATGCATCCATCCCATGGATCTATCCATCAATCCATCCATCCCCCATCCCAAATTCCCAGCTCCTCCTGGATCCCATCCCGGAATCCAGACCGTGCTCAGATCTCTGAGGGTTTCAAATTCCAGCTGGAGCTGCATGGAAGGAGAAGAAAATTCCACCAGATCCGCAGGATGAGAGGAATCTCCAGGCCCAGAGGGGCTCTTTGGAGCCCAACCTTCCCAAAAATTCCCAAATTTCCCCAATCCTGCACCAAAACCATTCCAGACCCCCCAAATCCCACCCCAGCTGAGCTTTCCCTGGATTATCCCAGAGTGGCTCCAACCGCGGCTCCTCCTGGGAATTCCATCTCCCCCCTCATGGATCCGGGGGGATTTTCCCGGCGTATCCCGAGGTTTTTCCCCTTCTCCAGCTGCTCAACCACAACGTGGTGAACGACCTGGTGCTGCTGGAGCCCATCCTGGACGCGCTGACGGCCCTGGAGAAGGATTCCTGCCTCCTGGTGCGCGTCCTGGCGCTCCGCGGGCTCGGCAACGTCGCCTCGGGATCCCCGGAACAGGTGGGATGGGAGCAGCTCCGGGAAATTGGGATTTGGGATTTGGGATTTGGAGGGAGATTGGGAATGGATTCCTGCTTCCACAGATGAAGGAATTCCCTACAAAACATCAGGGTGAGGTTTTGTGGGAGCTCCAGGGATTGGGATGCACCGGGAGGCTCCAAATCCTGAAAATCCCGATTTTGTGGAGCCATTCCTGGGAATCCTAAGAAGTGCCAGAGCCTTTCCCCAGCCCTGTTTTCCAGGGATCCCCAGGAATATTTCCAGGACCTGCAGGAATTCCAGCTGGGATCAGCCCCTTTTTGCAGATTTTCACGGGAATCCTTGGCCTCAGGCTCTGCCCTGCTTCCCCAGGCTCCAGATCCCAGAATTCCACCAAATTCCTGGGAGATATTCCCAAGAATCCCAACCTGAGGCCGTTCCCTGGGTCCTGTCCCGTTCCCTGAGAGCAGATCCTGCCCTGGATCCCCCTGGATCCATTCAATCCCACTTTTCTCTGGGATGAGCACCAACAGCTCCCTTGGTCGCTCCCAGGAACCTCCCCCATTCCCATTCCCACCAAATCCCTGTTTGTCCCAAATTCCAGGGGAATATTCCCCAAAATCCCAGTTTGAGCCCATTCCCTCTTTCCCCGGACCGTTTTCCCTCAGAGCAGATCCCAAACTCCTCCTGGATCCATTCAATCCCACTTTTCTTCAGGATCAGGATCAGGTCCCCCAGCTACTTCAGCCTCTCCTGGAACCTCCCTCATTCCCATTCCCACCAAATCCCTGTTTGCCCCAAATTCCAGGGAAATATTCCCAAAAGTCCCAACTTGAAGCCATTCCCTCTTTCCCCATCCCTTTTTCCCTCAGAGCAGATCCCAAACTCACCCTGGATCCCCTCAATCCAAGTTTTCTCTGGAATGAGCCCCAACAGCTCCCTCAGTCTCTCCTGGGAATTCCCCCATTCCCATCCTAACCATGAACCCACCAAATCCCTGTTTGCCCAAAATCCCAGGGGAATATTCCCCAGAAATCCCAATCTGAGCCCATCCCCTCTTTCCCCATCCCTTTTTCCCTCAGAGCAGATCCCAAACTCCCCCTGGATCCCCTCAATCCAAATTTTCTCCAGGACAGTCCCCCCCAGCTCCCTCCCAGGACTCCGAATCCCTATTTTCCCTCTGCGATCCCGGTTTTCCCGCCTGCGATCCCGGTTTTCCCGGCAGATTCGGCGGCACGGCCCGCAGCTGCTGGCCTCCATGGTCAACGGCCTGGACGACAAGGACGATCCCAACAACCTGCTGGCGCTGGAGGCCATGTCCAGCCTCTCCAAAATCCTGGATCACCTGGAGGAGCGGGACGTGCGGTCCATGCTGCTGCGCGTCGCCATCCGCATCCGGCCCTTCTTCGACAGCGTGAGGAGCCCGCCCGCGATTCCCGCGGTTGGGAATGGGCTTGGGTCCATCCCGTGGGGATTTCCCATCCCAGATTTCTCCCTCGGGCTGAGATTTCCCCTGGATTCTCGTCCGTGCTCCTGTGCTGGGCTGAGGGTCCCCCTGGGATTGGTCCCTTGGGATTTGCCCATTGGAATTGTCCCACTGGGATCATCCCATTGGGACTGGCCTATTGGAATTGTCCCATTGGGATTTTCCCGTTGGGATTGTCTCATTGGGATTTTCCCATTGGGATTGGCCTATTGAAATTGTCCCACTGGGATTTTCCAATTGGGATTTTCCCATTGGGATTTTCCCACTGGGATTGGCCCACTGGGATTTTCCCATTGGATTGTCCCATTGGGATTGGCCCATTGGAATTATCCCACTGGGATTGTCCCGTTGGGATTGTTCCATTGGAATTGGCCCATTGGGATTTTACCCCTGGGATTGTCCCACTAGAGTTGTCCCACTGGGATCATGCCATAAGGATCATCCTATTGGAATTGTCCCATTGGAATTGTCCCACCAGGATTGTCCCACTGGAACTGTCCCACTGGGATCATGCAATACGGATCATCCTATTGGAATTGTCCCGCTGGGATTGTCTCATTGGGATTTTCCCACTGGAATTGGCCCATTGGAATTGTCCCACTGGGATTTGTCCCATTGGGATTGGCCCATTGGGATTGTGTCCCTGGAATTGCCCCATTGGGATTTTCCCGCTGGGATTGACCCACTGGAATTGTCCCCATTGGGATTTTACCATCAGGATTTTCCCATTGCAGTTGTCCCATTGGGGTTGTCCCATTGGAATTGTCCAGTTGGGAATGTCCCATTGGGATTTTCCCATTGGAATTGTGCCATTGGAATTTTCCCACCAGGATTATCCCACTGGAATTGTCCCATTGGGATTGCCTCATTGGGATTTTTCCATTGGGATTTTTCCATTGGGATTTTCCCATTGGAATTGGACCATTGGGATTTTTCCATTGGGATTGTCCCATTGGGATTTTTCCACTGGGATTCTCCCATTGGGATTGTCCAGCTGGGATTGTCCCACTGGGATTGACCCATTGGGATTTTTCCATTGGGATTGTCCCATTGGAATGTCCCACTGGGATTGTCCCACTGGGATCATCCCACTGGAATTGTCCCACTGGGATTGGCCCATTGGGATTTTCCCATTGGGATTTTCCCATAGGAATTGTTCTATAGGAATTGTCCCACTGGTATTGGCCCATTTTGATTTTCCCATTGGGATCGTCCCTTTGGGATTGGCCAGTTGGGTTTTTCCCATTGGAATTGTCCCACTGGAATTGTCCCATTGGAATTGCGCCATTGGAATTGTCCCACTGGGATTATCCCATTGGGATTGGCCCATTGGTGCTTTCCCATTGGATTGTCCCACTGGAATTTTCCCACTGGGATTGGCCCGTTGGAATTGTCCCATTGGGATTTTTCCACTGGGATTGTCCCGTTGGGATTTTCCCATTGGGATTGGCCCATTGGAATTGTCCAGTTGGGATTGTCCCACTGGGATTATCCCACTGGAATTGTCCCACTGGGATTGGCCCATTGGGATCGTCCCATTGGGATTTTCCCGTTGGGATTTTCCCACTGGGATTGCCCCATTGGATTATCCCACTGGGATTGGCCCATTGGGATTTTCCCATTGGGATTGTCCCACCGGGATTGTCCCACCAGGATTGTTCTACTGGAATCATGTCCCACTGGAATTGTCCCACTGGGATCATGCCATAAGGATCATCCTATTGAAATTGTCCCATTGGGATTGTCGCATTGGAATTGTGCCTTTGGAATTTTCCCACCGGGATTATCGCACTGGGATTGGTCCATTGGGGTTTTCCCATTGGAATTGGCACAGTTGGGATTTTCCCACTGGAATTGTTCCATTGGGATTGGCCCATTGAGATTTTCCCATTAGGTTTAGCCCGTTGGGATTTTCCCACTGGTGTAGTCCCATTGGGATTGTCCCATTGGGGTTTTTCCATTGGGATTTTCCCTTTGGGATTGTCCCATTGGGATTGTCCCATTGGGATCGTTCCATTGGAATTGTCCCACTTGGATTGTCCCGTTGAAATTGTCCTGCTGGGATTTTCCCATTGTGATTGTCCCATTGGGAATTTCCCACTGGAATTGTCCCACTGGGATTGGCCCATTGGGACCGGTCCACTGGGATTGTCCCATAGGGAATTTCCCACTGGGATTGTCCCATTGGGATTTTTCCATTGGGATTTTCCCATTGGGATTGCCCCACTGGGATTGTCCCATTGGGATTTTTCCATTGGGATTGTCCCACTGGGATTGTCCCCTGGTACTTGGAACAACAGGAATGGTGGGATCACAGGATGGGGACTCTGGGATCAGAGGATGGGACTTTGGGATCAGAGGGTGGGATTTTGGGATCAGAGGATGGGGATTTTGGGGTCACGGGATAGGAATGGTGGGAACAGCAGGATGGGGATTTTGGGATCCCAGGATGGGATTTTGGGATCCCAAAACGGGAATGCTAGGATTACCATGATGGGAATGATGGGATCTCAGGGTGGGGTTTGGAGATCCCAGAATGGGATTTGGGAATCCCAAAATGGGAATGGTAGGATTACCAGCATTGGAATTTTGGGATTCCAGGGTGGGATTTGGGAATCCCAGGACGGGATCTGTGGGATTTCCCCCCGTGATTCCCGTTTTCCCCGTTTTCCCAGGAGCACGCGGAGCTGCGGCACTCCTCCATCCTCCTCTTCGGGAACCTGTCCCGCCTCAGCCGCGCCGACTCCGAGGTTTTCTCGGAGCAGATCCTCAACGGGCTCGTGACGCTCCTGCTGCACCTGCAGGACCCCCAGCCCGACGTGGTCAAGGTGGGCTTCCCGGGAATTCCCAAAGGTTTGGGATGGGAGATTTGGGGATCCCCCGTGCCGAATTCCCGGCATTCCCGGTTTTCCAGGCGTGCAAGTTCGCGCTGAGGATGTGCGGGCCCAGCCTGGGCTGCGAGGGGCTCCGGGAAATGTTCGGGAATCACCTGCGGGAAGAGCGGGGGCTGCACTACGGGGAGTTCATCAACGACGCCGCCAAGTTCCTGGTGAGACATCACGGGGATTTTGGGATGTTGGGACACTGGGATTTTGGGATATTGGAATTTGGGATGTGTGGGGGCTGCACTACGGGGAGTTCATCAAGGACGCCGCCAAGTTCCTGGTGAGACTTTGGGAATTTGGGATTTTGGGATGTTGGGACTCTGGGATTTTGGGATGTGTGGGGGCTGCACTACGGGGAGTTCATCAAGGACGCCGCCAAGTTCCTGGTGAGATATCGCGGGGATTTGGGATATTGGGATGTTGGGACACTGGGATTTTGGGATATTGGGACATTGGGATATGGGGGATATTGGGATATTTGGATATCAGGATATTGGGACGTTGGGATATTGGGATATTGGGATGTGTGGGGGCTGCACTACGGGGAGTTCATCAACGACGCCGCCAAGTTCCTGGTGGGACATCACGGGGACATCATTGGGATGTTGGGATATCGGGACATTGGGACATTGGGATATTGGGATATTGGGATATTGGGATGTGTAGGGGCTGCACTGCGGGGAGTTCATCAATGACGCCGCCATGTTCCTGGTGGGACATCACAGGGATTTTGGGATATTGGGATTTTGGGATTTTGGGATATTAGGATTGGGACACTGGGATATTTGGATATTAGGATGTTGGGATGTTGGGATTTTGGGATGTGTGGGGGCTGCACTATGGGGAGTTCATCAACGACGCCGCCATGTTCCTGGTGTGATATCGCGGGGACATCACTGGGAATTTGGGATTTTGGGGTGTTGGGAATTTGGGAATTGGGGTATTGGGACATTGGGATGTTGGGATGTTGGGATATTGGGATATGGGGATATTGGGACACAGGGATATTGGAATGTGCGGGGGCTGCACTACGGGGAGTTCATCAACGACAACGCCAAGTTCCTGGTGCGACATCGCGGGGATTTTGGGATTTTGGGATACTGGGATTTTGGGATATTGGAATTGGGGTTTGGGGACATTGGGGCATTGGGATATTGGGACATTAGGATATTGGGGTGTTGGGACAATGGGACATTGGGATATTGAGATACTGGGATATTGGGATGTTGGGATGTTGGGACAATGGGATGTTGGGATAATGGGATGTTGGGACAATGGGATATTGGGATGTTGGGACAATGGGATGTTGGGACAATGGGATATTGGAATGTTGGGACAATGGGATGTTGGGACAATGGGATATTGGGGTGTTGGGACATTGGGACATGAGGACATTGGGATATTGGGACATTGGGATGTTGGGATACTGGAATTGGGACATTGGGATATTGGGATTTTGGGATTTTTGGACATTGGCATGTTGGGATATTGGGATTGGGAGATTGGGATATTGAGACAGTGGAATATTGGGACATTGGGATATTGGGACAGTGGGATATAGGGATTTGTGGGGGCTGCACTATGGGGAGTTCATCAACGACGCCACCAAGTTCTTGGTGGGACATCGCGGGGATTTTGGGATACTGGGATTTTGGGATGTTGGGACCTTGGGATGTTGGGATGTTGGGACATTGGGACGTTGGGATATTGGGATATTGGGATGTTGGGATATAGGGACACTGGGATATGGGGACACTGGGATATTGGGACACTGGGGCATTGGGATATTGGGATGTGCGGGGGCTGCACTACGGGGAGTTCATCAACGACGCTGCCAAGTTCCTGCTGGGACATCGTGGGGACATCGGGAATTCGGGATCGGGAATGTGGAGGTGGGGCTGAGATTCGGATGGGGACACCGTGGGGATTCTGGGTTCTCCTGTTTCCCTGTGTGTCCCCCATGTCCCATATTCCAACATCCCCAATGTCCCCAAACTCGCAGTGTCCCCAATTTTCTCAATGTCCCCCATGTTCCCAGGGTCCCTGCTGTCCCCACTGTCCCCAATGTCCCCATTGCCCCTGCTGTCCCCAATGTCCCCAGTGTCCCCCTTGTCCCAGCTGTCCCCAATCACCCTGCTGTCCCAACTGCCCCCACTGCCCCCAACATCCCCGCTGTCCTCAATGTCCCCAGTGTCCCCATTGCCTCCAATGTCCCCAATGTCCTCAGTGTCCCCACTGTCCCCAACATCCCTGCTGTCCCAATGTACCCAATGTCCCCAGTGTCCCCAATGTCCCCAATGTCCCCAATGTCCTCAGTGTCCCCTGTCCCCAACATCCCTGCTGTCCCAATGTACCCAATGTCCCCAGTGTCCCCAGAGTCCCCAGTGTCCCCGATGTCCACAGCATCCCCAATGTCCCCAATGTCCCCATTGCCCCCAATGTCCCCAGTGTCCCCAGAGTCCCGTGTCCCCAATGTCCCCAGCATCCCCGCTGTCCCCAGTGTCCCCAGTGTCCCCAGTGTCCCCTGTGTCCCCGCAGATGCGCAGCCACCCCGCGCTGCTGGGCCGCCTCATCTCCACCAATCTCTTCTACTTCAAGAGCCCCTGGCGGGAGCTGCGGGCGGCGGCGGCCATGTTCATCGGTGAGGGACGGGGACACCGCGGTGGCCTTTGTCACCCGGGCTGGCATCGGTCCTGGGCGTCCCCAAGGGGTTTTTGGGCTGATTTATGGAATTTTTGTTGCCTTTTTTTTTGGTAATTTGGAGGTTTTGGGGTCACTGGTGACCCTGATCTAGTCTCCAAGCTGACCCATGTCCTGTCACCTCTTGGGGTCACAGTGGTGGCCTTTGTCACCGGGGGTGGCATCGGTCCTGCAGGTCCCCGAGGGGCTTTGGGCTGGTTCTGGGTGGTTTGGGGTCAGTTTTGGGGTAATTCAGAAGGTTTTGGGGTCTTCAGACTTGTCCCCAGCTGGACTCAGATTTCTGCCCCCCTTGGTGTCACCACAGTGGTGGCCTTTGTCACCAGGGGTGACATTGTCCCTGGAGGTCCCCAAGGGGCTTTGGGCTGGTTCTGGGTGGTTTTGGATCATTTTTGGGGTAATTCTGAAAGCTTTGGGGTCTCTGGTGACCCCAGTCTTGTCTCCTGGTTCTGTCACCTCTTGGGGTCACCACAGTGGTGGCTTTTGTCACCAGGGTGTGGCATCGCTCCTTGAGGTCCCCAGGGGTTTTTGGGCTGGTTTTGGGTGGTTTTAGGGCATTCTGGGGGGATTTTGGGGTCCCTGGTGACCCCAAACTTGTCCCCTGGTAGACTCAGGTTTCTGCCCCCCTTGGTGTCACCACAGTGGTGGCCTTTGTCACCAGGAGGTGACATCACTCCTTGAGGTCCCCAAGGGATTTTTGGGCTGGTTTTGGTTGTTTTGGGATGATTTTGGGGGATTTAGGGGTCCCTGATGATCTCTGTCCATCCTAGATGGTTTTTGAGGGAATTTTTATGGTTTTGGGGTCCCTGGTGACCCCAGTCTTGTCCTCAGGAGGACTTGGGCCCTGTCACCTCTTGGGGACACCATGGTGGCCTTTGTCACCTGGGGTGACATTGGTCCTGCAGGTCCCCAAGGGGGTTTGGGCTGGTTCTGGGTGGGTTTGGGTCATTTTTGGGGTAATTCAGAAGGTTTTGGGGTCCTTGGTGACTCCAGTCTTGTCACCTGGTTCTGTCACCTCTTGGTGTCACCACAGTGGTGGCCTTTGTCACCAGGGGTGACATTGGCCCTGGTGGTCCCCAAGGGGTTTTTGGGCCGGTTTTGGGTGGTTTTAGGACATTTTGGGGTGGCTTTGGGGTGGTTTTTGGGGAATCTTGGAGTGTCTGGTGAGCCCAAACTTGTCCCTGGTCCTGTCACCTCCTGTGGTCCCAGTGGTGGCTTTTGTCACCAGGGGGTGACATCGCTCCCGGGGGTTTTGAGCTGGTTTTGTTCAGTTTTGGGGTATTTTGATGGGGTTTTTTTGGGGTAATTTTGGGGTTTTTAGGGAATATTCCAATCCCTGATCCCCAAATTCCCTCCAGGGTTCCTGGTGCTCCACATGGACGAGGAGCAGGGCCAGCAGGTGGACCTGGACCAGCTCATCTCCGGTGAGCGGGAATTCCCAAATCCCGGAATTCCTGAATTCCCAAATCCCTGAATTCCTGAATTCCTGAATTCCCAAATCCCCAAACTCCCAAATTCCTGAATTCCCAAATTCCTGAATCCCTGAATTCCTGAATTTCCAAATCCCCAAACTCCCAAATTCCCGAATTCCTGAATTCCCAAATCCCCGAATCCCTGAATTCCTGAATTCCCAAATCCCCAAACTCCCAAATTCCCAAATTCCCGAATTCCCAAATCCCCGAATCCCTGAATTCCTGAATTCCCAAATTCCCAAATTCCTGAATTCCCAAATTCCCAAATCCCTGAATTCCTGAATTTCCAAATCCCCAAACTCCCAAATTCCCGAATTCCTGAATTTCTAAATTCCCAAATTCTTGAATTCCTGAATTCTTGAATGCCCGAATTCCTGAATTCCTGAATTCAATCCTGTTTTTCAGGCCAAAACTCCTCATTTTTTAGGGGGAAAAAAATCCCATTTTTAGGGGAATAAAATCCCATTTTTTACGGAGAAAAAAAATGCTTTTCAGGCCAAAATTCCTCATTTTTCGTGGAAAAATTCCCATTTTTAAGGGTAAAAAAATCCCATTTTTAGGGAAAAAATTCCCATTTTCAGGCCGAAAATCCTCACTTTTAGGAGAAAAATTGCTATTTTAGGGGGGAAAAAATTTTTAATTTTTAGGGAAAAAATAATCCCATTTTTAGGGGGAAAAATCCCATTTTTTATGAAAAGAAATCCCATTTTTAGGGGGGATAAAATCTCATTTTTTCAGACCCAAATTCCTCATTTTTAGGCCGAAAAATTTCCCATTTATAGGGAAAAAAAAATCTCATTTTCGTGAGAAAAAATTCCCATTTTTAAGGGAAAAAAATCTCATTTTTAGGGGGGGAAAATCCCATTTTTAAGGCGAAAAATCCCATTTTTTGGATTAAAAAATCCCATTTTTCAGCCCTCCTGGTTCTCCAGCATTGGGATGATCTCACTTTTCTGGATTTTCGGGATTTTTTTCCCTCTCAGCTCTGAAATCCCATTTGCAGGGCAAAATTCTCCATTTTTAGGGGAAAAAAATCCCATTTTTAGGGGAAAATATTCCCATTTTTCAGGCCAAAATTCCTCATCTTTAGGGAAAAAAATCCCATTTTTTGGCAAAAAAACCTCCCATTTTTCAGGCCAAAATTCCTCATTTTTAGGGGAAAAATTACTATTGTAAGGGAGGAAAAAAAATCCCATTTTCCACATGAAAATTCCTCATTTTTCGGGAGAAAACCCCCATTTTTAGAGGAAAAAAATCCCATTTTTAGGGGAGAGAAATCCCATTTATAGGGGAAAAAAATGCCATTTTTAGGGCTAAAAATCCAATATTTAGGGGGAAAAAATTCTCATTTTTAGGGACAAAAAATCCAATTTTCAGGATAAAAATAAATCCCATTTTTAGGAGAAAAAAATCCCATTTTCAGGCCAAAATTCCTCATTTTTCAGGTGAAAAAAATCTCATTTTTAGGGTAAATAATTTCCCATTTTTAGCAAAAAAAGTCCCATTTTTCAAGCCAAAAATCTCCATTTTTAGGGAAAAAAATTCCCATTTTCAGGGTTAAAAAATCTCATTTTTAGGGAGAAAAAAATTCCAATATTTAGGGGAAAAATATCCCATTTTAGTGGGAAAAAAAATCCCATTTTGAGGGGGAAAAATCCCATTTTTAAGGGGAAATAATTCCTATTTTTAGGGGGAAAAAATCCCATTTTTAGGGACAAAAATCCCATTTTTTAGGATAAAAAATCCCATTTTTCCGCCCTCCTGGCTCCCCGGCAGCGGGGTGATCTCACTTTTCTGGATTTTCGGGATTTTTTCCCCTCTCAGCTCTGACCTCATCCCGTGGAGCCGAGCCCGGAAAATTCCCGACCTTTCCAAGGGAGCCGCAAAAACTCTAAAAAAGGGAAAAATTCGATTTTCCAGCGGCTCCGAGGCCCTTCCGGGAGAAAAGGGGGAGGAGGAATTGGCCCGGAATTCCGGGAATTTTGGGGATCCTGGGGGGGCTCCGATCCCAAAAAATGGGGGATAAACAAGGAAAAAACTTGGGAAAAAACATTTAATTTTAATTTTTTGGGATCATCCCAAGCTTTGATTTTTCATTTTTTTTTGGGATCATCCAGAGCCTTTCCTTTTAATTTTAGGGTTATTTGGGATCATCCCAAACTTTTCATTTTAATGTTTTGGGATCATCCCAAGCTTTGGTTTTTAATTTTTTTTGGGGATCATCCGGAGCCTTTCCTTGTAATTGTGATTTGTTGGGATCATCCCGAACTTTTGTTTTTAATTTTTTTTAGGATCATCCAGAGCTTTTCCATTTTAATTTTAGGGGTTTTTTTTGGGATCATCCCAACCATTTAATTTTCATTTTTTGGGATCATCCTGAACCTCTCATTTTAATTCTAGGCTTTTTGGGATCATCCCTTTAAAGTTTTTTGGGATCATCCAGAGCCTTTCCTTTTAATTTTAGGGGTTTTTGGGATCATCTCAAACATTTAATTTTAATTTTTTGGGATCATCCTGAACCTTTCATTTCAATTTTAGGGTTTTTTGGGATCATCCCAGACATTAAATTTTAATAATTTAGGATCATCCTGAACCTTTCATTTTAATTTTAGGCTTTTTGGAATCACCCCAAACCTCTCCTTTAAAGTTTTTTGGGGATCATCCAGAGCCTTTCCTTTTAATTTTAGGGGTTTTTGGGTTCACCCCAAACATTTAATTTTAATTTTTTGGGATCATCACAATCCAATTAATTTTTGGGATCATTGCAATCTAATTAATCCGATCCTGATCCTGATCTCGATCTCAATCCCAATCCAAATCCTGATCCCGATCCTGATCCCGATCCTGATCCTGATTCCATTCCTGATCTCGATCCCGATCCCGATCCTGACTCCAATCCTGGCCCTGATCCTGATCCCAATCCCAACTCCAGTCCGGACCTTGGTCCTCACCCTGATCCTGATCTTGATCCTGATCCGATCCTGACCCCAGTTCTGATCCTGATCCCGATCCCAACCCCAATCCCAATCCTAATCCAAATCCTGAGATCCTGATCCCAATCCCGATCCCAGTTCTGGTCCCAATCCCAGCCCTGATCCTGATCTCGATCCCAATCCCAATCCTGATCCTGATCTGGATCCTGATCCTGATCCTGACTCCAGTCCTGATCTCAGTTCTGATCCTGATCCCAATCCCAATCCCGATCCTGACCCCAGTTCTGATCCTGATCCTGATCCCAGTCCTGATTCTGATGCTGACTCCAATCCCAATCCCAATCCCAATCCTGGTCCCGATCCCAATCCTAACCCCAATTCTGATCCCAATCCCGATCCTGATCCCGGTCCTAGTCCTGATTCTGATCCTGACTCCAATCCTGACCCCAATCTCAACCCCAGTTCTGATCCCAATCCTGATCCTGATCTCAGTCCTGACCCTGATCCTGATTCCAGTCCCAATCCCAATCCCAATCCAAATCCTGATCCCGACCCTGACCCCAATCCTGACCCCAATCCTGATTTTGATCCTGACCCCAATCTTGATCTTGATCCCAATCCTGATCCGATCTCAATCCCAATCCTTATCCCATTCCTGATCCTGAGCCTGAACCCGATCCCAATCCCAATCCTGATCCTGGTCCCAATCCCGACCCCAATTCTGATCCCAATCCCAGTCCTCATCCTGATCTCGATCCTGATCCCAATCCTAATCCCCGTCCTGATTCTGACCCTGATACCAATCCTGATTCCAATTCCTATCCCGATCCTGAACCCGATCCCAATCCCAATCCTGATCCTGATCCCAGTCCTGGTCCCAGCCCTGATCCCAATCCCCATCCTGATCCTGACTCCAGTTCTGATCCCAGTCCTGACTCCAATGCTGCCCCCAATCCCAATCCCAATCCCAGTCCCAAAACTGATCCCAATCCCAATCCCAATCCCGATCCCGATCCCGATCCCAATCCCGATCCCGTCTCTGCCGTTCCAGCCCTGCAGCTGCTGCTCAAGGATCCGGTTCCAGCTGTGAGGGTCAAGGTGGCCGAAACCCTGGGACGCCTCGTCCGCCTCCTCTGAATCCTGGAATTCCCAAAATTCCCCAAATTCCCAGGATTTCCCAGCTCCGAGACCCTGGGACGTCTCATCCTCCTCCTCCAAATCCCAAAATTCCTGGAAATTCCCGGGAGTTCCCAGCTCTGAGACCCTGGGACACCTCATCCGCCTCCTCCAAATCCTGAAATTCCCAAAATTCCCAGGAATTCCCAGCTCCAAGACCCTGGGACACCTCATCTGAATCTCAGAATTCCCAAAATTCCTGAAAATTCCCAGGAATTCCCAGCTCTGAGACCCTGGGATGCCTCATCTGCCTCCTCTGAATCCCAGAATTCCCAAAATTCCCGAAAATTCCTGGGAATTCCCGGCTCCGCTCAGCAATACCCCGGGGGATCCCAATCCATGGGAAAAGTCTTCCATCGCCTCCATCCTCGGGGACAAAAAAAGTGGGAAAACGGAATTTGGGATGGGATCCATTCCCAGCCTTCCACCCCCATCCCCCTCTGCTGCTTCCAGGTGGATAACGGGATCCAATTCCCAAAATTCCCACCTGGAATTCCCACCTGGAATTCCCCCCTGTACAGAGACCTGTTTTTAAATAAAGCTTTTGGCTCCCGAATTTTGGCTCTCTGGAATTCTGGGGGGTGGGAAGGGGGGATCCCACCGGTGCCTCCATGGGGACCAGCCAGGGCTTCCTCCCGGCCTCTCATCCACAGGGAAAACCCTGGAATTTCCCGGCTGGTCCTGCCCCGTTTCTGTCCCCCCTCCGGCTTTTCCTTTGGGATCCTGGCCCAGATCCCATCCCAGACCCCATCCCAGTTCCTATGCCAGATCCTATTCCAAATCCTTTTCCAAATCCTTTTCCAAGTCCTATCCCAGATCCTATCCCCGATCCCATTCCAGATTCCCATCCCAGTTCCTGTTTCAGATCCCATTCCAGGTCTTTTTACAAGTCCTACTCCACATCCCATTCCTAGTCCAGATCCCATTCCAGATCCTATTTCAGAACTAATTCCAAATCCTTTTCCAGACCCATTTCCAGATCCTGTTCCAGCTCCTATCCCAGATCCCATTCCAGATCCAATTCCAGGTCCCATTCCAGTTCCTATCCCAGACCCAATTCCAGATATTTTTCCAGACCCAATTCCAGATCCCATCCCAGTTTCTATTCCACATCCCATTCCTGATCCTATTCCAGTTCCTGTTCAAAACCCTTTTCCAGATTCTATCCCAGATCCCATTTCTGATCCTATTCCCAATCTCACTGCAGGTCCCATTCCAGATCCTGTTCCAAGTCCTATCCCAGATCCCATTCCAGATCCCATCCCAGGTCCCATTCCAGATCCCATCCCAGGTCTCCTTCCAAGTCCTACTCCACATCCCAATCCAGTTCCTATTCCAGGTCCTTTTCAAGATCCCATTCCACGTCCTATCAGAGATCCTTTTCCAGGTCTCATTCCAGATCCCATTCCAGCTCCTATTCCAGATCCCATTCCAGTTCCTATTCCAGGTCCTGTCCCAGATCCTCTTGCAGGTCCCATTCCAGTTCCTATTCCAAATCCCATTCCAGATCCTTTCCCAGATCCCATTCCATATCCCATTCCAAATCCCATTCCAGATCCTTTACCAGGCCCAATTCCAGATCCCATTCCAGATGCCATTCCAGCTCCTATTCCAGATAATTTTCCAGACCCAATTCCTGGTCCCATTCCAGATCCTATCCCACATCCCATTCCAGACCCAATTCCACATCCTGTTCCAGTTCCTATTCCAGCTCCCATTCCAGGTCCTATTTCAGATCCTATCCCAGATCCCATTCCTGATCCCATTCCAGTTCCCATTCCAGATCCTTTTCCAGATCCCATTCCAGTTCTTATTCCAGATCCTTTTCCAGACCAAATTCCACATCCAGTTCCAGATCCTACCCCAGATCCAATTCCAAATCCCATTCCAGATCCTTTTCCAAGTCCCATTCAAAATTCTATTCCAGATCCCATTCCAGACCCAATTCCACGTCAATTCTAGATCCTTTTCCGGATCCCATTCCAGATACTATTCCAGTTTCTGCTCCAAACCCCTTCCCAGGTCCCATTCCAGTTCCTGTTCCAGATCCTTTTCCAGGTCCCATTCCAGGTCCCTTTCCAGATCCTTTTACAGATCCCATTCCAGGTCCTGCTCCATTCCGTGGCCTCTTTTCCTGGGATAAATCAGATCCAGGGAATCTCATCCTCTGTTCTGGTCACTTCCAGCTTTTCCATTGGGATCCTATCCCAGATCCTATCCAAAATCCCATTCCAGATCCTATCCAAAATCCCATTCCAGGTCCTATTCCAAATCCTATCCCAGATCCTATCCCAGGTCCCATTCCATGCAAAAAAAGGCTTTCATGATTCCAGTGGATCCTGGGAATTCTACGTGTTGGGAATGTGGGGATGGGATTGGGATGGGGATATTTGGGAATGTGAGGATGGGACTGGGGACACCCAGGGGGAATGTGGGAATGGGAACATTGGGGAACTCAGGACACAAAGAGTCTGGAATTGTACCCAGAAAATCCTTCCATGAGCCCTGGGAATTCTGATCCTGGTGGATCCCTATGTGTACGGAATGTGAGGATGGGATTGGGATGGGGATCCTCAGGAATGTGGGAATTGGGATGGGAATGGGGACATGGAGGGATGTGGGAATGGGAATATTGGGAATTCAGGGCATGAAGATCCCGGAATTGTATCCCAAAAAAACCTTTATTCAGTACTGGGAACGAGAATTCTGATGGTGGCAGATCCCAGTGGATCAGGTCAGGAATGTCAGGTGTAGGGAATGTGGGAATGGGAATATTGGGGAATTCAGGACACAAAGAGCCTGGAATTGTATCACAAAAAAGCCTTTATTGAGCCTTGGGAATGGGAATTCCAATGGTGGTGGAGTGGATCAGGTTGGGAATGTCAGGTGTAGGAAATGTGGGGATGGGAATATTGAGGGATGTGGGAATGGGAACATTGGGGAATTCAGGACACAAAGAGTCTGGAATTGTATCCCAAAAAATCCTTTACTAAGCTCTGGGAATTCCAATTGTGGCAGATCCAGGTGGATCCCAGTGGATCCATTGGATTTCTGTGGTGTGGGGAATGTGGGGATGGGACTGGGGACATTGAGGGATGTGGGAATGGGAACATTGGGGAACTCAGGACAAAAAGAGCCTGGAATTGTATCCCAAAAAAACCTTTATTGAGTACTGGGAATTCCGATTGTGGCAGATCCTGATGGATCCCTGGCAGATTCCCACGGGAAATGTCAGGTGTGGGAATGTGGGGTGGGACTGGGGACACTGAGGGATGTGGGAATGGGAATATTGGGGAATTCAGGACACAAAGAGTCTGGAACTGTATCCCAAAAAATCCTTTATTGAGTACTGGGAACGGGAATTCCAATGGTGGCAGATCCCTGTGGATCCTGCTGGGAATGTCAAGAGTGGGGAATGTGGGGATGGGACTGGGGACACTGAGGGATGTGGGAATGGGAATATTGGGGAATTCAGCACACAGAGATCCCAGGATCGTATCCAAAAAAAGCCTTTATTGAGCACAGGGAATTCCTAAGGCAGCGGATCCCTGTGGATCTTTGCGGGCAGATCAGCTACAGAGGCACACGGTGCCATCGCAGAAGAGCCAGGGATCCCTCTGGATCCTGCTGGATCCCATTGGATCCCTGTGGATCAGGTGCAGAGGCGCAGGGTGCAGTCGGCGCTGGAGGAGAAGGGGCAGGGCTGCTGGGGGTGGATCCAAGTGGATCCCCCTGGAACCCAGGTGAATCCAAGGTGGATCCAGGTGGATCCCAGGTGGATCCCATTGGATCAGGTGTAGAGGCGCATGGTTCCATCAGCCCCGGAGGAGAAGATCCAGGGCTGCTGGAGGTGGATCCAGGTGGAACCCAGGTGGATCCCTGAGGATCTCACTGGAACCCCGTGGATCTGGGTGGATCCCAGTGGGTCCCAGTGGATCCCCATGGGTGGATGGATCATGTGTAGAGGCGCACGGTTCCGTCAGCCCCGGAGGAGAAGAGCCAGGGCTGCTGGGGGTGGATCCCTATGGAACCCAGGTGGATCCCAGGGGATCCTGTTGGATCAGGTGTAGAGTCTGACGGTTCCGTCGGCCCCCGAGGAGAAGAGCCAGGGCTGCTGGGGGTGGAAGGCGACGTCGAGCACGCCGAGGTCCAGGGTGGGCGCGTGGCCCTTGAGCACCTTGAGCGGCACCAGCAGCGCGTTCTGCAGCAGGTCACTGCACACGGGGAGAGAGAGAGGGGGGAAAAATGGGAATGCTGGCACGGGAATGGGAATTGTCTCAATGGGAACGGGAATGCTGGCACTGGAATGGGAATGATGGGAATGGGGATGGGAATGGGAATGATGGCATCGGGAATGGGAATGATGGGAGTGGGAACGGGAATTCTCACAGGGGTGATGGGAATTCTTACATTGGGATGGGAATGACGGGACAGGGAATGGGAATTCTGACACCGGGAACAGGAATTATGACAGAGGGGATGGGAATGACAGCAGTGGGCATGGGAATGCTGGGAGTGGGAATGGGAATTCTGACACTGGAAATGAGAACTCCAGGAGTGGGAATGGGAATTCTGACAGTGGGAATGGGAATGACAGGACGGGGCATAGGAGTGCTGGGAGGGCGAATGGAAATTCTAGGAGTAGGAATGGGAATTCTCACAGTGGGAATGGGAACTCCAGGAGTGGGAATGGGAGTTCTGACACCAGGAATGGGAATTGTGGGAGTGTGGATGGAAATTCTGACACTGGGATGGGAATTCTGGAACTGGGAATTCCGGGAGCGGGAACGGGAATTCTGACACTGGGAATGGGAATTCTCACAATGGGAACAGGGACTCTGGGAGCAGGAATGGGAATTCTGACACCGGGAATGGGAATTCTGGGAGTGGGGATAGGAATTCCAGGAGCAGGAATGCCAGGAGTGGGGATGGGAACACCTGGAGTGGGAATTCTGGGAGTGGGGATGAGAGTTCTCACTGGAAATGGCAATCCTGACAGTAGGGATGGGAACTCTCACACTGGGAACGGGAATGCTGACACTGGGAGTGGGAATTCTGGGAGCAGGGATGGGAATTCTGGGAGCGGGAATGGGAACTCCGACAGAGGGAATGGGAATTCTGACACTGGGACATGGGAATGACGGCAGTGGGGATGGGAATTCCCACAGTGGTAGTGAATTCTGACAGTGGGAATGGGAATTCTGGGAGCAGGAATGGGAATTCTGGGAGTAGGAATTGGAATTCTGACACTGGGGATGGGAATTCTGGCAGTGGGGATGGGAATTCTGGCAGTGGGGATGGGAATTCTGGGAGCTGGAATGGAAATGCTGGGAGTGAGGATGGGAATTCTGACACCGGGAGTGGGAATTCTGACAGAAGGAATGGGAATTCTGGAAGAGGGATGGGAATTCTGGGAGCTGGAATGGGAATTCTGACAGTGGGATGGGAATCTTGGGAGTGGGGATGGGAATTCTGACACCGGGGTTGGGAAATCTCACTTTGGGAATGGGAATTCTCACAATGGGAACAGGAATTCTGGGAGTGGGAATGGGAAGTCTCACACTGAGAGTGGGAATTCTTACAGTGGAAATGGGAATTCTGACACTGGGAATGGGAATTCTGGCAGTGGGGATGGGAATTCTGGGAGCGGGAATGGGAATTCTCACATTGGGAATGGGAATTCTCACATTGGGAATGGGAATGCCAGGAGGTTTGCCCACCATGGGACCCCCAGAACCGCTGCTCCCACCCCCAGATCCCAGTGGGAAGGAGCCAATCCCAGATAATTCCAGGATTCCCCAAAAGCTCCCCAAAAACACTGCTGGACCCCAAGGAGCCCAAAGAGAGGGATCTGATCCTGGAAATCCCACAAATTCCATAAATCCCGTCAATCCCGTAAATCCCATAAATAAATTCATAAATCCCATTAATCAATCCCATAAATCCCATAGATAAATCCCATAAATAAATCCCATAAATTCCCATAAATAAAGCCCATTAATCAATCCCGTAAATAAATCCCACAAATCCCATAAATAAATCCTGTAAATAAATCCATAAACCCCATAAATAAATCCATAAATCCCATCCATAAATCCCATCAATCCCAATAATAAATCCTATAAATTGCCATAAATAAATTCCATGAATCCCACAAATAAATCCACAAATCCCATAAATCAATCCCATAAATCCCACAGACAAATCCCATAAATAAATCTCATAGATCCCACAAATCCCATAAATTGATCCCATAAATCCTACAAACAAATCCCATAAATAAATCCCAAAAATCCACTAAATAAATCCAGTAAATCCCCTAAATAAATCCAGTAAATAAATCCCATAAATCCACTAAATAAATCCTATAAACAAATCCTGGAAATAAATCCCAGAAATCCCATAAATAAATCCATAAATTCCACAGATAAATCCCCTAAATAAATCCCATAACTAAATACATAAATCCCATAAATAAATCCCCTAAATAAATCTCATAAATGCCACAAACAAATCCCGTGAATCCCATAAGTAAATCCCATAAATCCCACAAACAGATCCTGTAAATAAATCCATAAATCCCACAAATAAACCCCATAAATCCAGTTAAAAAATCCCATAAATAAATCCCAGAAATCAATCCCATAAATAAATCCCCAAATCCCATTAAAAAATCCATAAATTCCATAAATAAATCCCATAAAGAAATCCATAAATCCTACAGACACATCCCATAAATAAATCCCATAGAATCCCATAAATAAACCCCCAAAAATTCCACAGATAAGTCCTCTAAATAAATCTATAAATCCCACAAGCAAATCCCATAAATAAATCCCATAAATCCGATAAACAAATCCCATAAATAAATTCCATAAACAAATCCATAAATTCCATAAACAAATCCCATAAATCCATACATCCCCTAAATAAATCTCCTAAATTCCCGTAAATAAATCCCATCAATAAATCCCAAAAACAAACCCCATAAATAAATCCTGTAAATACCATAAACCAATCCATAAATCCCATAATTAAATTCCATAAATAAATTCCAAAAATTCCTATAAACAAACCCCATAAATCCCACAAACGATTCCCGTGAATGCCCTAAATAAATCCCACAAACAATTCCTGTGACTCCTACAAATAAAGGCCATAAATAAATTCAACAAATTAATCCATAACTCCCATATATAAATCCCATAAATCCCACAGGTAAATCCCCTAAATAAATCCATAAATCCTATCAATAAATCCCATAAATTCCCATAAATAAATCCCATAAATAAATCCCTAAATCCCATAAATAAACTCCATAAATAAATCCCATACATAAATCATAAATCCCATCAATAAATCCCACAAATAAATTCATAAATCCCCTAAACAAATCCCATAAATCCCCCAAACAAATCCCGTAAATCCCGTGACAATTCCCGGTGAATCCCACAAACAAATCCCACAAATCCCCCAAATAATTCCCATAAATCCCATGACAATTCCCAGTGAATCCCACAAACAAATCCCACAAACAAATCCCATAATTCCCACAAACAAATCCCACAAATCCCATGATAATTCCCGGTGAATCCCACAAACAAATCCCATAAATCCCCTAAATAAATCCCGTAAATCCCGTGACAATTCCCGGTGAATCCCACAAACAAATCCCACAAATCCCACACACAATTCCCATGAATCCCACAAACAAATCCCATAAATCCCATGACAATTCCCGTGAATCCCACAAACAAATCCCATGAATCCCATGGCAATTCCCGGTGAATCCCACAAACAAATCCCACAAACGAATCCCATAATTCCCACAAACAAATCCCACAAATCCCATGATAATTCCCGGTGAATCCCACAAACAAATCCCATAAA
>JAWWEX010000108.1:8340289-8360986 GCA_035583215.1 Arremon brunneinucha
GCGAATCCCGTGACAATTCCCGGTGAATCCCCCAAACAAATCCCGCGAATCCCGTGACAATTCCCGGTGAATCCCCCCAACAAACCCCAGGAACCCCCCGGAGGAATCGCGCGGATCGATCCCAGCGCGTTGCGCACTTGTAGACCATGCCGTGGCAGACGATGACGGAGCCGTCGTCGGAGCCGGAGGCGAACAGGGGGTAGCGGCGGTGGAACGCCACCGAGCGCACCGCGCGCCCGTGGTGCCTGCCGGCGGGAGGGAAAACGGGAATCAGAGTGGGAAAAATACCGGGAAAAATACCGGGAAAAATACCGGGAATTAGAGCAGGGAAAAACAACGGGAAAAATACCGGGAAAAATGGGAATTAGCACCGGGAAAAATGGGAATCAGAAATGGAAAAAACAACGGGAAAAATACGGGGAAAAATGGGAATTAGAGCAGGGAAAAATACCGGGAAAAATACCGGGAAAAATGGGAATTAGCACCGGGAAAAATGGAAATCAGAAATGGGAAAAACAACGGGAAAAATACCGTGAAAAATGGGAATTAGCACCGGGAAAAATGGGAATCAGAAATGGGAAAAACAACGGGAAAAATACCGGGAAAAATGGGAATCAGAAATGGGAGAACAACGGGAAAACAATGGGAAAAATACCGGGAAAAATACTGGGAATTAGCACCGGGAAAAATGGGAATCAGAATGGGAAAACAAAGGGAAAATACCAGGAAAAGTGGGAATTAGAACAGGGAAAAATGGGAATCAGAATGGGAAAACAACGGGAAAAATACTGGGAATTAGCAACGGGAAAAATGGGAATCAGCAACGGGAGAAACAACGGGTAAAATGGGAATCAAAACAGGGAAAACACTGGGGAAAATGGGAATCAGAGCAGGGAAAAACACTGGGAAAAGTGGGAATTAGTGCCAGGAAAAACAGGAATTAGCACTGGGAAAACCACCGGGAAAAACAGGAATCAGTGCCAAGAAAAACAGGAATTAGCACTGGGAAAAACACCAGGAAAAACACGAGGAAAAACAGGAATCAGTGCCAGGAGAAACGGGAATTAGCACAGGAAAAACACCAGGAAAAACAGGGATCAGCACCAGGAAAAACACTGGGACAGACACTGGGAAAAATGGGAATCAGCACCAGGAAAAACACCAGGAATAACCACGGTAAACATTGGGAATATGGGAATCAGCAACAGGAAAAACACTGGGAAAATAGGAATCAGAGCCAGGAAAAATGAGAATCAGTACAAGGAAAAACAGGAATCAGCAATGGGAAAAACACCAGGAAAATTGGGAATTAGCAGTGGGAAAAACATCAGGATAAACAGGAATCAGTGCCGGGATAAACATTGGGAAAAATGGGAATTAGCAATGGGAAAAACACCGGGATAGACACCAGGAAAAACGGGAATTAGCACCGGGAAAAACAACAGGAAAAATGGGAATCAGCAATGGGAAAACGGGAATCAGCACCGGGAAAAACATCAGGAAAAATGGGAATCAGAACAGGGAAAAACACCGGGAAAAACATTGGGAAAACGGGAATCAGCAATGGGATAAACACCGGGAAAATAGGAATCAGAGCCAGGAAAAACAATGGGGAAATGGGAATCAGAACATGGAAAAACACTGGGATATACACCAGGAAAAAGGGGAATCAGCAGTGGGATAGACATAGAGAAAAACGGGAATTAGCAGTGGGGAAAACACCGGGACAAAAACTGGGATAAATGGGAATTAGAGTCTGGGAAAATGGGAATCTGCACCAGGAAAAACACTGGGATAAACGGGAATCAGCACTGGGGAAAAATGGGAATCAGCGCTGGGATAAACACCAGGAAAAACCAGGAAAAACGCCGGGAAAAACACAGGAATCAGCACTAAGATAAACACTGGGAAAACAGGAATTAGCACTGAGAAAAACGGGAATCAGCAATGGGAAAAACACCAGGAATAATGGGAATTGGAGCCTGGGACAATAGGAATCAGAGCCCGGGAAAATGGGAATCAGCATCAGGAAAAACACCGGGAAAAACAGGAATCAGCACTGGGAAAAACACCGGGATAGACACCGGGAAAAACGGGAATCAGAGCCCAGAAAATGGGATGAACAAAAACCTGGGACGAGCTGGGATTTGCAGCTGCCAGGGAGAGCCGGGACACTGGGAATGCTCCCAGGACAATCCCAGCGGATCCCAGAATCCAGGGAGAGCCGGGACACTGGGAATGCTCCCAGGGGATCCCAGCAGATCCCGGGATTCCTCAGGAACCCCAGGACTCACCTCAGCAGCCGGTAGGGCCGCGTGGACAGGTCCAGGTCAAACCAGGCCAGCTTGCTGTCGTAGCTGCCGCAGATCACGTTGTCCCCTACGGAAAAACGCCGGGATCAGCGGGATCCCCTCATTCCCGCGAGGAATCCCCTCATTCCCGGGGGGGATCCCGCACCTCCGGGGTGCACGGCCATGCTGGAGATCCACTGGCAGTTGCTCTGCAGTTTCTTGGTGAGCTCCTGGCGCAGCAGGTTGTAGACGCGCACGGACCGCTGCGAGGCCACCAGGAAGTAGGGCCGGAGCGGGTGGAACCGCACGCACTGGATCATGCCGGGGCTCTTCCGGAACGGATCCTGGCTCCAGCGCCGGCTGCTCTGGTGGATCAGCACCTGCCGGCCGCCGGGGTTCCGCACCACCGACGCCCAGTAGTCGCCCTTGCCGTGCCACGTCACCTGCGTCACCGGCTGGGAATGCAATGGGATTGGGATTGGGACTGGGGATCCGAGTGAGATCCCAAGATCCTGATCTTCTGGATCATCCCAGAGCTCCTCAAAGTGGGAATGGGACTGGGATTCAGGTGAGATCCCAAAATCCCGACCCTCTGGATCACCACCGATGCCCAGTAGTCGCCCTTGCCGTGCCACGTCACCTGCGTCACCGGCTGGGAATGGGATCACAAATGGGATCAGGAACGGGATCCGGGTCAGATCCCAAGATCCTGACCCTCTGGATCATCCCAGAGCTCCTCAAGGTGGGATTGAGATGGGAATCCGAGTGAGATCCCAAAATCCCAACCCTCTGGATCACCACCGACGCCCAGTAGTCGCCCTTGCCGTGCCACGTCACCTGCGTCACCGGCTGGGAATGGGATCAGAAATGGGATCAGAAACGGGATCCGGGTGAGATCCCAAAATCCCGACCCTCTGCATCACCACTAGGGCACAGGAATCACCCTTGCTGTGCCATGTCATCTGTGTCACCGGCTGGGAATGGGAAAGAGAAAGGAATGGGATCCAGGCGAGATCCCAACCCTCTGAATCATCCTGGAGCTCCTCAAGATGGGAATGGGATTGGGATTGGGATCCAGGTGACATCCCAAAATCCTGAGGCTCTGGATCATCACAGGGCTCCTTGGGGTGGGATTGGGATTTGGATCCAGGCGAGATCCCAAAATCCTGACCCTCTGATCACCAGCAGGGCACAGGAATTGCCCTGGCTGTGCCACGTCACCTGCGTCATCAGCGGGGAATGGAATGGGATTGGGATCCAGGTGAGATCCTGAAATCTCGACCCTCTGGATCATGATGCAGCACAGGAATTGCCCTGGCTGTGCCACGTCACCTGCATCACCGGCTGGCTGGGAATGGGAATGGCATTGGGAACAGGATCCGGGTCAGATCCCAAAATCCCAACCCTCTGGATCACCACAGGGGCACAGGAATCGCCCTTGCCGTGCCACGTCACCTGTGTCACTGGCTGGGAATGGGATCAGGAATGGGATCCAGGTCAGATCCCAAAATCCCGACTCTCTGGATCACCACCGGGGCACAGGAATGGCCCCGGCTGTGCCACATCACCTGTGTCACCAGCTGGGAATGGAATGGGAATGGGTTTGGGATCAGGAATGGGATTTGGATCCAGGTCAGATCCCAAAATCCCGACCCTCCGGATCACCATTGGGGCACAGGAATCGCCCTGGCTGTGCCACGTCACCTGTGTCACTGGCTGGGAACAAAATGGGAATGGGAATTGGGTCAGATCCCGAAATCCCGACCCTCCAGATCACCATGGAGGTCTGGGAATCTCCCTTGTTGTGCCACGTCACCTGGTATGGTATGGGATTGGGAATAGGATCAGGAATGGGATTGGGATATGGGTGAGATCCTGAAATCCCGACCCTCTGGATCACCACCGACGCCCAGTAATCGCCCTTGCTGCACCACATCACCTGTGTCACCAGCTGGGAATGCAATAGGATTGGGATCGGGATCAGGAACGGGATCCGGGTGAGATCCCGAAATCCCGACCCTCTGGATCACCACCGGGGCACAGGAATCGCCCCGGCTGTGCCGTGTCACCTGTGTCACCAGCTGGGAATGCAATGGGAATGGGATTGGGATCCAGGTGAGATCCCAAGAACCTGAGCCTCCGATCATCCCAGAGCTCCTCAAGGTGGGATTGAGAAGGGAATTCCATTCCAAAATCCCAACCCTCTGGATCACCATCCCAATCCCAACCATCTGGATTGCCCAAGAATTGTTCTGGATGTGGCATATGACCAGCGTCACTCGCTGCAACGGGATCGGGAATGGGATTGGGATCTGGGTGAGATCCCAAAATCCCAACCCTCTGGATCACCACTGAGGCACAGGAATCACCCTGGCCGCGCCACATCACCTGTGTCACCGGCTGGGAATGGAATGGGATTGGGATCAGGAACAGGATCTGGGTGAGATCCCGAAATCCCAACCCTCTGGATCACCACCAAGGCCCAGGAATCGTCCACGTCACCTGCCTCAGCAGCTGGGAATGGATTGCGATTGGGATCCGGGTGAGATCCCAAAATCCTGACCCTGTGGATCCCCACTGGGGCACAGGAATTGCCCTGGTCGTGCCGTGTCATCTGTGTCACTGGTTGGGAATGGAATGGGAATGGGTTTGGGATCTAGGTGAGATCCTGAGATTCTGACCCTCTGGATCATCCCAGAGATACTCAAGGTGGGAATGGGATTGGGATCTGGGTGAGATCCCAAAATCCCGACCCTCTGGATCACCACTGCCACACAGGAATCACCATGCCATGTCACCTGTGTCACCAGCTGGGAATGGAATGGAATGGGATCAGAATTAGGAACAGGAATGGGACTGGGATCTGGGTGAGATCCCGATATCCTGACCCTCTGGATCACCACTGAGGCCCAGTAATCGCCCTGGCTGTGCCACATCACCTGTGTCACCAGCTGAAATGGGATCGAGATCGGGAATGAAACTGGGATCCGGGTGAGATCCCAATTTCCCAACCCTCTGGATCATCCCAGAGCTCCTCAAGGTGGGAATGGGATTGGGATCTGGGTGAGATCCTGAAATCCCAACCCTCTGGATCACCACCAGGGCACAGGAATCGTCCACGTCACCTGCCTCAGGAGCTGGGAATGGGAACATGACTGGGATCCAGGTGAGATCCCAAGATCCAGATCTTCTGGATCATGCCAGAGCTCCTTGGGGAGGGATTGGGGTTGGGATTGTGATGCAGATGAGATCCCACAATCCCAACCCTCTGGATGACCACTGGGGCCCGGGAATCGCCCTTGCCGTGCCACGTCACCCGCGTCACCGGCTGGGAATGGAATGGGATTGGGGTTGGGATTGGGATCTTGGTGAGATCCCAAAATCCCGACCCTCTGGATCACCACTGGGGCCCGGGAATCGCCCTCGCCGTGCCACGTCACCCGCGTCACCGGCTGGGAATGGGATCAGAAACGGGGTCAGGAACGGGATCCGGGTGAGATCCCAAACCATTGAATCATCCTGGAGTTCCTCAGGATAGGAATGAGAATGGGATTGCGATTGGGATCCAGGTGAGATCCCAAAATCTCGACCCTCTGGATCACCACTGGGGCACAAGGAATCGCCCTTGCCGTGCCACGTCACCTGCGTCACCGGCTGGGAATGGAATGGGATGGGGATCAGGATCAGGATCAGGATGAGGGTCAGATCCCGAAATCCCAACCCTCTGGATCAGCACCGAGGCCCAGTAGTCGCCCTTGCCGTGCCACATCACCTGTGTCACCGGCTGGGAATGGAATGGGATTGGGAATAGGATTGGGATCCTGGTGAGATCCCAAAATCCCGACCCTCTGGATCACCACCGGGGCACAGGAATCGCCCTGGCTGTGCCGTGTCACCTGTGTCACCAGCTGGGAATGGGAATGGGATTGGGATCTGGGTGAGATCCCGAAATCCCGACCCTCCAGATCACCATGGAGGCCCAGGAATGGCCCTGGCTGTGCCATATCACCTGCGTAACCGTCTGGGAATGGGATCGGAATTGGAATTAGATGGGAATGGGATTGGGATGAGAATGGGATAGGGATGATAAAAGGAATGGGATCTGTGTGAGATCCCAAGATCCCGATATTCTGGATCATCTGAAGCTCCTTGGGGTGGGAATGGGAATGGGATCCGAGTGAGATCCAGACTTGCTGTATCATCCCAGAGCTCCTCAGAGTGGGAATGGGAACGAGATTGGGAATGAGAACAGGAATGGGATCTGGGTGAGATCCCAAGATCCCGATATTCTGGATCATCCTGAAGCTCCTCGGGGTGGGAATGGGATCCGAGTGAGATCCTGAGTTTCTGGGGTGGGAATGGGAACGGGAACAGGAATGGGATCTGGGTAAGATCCCTAAATCCCAATTTTCTGGATCATCCTGGAGCTCCCCATGGTGGGAACAGCGGGATCAGGGAAGGGGAGAGGGTGAGAGTTTGGTTGGTGGGTCCAGGGATGGGAATGGGACTGGGATTGGGATTGGGAATGGGGGAGTTCCCAGGAGAGGCTGAGGGAGCTGTTGGGGCTCATCCCAGAGAAAATTGGGACTGAAGGGATCCAGGGGCAGTTTGGGATCTGCTCCAAGGAAATGAGGAATGTGGAAAGAGGGAATGAGCTCAAATTGGGATTTTTGGGAATATTCCACTGGAATCTGGGGAAAACAGGGATTTGGTGGGATCATGGTTGGGATGGGAATGGGGGAATTCCCAGGAGCAGCTGAAGGAGCTGGGGGGAGGGGGGGCTCATCCCAGAGAAAAGTGGGATTGAATGGATCCAGGGGGATCCAGGGCAGGATCTGCTCCAAGGGAATGGGACAGGACCCAAGGGAACGGCCTCAGGGTGGGATTTTTGGGAATATCTCCCAGGAATTTGGTGGAATTCTGGGATTTGGGGCCTCAGGAAGCAGGGAATGAACTGAGGCCGAGGATTCCCAGGAGAAGCTGGGAAAAGGGGCTGATCCCAGCTGGAATTCCTGTGGCTCAGGGAAATGTTCCCAGGGGATCCCTGGAAAATGGGGCTGGGGAAAGGCTCTGGCACTGCCCAGGATTCCTGGGAATGGGAAGGGATCCCTTGGGATGTGGAGAGAGGGTCAGGATCCTTTTGGGATCCTTCCCTTGGGATACAGAGGAGGGAAGAAGGATCCTCTTGGAATTGTGTCCCCTGGGATGCAGATGTGGAAAGGAGCCCAGGATCCTGGGCTGGGATTGACCCACAAGCCCCAAATCCTGGGAATGCCGATCCCACCTGAATCCCAGGAATGCCGATCCCAGCTGGATCCCAAGAACACCAATCCCACCTGGATCCCGGGAATGCCGATCCCACCCAGATCCTGGGAATCCCGATCCCACCTGGATCCCGGTAATGCAGATCCCAGCCGGATCCTGGGAATGCTGAACCCATCTAGATCCCAAAAATGCCAATCCCAGCCAGATGCCAGGAATGCTGAGCCGAAATAAATCCCAGGAATATCGATCCCACCCAGATTCTGGGAATGTTGATCCCACCCAGATCCCAAGAACACTGATCCTAGCTGGATCCTGGGAATGCCGACCTCAGCCGGATCCCGGGAATGCCAATCCCATCCAGATCCTGGGAATGCCAATCCCACACAGATCCCAGGAGTGCTGATCCCATCCGGATCCCAGCGGGATCCCAAGAACACCGATCCCACCTAGATCCTGGGAACACCAATCCCACCCAGATTCTGGGAATGCTGATCCTACCCAGATCCCAAGAACACTGATCCTAGCTGGATCCTGGGAATGCTGATCCCACCCAGCTCCTGGGAATGCCATTCCACCTGGCTCCCAGGAATGCTGATCCCACCCAGATTCCAGGAATGCCGATTGCACCCAGATCTGGGAATGCTGATCCCAGGAATGCCAAGGCCACCCAGATCCCAAGAACACCGATCCCACCCAAATCCTGGGAATGCCAATCCCACCCAGATCCCAAGAACACCAATCCCAGCTGGATCCCAAGAACACCGATCCCACCCAGATGCTGGGAATGCCAATCCCATCCAGATCCCAGAAATGCCGAGCCCACCTGGATCCCAGGAATGCCGATCCCACCCAGATCTTGGGAACACCGATCCCACCTAGATCGTGGGAATGCCGATCCCATCCAGATCCCAGGAACACCAATCCCACACAGATCCTAGGAGTGCTGATCCCAACCGGATCCCAGGAATACTGATCCTACCCGGATCCCAAGAACACCAATCCCACCCAGATCCTGGGAACACCAATCCCACCCAGATCCTGGGAATGCCAATCCCATCCAGATCTCAGGAATGCCGATCCCACCCAGATCCCAAGAACAATGATCCCACCCAGATCCTGGGAATGCCAAGGCCACCCAGATCCCAAGAACACCGATCCCACCCAGATCCCGGGAACACCAATCCCACCCAGATTCCAGGAATGTTGATCCCATCCAGATCCAGGGAATGCCGATCCCACCCGGATCCCAGGAACGATGATCCCACCCAAATCCCAGGAACGCTGATCTCACTCAGATCCTGGGAATGCCAATCCCACACAGATCCCAAAAACAATGATCCCAGCCGGATTTTGAGAATGCTGATCCCACCCAGATCCCAAGAACACTGATCCCACCTGGATCCCGGGAATGCTGATCCCACCCAGATCTCAGGAATGCCGAGGCCACCCAGATCCCAAGAACAATGATCCTACCCAGATCCCAGGAATGCTGATCCCACCCGGATCCCGGGGATGCTGATCCCACCCGGATCCTGGGAACGCCGAGCCCACCGAAATCCTGGGAATGCCGATTCCAGCCAGATCCCAGGGATTCCAATCCCAGCCGGATCCCAGGAATGGTGAGCCCACATGGATCCTCGGAATGCTGATCCCATCCAGATCTTGGGAATGCCAATCCCATCTGGATCCTGGTAATGCCAATCCCAACCAGATCCCAAGAACAATGATCCCAACCCAGATCCCAGGAATCCCAATGCCACCCAGATCCTGGGAATGCCGATCCCCCCCAAAATCCCGGGAAGGCCGCTGCCAGCCGTACCCCGGGAATGCCGGTCCCACCTTGCCGTGCTGCACCATCAGGCGGACGCCCTTGCTGCGCTGCTCGGGCCCGGCCGGCTCCCAGCGCGCCGGCTGCGGCCGCTCCTCCTGCGGCGCCCGCCACGCGTCCAGCAGCTGATCCGTGGCTGCCACCAGCAGCCGGTCCCCCAGGCACGGGTTCACCAGGAGCACCTGCTCGTCCCTGGAACGGGAAACTCGGGATCAGGGGGAATCCTCTGGGATCAGGGGGAATCCTCTGGGATCAGGGAACCCTGCCCAACAACACCTGCTCATCCCTGGGAATGGGAAATCTGGGATCAGGGGGAATCCTCTGGGATCAGGGGGAATCCTCTGGGATCAGGGGGAATCCTCTGGGATCAGGGAACCCTGCCCAACACCACCTGCTCATCCCTGGGAATGGGAAATCTGGGATCAGGGGGAATTCTCTGGGATCAGGGAATCCTCTGGGATCAGGGAACTCTGCCCAGGAGCAGCTGCTCATCCCTGGGGACGGGAAACACGGGATCAGGGGGAAATCTGGGATCAGGGAAACCATCCCAGGAGCACCTGCTCGTCCCTGGGGACGGGAAACATGGGATCAGGGGGAATCCTCTGGGATCAGGGGGAATCCTCTGGGATCAGGGAATCCTCCCCAGGAGCACTTGCTCATCCCTGGGAATGGAAAATCTGGGATCAAGGGGAATCCTCTGGGATCAGGGGAAGTCCAGGATCAGGGAATTCCTCCCAGGAGCACCTGCTCAACCCTGGGAACGGGAAACACGGGATCAGGGAAACCTCTGGGATCAGGGAACCCTGCCCAGGAGCAGCTGCTTATCCCTGGGGAATGGGAAACACGGGATCAGGGGGAATCCTCTGGGATCAGGGAATTCCCCCCAGGAGAACCTGCTCATTCCTGGGAATGGAAAATCTGGGATCAGGGAATCCTCTGGGATCAGGGAAACCATCCCAGGAGCACCTGCTCGTCCCTGGGAACGGGAAACACGGGATCAGGGGGAAATCTGAGATCTGGGAACCCTCTGGGATCAGGGGGAATCCTCTGGGATCATGGAACCCTGTCCAGGAGCACCTGCTCATCCCTGGGAATGGGAAACACAGGATCAAAGAATCTTCTGGGATCAGGGGGAAAACTGGGATCATGGAACCCTCCCTAGGAGCATCTGCGCATCCCTGGGAATGGGAAATCCGGGATCAGGGGGAATCCTCTGGGATCAGGGAATCTGCCGCAGGAGCACCTGCTTATTCCGAAGGAATCTGGGATCAGGGGAAATCCAGGATCAGGGAATTCCCCCCAAGGAGCACCTGCTCATCCCTGGGAATGGGAAATCTGGGAGTAAGGGGAAATCCGGGATCAGGGGAAATCCTCTGGGACCAGGGAATCCTTCCCAGGAGCACCTGCTCATCCCATGGGAATGGGAAATCCGGGATCAGGGGGAAATCTGGATCAGGGAACCCTCCTGTGGGACAGGATTGGGATTGGGCTGCTCCAGACTTCAGGCACGGAATGAACTCTGGCAGAGGATCTGGGATCTCCAGAGGAAAACCAGGAATGATCCCAGGGAATGATCCCTGGGAACTCGCAGGGTAATGGGACTGGGATTCCAGGAAAAACTGGGAATGATCCCCGGGAATGATCCCAGGGGACTCACATGGCCACCAGGCAGATGGAGGGATTGGGGTTCCAGGGGAATCTGGGAATGCTCCCAGGGAAATCCGGGAATGTGGGAATGTCCCAGGACACTCACACGGCCACGGCCACCAGGCAGATGGAGGGGTTGGGGTTCCAGCGAATGATTCCAGGGAAATTTGGGAATCTGGGAATGCACCCAAGGAAATCTGGGAATGTGGGAATGCTCCCGGGACACTCACACGGCCACGGCCACCAGGCAGATGGAGGGGTTGGGGTTCCAGGGAAATTTGGGAATGTGGGAAATTGGGAATGTTCCCATGGGACACTCACACGGCCACGGCCACGAGGCAGATGCTGGGGTTGGGGTTCCAGGGAAATTTGGGAATGTGGGAATGTGGGAATGTTCCCATGGGACACTCACACGGCCACGGCCACCAGGCAGATGGAGGGGTTGGGGTTCCAGGCCACGCTCTTGACCACGGATCCCACGGGCAGCGTGCGCAGGCAGCGCGCAGAGCTCACCTCCCAGAAACGCACCGTGCCGTCATCCGAGCCTGTGCGGGGAAACAACGGGACAGCAACGGGGTAACAACGGGGAAACAACGGGGTAACAACGGGGTAACAATGGGGTAACAACGGGGAAACAACGGGGAAACAACGGGACAACAACGGGGTAACAACGAGCTAACAACGGGGTAACAACGGGGTAACAACGAGCTAACAACGGGGAAACAACGGGGTAACAACGGGGTAACAACGGGGAAACAACGGGGTAACAACGGGGCAACAACGGGGTAACAACGGGGAAACAACGGGGTAACAACGGGGTAACAACGGGACAACAACGGGGAAACAGCGGGGAAACAACAGGGTAACAACGGGGAAACAACGGGGTAACAACGGGGTAACAACGGGGCAACAACGGGGCAACAACGGGACAACAACGGGACAACAACGGGGTAACAACGGGACAACAACGGTATAGAGGGGAATGGGATAACGGGATAATGGGATTGGGGATGGGAATGGGGATGGGATTGGCATTGGGATAATGGAAATGGCATAATGGGAATGGGATAATGGGATAATGGGATAATGGGATAATGAGGATGGGATAATGGGAATGGGGAGGGGGATGGCATAAGGGGATAATGGGATTGGGAATGTGATAATGGGAATGAGAATGGGAATGGGAATGGGATAATGGGGATGCGATAATGGGAATGGAATTGGGGTTGGGATAAGGGGATAATGGGATTGGGAATGTGATAATGGGAATGAGAATGGGAATATGAATGGGAATGGGAATGCAGATGGGGATGGAAACGGGATAATGGGGGATGGGATAATGGGATTAGGAATGGGATAATGGGAATGGGATATGGGAATGGAATTGGGGTTGGGATAAGGGGATAATGGGATTGGGAATGGGGATGGGATAAGGGGATAATGGGAATGAGGATGGGATTGGGATAATGGGAATGGGATAAAGAGACTGAGAATGGGGATGGCATAATCGGAATGGAATTGGGATTGGAATAAAAGGATACTGGAATAATGGAAATGGGAATAGGGATGGGATTAGGATAATGGGAATGGGATAATAGGAATGGGATAATGGGGATGGGGATGGGCATGGGATAACAGGAACGGGATAATGGGAATAGGACAATGGGATAATGAGGATGGGATAATGGGAATGGGGATGGGATAATGGGAATGGGATAATGGGGATGGGATTGGGAATGGGATAATGGGAATGGGAATGGGGATGGGATTGGGACAATGAGATAATGAAGATGAGATAATCCATCATTAGAGGATTATGGGAATGGGATAATGGGAATGGGGAAGGGGATGGCATAATGGGATAATGGGATAATGGGAATGACATTGGGATAATGGGAATAGGGATGGGATAATGGGAATGGGATAACGGGTTAATGGGAATGGGATAATGGGAATGGGAATGGGATAATGGGAATGGGATGGGGAATGGGGATAGGAACGGGATTCCCAGGAATGGGAATGAGATTGGGAATGAGAGTGGAATGGGATTGGGATAATGGGAATTGGATAATGGAATAACAGAAATGGGATTAGGAATGGGAGGATGGGAATGGAAATGGGATAACGGGAATGCGATTTGGATTGGGAATGGGATAATGGGAATGGAGATGGGAATTGGATTGGGAATGGGAATGGGATAACAGGAATGGGATTGGGACCCCAGAGCATCTGGAAAAGCTCTGGAGTTTTCCGGAGGCAGGACAGGGACAATCCCAGGATCCTCCCCCGGAGCCGAGGTTGGGATTTTCCAGTGGGAAAAGCCCCGATCCCAACCCTGGCCCCGGAGCAGCTCCGGCTGGATCTGGGCTGTGGATCCATGGGATTTATCCCGGGAATTCCCAATCCAGGGGCAGATCCGTACCTGACACCAACCACTGCCCGCTGGGGGAGACGCTGATGGTCCGCACCAGGCTGGAATGGCCACGGTAAATCTGGGAAAAAAAACGGGAATGAGGGAGAATCCCAAATCCCAGGAGCTCCACGGGAACCTCTGGGAGCTGCTCCGGAATCCTCGGGAAGGGAGGAGGAATTTGGGATTTTGGAAAGGGAGGAGGAATTTGGGATCTGAAGGGAGCACAGCCAAGGCCACCCCATCCCACATCCACAGGGATGGGAATTCCAGGGAATGGGGATTCCAGACCGGAACTGCAGCCCTTTCCAGGCGAATATTCCCGAAAATCCCAACCTGGGAGCAGATCCCGCCCTGGAGCCTCCTGGATCCCCTCAATCCCCCTTTTCTCTGGGATGAGCCCCCCCAGCTCCCTCAGCCTCTCCTGGGAATTCTCCCATTCCCATTCCCATCCATGAACCCACCAAATCCCAGAATTCCACCAAATCCCAGGGGAATATTCCCAAAAATCCCAACTTGAGCCCATTCCCTGGGTCCTGTCCCATTCCCTGGGAGCAGTTCCCATCCTGGACCCACCTGGATCCATTCCATCCTACTTTTCTTTGGGATGAGCCCCAACAGCTCCCTCAGCCTCTCCCGGGAACTCCTGCATTCCCATTCCAACCAAATCCCTGTTTGCCCATAATTCCAGGGGAATATTCCCAAAAAATCCCAACTTGAGCCCACTCCCTCCTTCCCCATCCCTTTTTCTCTAGAAGCAGATCCCAAACTCCCCCTGGATCCCTTCCATCCCACTTTTCTTCAGGATGAGCCCCCCCAGATCCTTCAGCATCGCCTGGGAACTCCCCCATTCCCACTCCCACCAAATCCCTGTTTGCCCCAAATTCCAGGTGGGAATATTCCCAAAAAAATCCCTCACCAGAGCCTGGGTGGTGGGGAAGGGCTGCAGATCCCTCGGCCGGGGCAGTTTGGGGATGAGATCCTCGGGATCCACGCTGACCTGCGGGACGGACACCACACCAACAATCCCATCTGCTCCCGACCCTCCGGCCGGGAATTCCGGCATTCCCGACCCAAAATTCCCGTTTTTCTGTGGGATCAGGGGCGCGCACCCTCATCTTGCGCTGGCGGGGGCAGAGGTAGAGGTCGAGGCAGCGCTCGAAGCGCTCGTGGATGAAGCGCGGGTAGGCGGGCACGGCGCGCAGGCTCGGGAAGCGCCGCGGGAGGAACGCCAGGCGCCGCTCCGACGGCTCCTGCTGCTGCCAGGCCAGCTCCTGGCGGGATAACAACGGGAATGTGGGATAACAGGATAGTGGGGATTGGGATAATGATAATGGGGATGGGAATGGGAAACGGGGATGGGATAATAGGATTGGGATGGGATAATAGGATTGGGAAAAATGGGAATGGGGAATGGGACAATGGGATAATGGGAATGGAGATGGGATTGGGAATGGGAAACGGGGATGGGGAATGGGAAGCGCCGCGGGACGAAGCTCAGGCGCCGCTCCGACGGCTCCTGCTGCTGCCAGGCCAGCTCCTGGCGGGATAACAACAACAACGGGATAACGGGATTGATGGGAATAATGGGATAATGGGATAATGGGAAAAATGGGGATGGGGAATGGGAATGGTGATGAGAAAATGACAATGGGATAATGGGAATGGGGATGGGATAATGGGAATGGGATAATGGGAATGGGATAATGGGAATGGGAATAGGACAATGTGATCGTGGGAATGGGGATGTGATAATGGCAATTGGGATGGGATAATGGGAATGGGATAATGGAGAACGGGCATGGGGAATGGGAATGGGAATGGGGAACAGGATAATGGAAAGGGTAAAAATGGGAATGGGGATGGGGAATGAGGATGGGAATGGGGAATGGGAAAAACGGGGATGGAAACGGGAAAATGGGAATGGGAAGGGTATGGGATTGCGATAATGGGGATGGGAAAAATGGGAATGGGAATGGAGATGGGGACGGGATAATGGGATAATGGGGATGGGATAATGAGAATGGGGAATGCAGATGGGAATGGGAATGAGGAAGGGAATGGGGAATGGGATAATGGGAATGGGATTGAGATAATGGGAATGGGATAATGGGAATGGAAATGGGATAATGGGAATGGGAAAAATGGGAATGGGGATGGGGAATGAAGATGGGGACAGGATAATGGGGATGGGGAAAAATGGGAATGGGGAATGGGGATGGGAATGGGATTTGGATAATGGGAATGGGATAATGGGAATGGAGATGGGGATGAGGAAAATGGGAATGGGAAGGGGAATGGGATGGGGACAATGGGAATGGGATAATGGGATGATGGGAATGGGGATGGGGAATGTGGAGGGGATAATGGGAATGGGAATGGGGAATGGGAATGGGATGGGAGGCCCTGGGCTCGGGAAGAGCCATTCCCAAGGATCGGGACCACTCCCATCAGCAGCTTCTTGGCCAGGATTTTCCACCCTCCTCATCCCATCGGGATCTTCCCATCCTCATCCCACGGGAGTTTGCCACCCTCCTCATCCCACTGGGATATTCCCACCCTGATCCCACTGGGATATTCCCACCCTCCTCACCCTCTCCCTCCTCATCCCACCAGGATTTCCCTGCCCGTTTTCCCCCCATCCATCCCCTCTGGATCCAAATCCCACTCCAGAGCCTCTCCCAGTTATCCAGGGACACCCCAATCCCTGGGGAGTGACCCCAAATCTCCCTCCGTTCCAAAGGATCCTGGAATGTTGCGGGTGGGAATTCCGAGCTGATCCCACTCCACGGGCGGCGGCAATTCCCAAAACTCATCCCCGGATGAAACACCCCACAAACTCCCTGGAAAAACTCCCTCCATTCCATGGGATCTTGGAATGCTCCAGGTGGGAATTCCGAGCTGATCCCATTCCATGGGCTGCGACAATTCCCAAAACTCATCCCTGAGCAATCCCAGGGATGAAATATCACGCAAAAACCTCCCTCCATTCCACGGGATCCTGGAATGCTCCGGGTGGGAATTCCGAGCTGATCCCACTCCATGGACAGTGACAATTCCCAAAACTGAGCAATTTTCCCACAAATTCCCAGGAAAAACTCCCTCCATTCCATGGGATCCGGGAATTCCCCAGGTGGGAATTCCGAGCTGATCCGAGTCCATGGGCAGCGGCAATTCCCAAAACTCCTCCCATCCATGAAGCAACCCCACAAATTCCCTGGAAAAACTCCCTCCATCCCATGGGATCCTGGAATGCTCCGGGTGGGAATTCTGAGCTGATCCCATCCCACTCCATGAGCAACGACAATTCCCAAAACTCACCCCTGGATGAAACATTCCCACAAATTCCCTGGAAAAACTCCCTCCATTCCACGGGATCCTGGAATGCTCTGGGTGGGAATTCCCAGCTGATCCAATTCCACGGGCAGCGACAATTCCCAATTCCCAATTCCCAATTCCCATCCATGAAACACCCCACAAATTCCCTGGAAAAACTCCCTCCATCCCACAGGATCCTGTAATTCTTTGGGTGGGAATTCCGAGCTGATCCCACTCCATGGGCAGCGACAATTCCCAAAACTCATCCCTGAGCAATTTTCCCACAAATTCCCAGGAAAAAGTCTGTCCATTCCACAGGATCCTGAAATGCCCTGGGTGGGAATTCCGAGCTGATCCCATCCCACTCCACGACCAGCGACAATTCCCAAAACTGAGCAATTTTTCCCCCAGATTCCCAGGAAAAAACCCTTCCAAACCCTACGCGATCCCCCCAGATCCCCTCCTTGGAGCGGCCCCGCGTGATCTCCCGGCATTCCCGGAATTTTCCGGCATTCCCGGCGCTCCCACCTCCTCGGGGCTGAGCAGGAACTCCGGGGGCGGGTTGTAGGACTCGGCGTGCCCCGGCAGCGGCGCCTTGGGCGCGGGCACGTGCATCTTGTGCCGGCCCAGCACCGAGCTGGGCTCCTCTCGCGCCCACAGGTCGTAGAAGGTGGCGGCGCTCTCCCTGGGCTTCCGCGGCTGGATCCAGCCCATCTTGATGGCGTGCACCAGCTTGGAGACCTGCGCAGCATTCCCGGGATTTGGGATGGGGCGGGAGGAGTTCCCCATCCTCCGCATCCCACCGGAGCTTTTCCAGCCGTCTCAGCTTTCCATGGATCCTCCTGATCCCTCCTGGATCTTCCCAATCTCCTCATCCCACCTGGATCCTCCTCAGCTTTCCATGGATCCTCCTGATCCCACCAGGATCTTTCCAATCTCATCCCATCTGGACCTTTCCATCCTCCTCATCCCAATGGAGCTGTTCCAGCCTCCTCAGCTTTCCGTGGATCCTCCTGATCCCACCTGGATCTTCCCAATCTCCTCATCCCAACTGGATCCTCCCAATCTCCTCATCCCACCTGGACCTTTCCAATCTCCCCATCCCACCTGGATCTTTCCAACCTCTTCATCCAACCAGGATCTTCCTGATCTTCTCATCCCACCTGGATCTTTCTGGTTTCCCCATACCACCAGAGCTTTTCCACCCTCCTCATTCCACTGGGACCTTTCCAATCGCCCCATCCCACCTGGATCTTTCCATCCTCCTCATCACAATGGAGCTTTTCCAGCCTTCTCAGCTTTTCATGGATCCACCTGATCTTTCCAACCTTCTCATCCCACCAGGATCTTTCCAATCTCCCCATCCCATCTGGATTTTTCCAACCTCTTCATCCAACCAGAGCTTTTCCAGCCTCCTCAGCTTTCCATGGATCCTCCTGATCCCACCCGGATCTTTCCAATCTCCTCATCCCAACTGGATCCTTCCAATCTCCTGATCCCACCTGGATCCTCCTCAGCTTTCCACGGATCCTCCTGATCCCACCTGGATCTTTCCAATCTCCTCATCCCTCCTCAACCAAGACCTTTCCAACCTTCTCATCCCACCTGCAACTTCCCACTCTCCCAGCTTTTCCAATCTCCTCATTCCATCGGAATCTTTCCAATCTCCTCATTCCACTGGGATCTTTCCATCCTCTTCAGTTTTTCCAATCTCCTCATCCCACCTGGATCTTCCCAATCTCCCCATCCCACCAGGGCTTTTCCACCCTCCTCATTCCACTGGGATCTTTCCAATTGCATGATCCCATCTGGATCCTATCATCCTCGTCATACCACAGGGATCTTCCCAATCTCCTCATCCCACTGGAGCTTTTCCACCCTCCTCAGCTTTCCATGGATCCTCCTGATCCCATCTGGATCTTTCCATCCTCCCCATCCCACCCGGATCTTTCCATTTCCTCGTTCCACCTGGATCTTTCCAAACTCCTCATCCCATCAGGATCTTCCCAATCTCCTGATTCCACCTGAATCTTTCCAACCTCCCCATCCCACCAGGGTTTTTCCACCCTCCTGATCCCACCAGGATCTTTCATTCTCCTTATCCCACCGGGATATTTCCAACCTCCCCACCCCATCAGGATCTTCCCAATCTCCTGATCCCACCTGGATCTTTCCAGTTTCCCCATTCCACCGGGATCTTTCCAATCTCCTGATCCCACCAGGATCTTTTCATTCTTCTCGTCCCACCGGGATCTTCCCAATCTCCCCATCCGACCAGGATCTTTCCATCATCTTCATCCAGCCAAGATCTTCCTGAACTCCTCATCCCACCGGGATCTTCCCAATCTCCTCATCCCACCTGGATCTTTCCATCCTCCCCATCCAACCAAGATCTTCCTGAACTCCTCATCCCACCGGGATCTTCCCAATCTCCCAATCCCACACGGATCTTTCCATCCTCCCCATCCCACCAGGATCTTCCCAATCTCCTGATCCCACCTGGACCTTCCCACCCTCCTCATCTTTCCCACCGGGATCTCCGCCCGGAATTCCGGCCTCTCTCCCACCTTTTCCTTCTCCACCAGGGAGGGGATGAAGCTCCGTTTGTCCGCGGGCCGGTTGGTCACCGGGTGGATCCGCACCTCGTGGGTGAAGAAATCCACGGACGGCTGGAACAACGGGAATGCTCAGACCCCAGCCCGCATTCCCGGTGGGAATTCCAGCCCCGGGGCCTCCCCTTTCAGCATTCCCAGAGGGAATTCCAGCCCCAGGTCCTCCCCTCCCACATTCCCCGTGGGAATTCCACCCCATTCTCTGTGGGAATTCCAGCCCCAGGACCTCCCCTTTCAGAATTCCGTTTGGGAATTCCATCCCTGAAGCTTCTTCCCACGCACTCCTGGAGGGAATTCCGCCCCGTTTCCTTTGGGAATTCCATCCCTGGGGCCTCATCTCCCACACTCCTGGTGAGAATTCCATGCCTGGGGCCTCTTCCCCTGCATTTCCACAGGGAATTCTGCCCCATCCTCTTAGGGAATTCCATCCCTGGGGTTTCCCCTTTCAGCATTCCCTGCAGGAATTCCATGCCTGGGGCCTCCCCATGGGTATTCTCAGCAGGAATTCCATCCCATTCCCTTTGGGAATTCCATCCCCGGAGCGTCCCCTTTCAGAATTCCCTTTGGGAATTCCATGCCCGGGGGCCTCACCATGGGCACTCCCACTGGGATTTCCACCCCATTCCCTGCAGGAATTCCATCCCTGGGGCCTCCCCATGGGAATTCTCAGCAGGAATTCCGCCCCATTCCCTTTCGGAATTCTGTCCCTGGGGCCTCACCTCCCAAATTCCTGGTGGGAATTCCACACCCAGGGCCCCCTCCCCTGCATTCCCACTGGGAATTCCACCCCATTTTCTGTGGGAATTCCATCCCTGGAGCCTCCCCATGGGCATTACCGGCAGGAATTCCATCCCTGGGGCCTCACCCCCCACACTCCCTTTGGGAATTCCACCTCTGGCACCTCCCCTTTCAGAATTCCCTTGGGACATTCCACCCCATTCCCTTTGGGAATTCCATCCCTGACGCCTCCCCATGGGTATTGTCAGTGGGAATTCCACCCCATTCCCCTTGGGAATCCCGCCCCATTCCCTTTGGGAATCCCACCCCATTCCCACTGGGAATCCCGCCCCAATCCCCCGTTCCCCACGGGGCCGGGCGGGTGTCCCTGCCCCACCTCGTAGGGGTCGAAGTTGACGTCCCCAAAGTGCCCCCGCTGCAGGCGCTGCACCAGCTCCAGCTGCTCCTCCGAGAGACACAGCTCCGCCCCCGTCTGGGGGTCCTGCACCGTGCGCCTGGGACAGACAGACAGATGGATGGACACACGGACACAGACACAGCTCCGCCCCCGTCTGGGGGTCCTGCACCGTGCGCCTGGGACAGACAGAC
>JAWWEX010000108.1:8361086-8376424 GCA_035583215.1 Arremon brunneinucha
ACATGGACACACAGATACAGACACAGCTCCGCCCCCGTGTGGGGGTCCTGCACCGTGCGCCTGGGACGGACAGACGGACACATGGACACACGGATACAGACACAGCTCTGCGCCCGTCTGGGGGTCCTGCACCGTGCGCCTGCCGACAGACAGACAGGCAGACATACAGACATGGATAGATGGACACAGGGACACACACGGATACAGACACAGCTAGGCCCCCGTCTGATGGTCCTGCACCGTGCACCTGCGGACAGACAGACGGACACATGGACACACGGATACAGACACAGCTTGGTCCCCGTCTGAGGGTCCTGCACCGTGCACCTGCGGACAGACAGACGGACAGATGGACAGATGGACAGACAGATACAGACACACACAGATACAGACACATCTCTGTGCCTGTCTGACGGTCCTGCACCGTGTGCCTGGGACAGACGGACAGACAGATGGACACATGGACACACAGATACAGACACAGCTCGGCCCCCGTCTGACGGTCCTGAACCGTGCGCCTGCGGACAGACAGACGGACAGACGGACAGACAGATACAGACACAGCTCCGCGCCCATCTGACGGTCCTGCACCGTGCGCCTGCGGACAGACAGACAGACACATGGACACACATGGATACAGACACAGCTCGGCCCCTGTCTGGTGGTCCTGCACCTTGCGCCTGCGGACAGACAGACGGACACATGGACACACCGACACACAGATGGACACACACAGATACAGACACAGCTCCGCGCCCGTCTGGCGGTCCTGCACCGTGCGCCTATGGACAGACAGACGGATGGACAGATGGACAGATGGACACACACGGATTGACACACGGATACAGACACAGCTCCGCGCCCGTCTGGCGGTCCTGCACCGTGCGCCTGCACACGGACGGACACACGGACACACGGATGGACACACCGACACGCGGGGCACACCGGCATGGGGGACAGGGATGGCGACATTGGGGTGGGGGACACGGGGATGAGGGACACAGGGATGGACACCGGGATGGACATGGGGATGGACACATGGATGGACAAAGAGATGGACACAGGGATAGACACATGGATGGACACATGGATGGACACGGGGATGTGGGACACTGGGATGGACATGGGGATGTACACCAGGATGGACACAGGGATGTTGGACGCTCGGATGTGGGACATGGGGATGGACACCAGGATATGGACACTGAAATCCCAGGATGGACATGGGGATGGACGACACAGAGATATGGACTCCAGAATCCCAGGATGGACACCAGGATGGACACTGGGATGGACACTGGGATGGACATTGGAATGTGGGACAGGCATGGATACTTGGATGGACACCAGGTTATGGACACCAGGATATGGACACTGGAATCCCAGAATGGACATGGGGATGGACACTGGGATGTGGGACACAGGGATGGACACTGGGATATGGACATCAGAATCCTGGGATGGACACCAGGATGTGGGACATGGGGGTGGACACAGGGATGGACACAGGGATGTGAAACACCAGGATGGACACAGGGATGAACACATGGATGTGGGACAGGGATGGACACTGGGATGGGCACAGGGATGGATGTGGGGATGTGGGACAGGGATGGACACTGGGATGGACACCAGGATATGGACACCGGGATATGGACATCTGAATCCCAGGATGGACCCAGGGATATGGACACAGGAATCCCAAGATGGACACTGGGATGGACACTGGGATGTGGACACAGGAATCCCAGGATGGACTCTGGGATGGACACCGGTATGTGGGACATGGGGATGGACACAGGGATGGACACCAGGACATGGACACTGGGATATGGACATCAGAATCCCAGGATGGACACTGTAATGGACACTGGAATGGACACCGGGATATGGACACAGGAATCCTGGGATGGATGTAGGGATGAACACTGGGATGGACACAGGGATGGACACCAGGATGGACACCAGATTATGGACACCAGAATTCTGGAATGGACACTGGAATGGACACCAGGATGGACACCAGGATGAGGGACACAGGGATGGACACAGGGATGGACACAGGGATGGACACAGGATGGACACGGGGATGGACACCAGGATGGACACGGGGATGGACACCAGGATGGGGGACACTGGGATATGGACACTGGGATATGGACACCGTGATGGACACAGGGATGTGAGACACCAGGATGGACACTGGGATGGACACTGGGATGGACACTGGGATGTGGGACACAGGGATGGACACCAGGATGGACACAGGAATCCCGGGATTGATGTGGGGATGTGGGACAGGGATGGACACTGGGATATGGGACATGGGGATGGACACTGGGATGGACAACAGGAATGAACGACAGGGATGTGGGACACAGGGATGGACACAGGGATGGACACAGGGATGGACACAGGGATGTGGACACAGGGATGGACACCAGGACGGACACCAGGATGGACACTGGGATGGACACCAGGATGGACACTGGGATGGACACCGGGATGGAGACAGGGATGGACACAGGGATGGACACAGGGATGTGGGACACAGGGATGTGGGACACTGGGATGGACACTGGGATATGGACACAGGGATGTGGGACACTGGGATGGACACTGGGATATGGACACTGGGATGTGGGACACTGGGATGGACACTGGGATGTGGGACACAGGGATGGACACAGGGATGGACACAGGGATGTGGGACACAGGGATGGACACAGGGATGTGGGACACAGGGATGGACACAGGGATGGACACTGGGATGTGGGACACAGGGATATGGACACTGGGATGTGGGACACAGGGATGGACACTGGGATGTGGGACACAGGGATATGGACACAGGGATATGGACACTGGGATATGGACACTGGGATGTGGGACACAGGGATGGACACAGGGATGTGGGACACGGGGATGGACACAGGGATGGACACAGGGATGGACACTGGGATGTGGGACACAGGGATGTGGGACACAGGGATGGACACAGGGATGGACACAGGGATGGACACTGGGATGTGGGACACAGGGATGTGGACACTGGGATATGGACACTGGGATATGGACACTGGGATGTGGGACAGGGATGGACACAGGGATGTGGGACACAGGGATGTGGACACAGGGATTCCGGGATATGGGACAGGACTCGTGGCATTCTCAGGATGCACAGGGATTCCCAGGATGCAGAGGGAATTCCCCCGGATGCAGAAGGATTCCCAGGATGCAGCTGAAGATGGATGGGAGGGAGGGAGGAAGGCTCCGTGCCAGATCCCAAATCCACACATCCAGAATCATCCTGGAAAACCTCAGGAAGGCTCCAGAACCCCGAATTCCAGGAATTTTGGGAACTCCAAGCCCACACAAATCCCAGAGCACATCCATGGAATCACAGAACCCTTTGGGATTTCAAGGCTCATCCCCATCCCATGGGACACCTCCGGCTATCCCAAGGTTTTTCCAGGCCCTTTCCCGGGAATTCCTCACCAGTATTCCGGGTTTTCCATCTTCTCCAGGAACAGGTCCAGCTCGTCCTTGCTCCTCAGGGGTTTGTAGATCTTCTTCCCGTCCAGGTCGTAGCCGATGTGCGGGAAATCCTGGTACCATTCCATGGGAATGTTCCCCACCGTGTTCCGGATGTCCTGCAGGGAAAAAACGCCGGGAAAAGGGTGAGGGGAGGGCGGGGAATTCCAGGGAATCCTTGGGGGAAAGGGTGAGGGAATTCCAGAGAATCCTTGGGGGAAAGGGTGAGGGAATTCCAGGGAATTCATGGGGGAAAGGGTGAGGGAATTCCAGGGAATAGTTGGAGAAAAGGGTGAGGGAATTCCAGGGAATCCCTGCAGAAAAGGGTGAGGGAATTCCAGGGAATCCTTGAGGAAAGGGGTGGGGGAATTCCAGGGAATCCTTGGAGAAGCTTCCAGAGGAAAACACAGGGAAAAGGGTGAGGGAATTCCAGGGAATTATTGGAGGAAAGGGGTGAGGGAATTCCAGGGAATCCTTGGAAGAAGAGGTGAGGGAATTCCAGGGAATCCTTGGAGGAAAGGGTGAGGGAATTCCAGGGAATCCTTGGAGGAAAGGGTGAGGGAATTCCCTGGATTTTGGCTGCAATTCCATAGATTTTGGCTGTGATCCCATGGATTTTGGGACTCCCTGTGCCCCAAATCATCTCTGCATCCCTAGTTGTGATTCCCTGGATTTTGGCTGCCATTCCACGGATTTTGGCTGGGATCTCACAGATTTTGGGACTCCTTGTGCCCCTAGACTGCCCACGACCATCTCCACATCCCTGGCTTCATCTCCACAGATTTTGGCTGCAATTCCACGGATTTTGGCTGCAATTCCACGGATTTTGGCCGCAATTCCACGGATTTTGGCCGCGACTCCACAGCCTTTGGCCGCAATCCCATAAATTCTGGCCGCAATCCCGCAGATTTTGGCCGCAATCCCGCGGATTTCGCGACTCCCTTCGCCCCCATCTCATCTCAGACCCCCGCTCAGCCCCACGGAGGGATCACTGCCCACCCGGAGCCGGGCCGGGCTCAGCGGGCTCCGTCCTTTTCCCGGGAACGCTGCCGGGGCAGGATCGGGCTCGGGCTCGGGCTAAACGAAAGCAGATGGCCGCGGGAGCTTCCAGAGGGCCGGCAGGGGGATGATGACAGAGCTTGGGTTTCGGAAGCTGCCGAGACAGGGATTAAGCGCGGGAGCGCACGGAAGGTGCCGCGCTCCGGCCGGGAACGGGAGCGAACCTCCCGCGCGGAGCTCCTGGGAGGCGCCGCTGCAAAAGCGGGGGGAGCTCGAAGGAGGAAAAAAGCAGGAAAAACGCGGCCGTTCCTGGGGTTTTTCCAGGTGGAAATGCTGGATTTCCTCGGGGATTCATGGAGTTCTGGAGGGGTGGGATAATGCAGCTTGGAGCTGGGGGGATTGCCAGGTGGATCCCGGGAATTCTGCAGGGAAATCCCGGGGGATCGCGGAGCCTTTTCCAGGGGTTTTTCTGAGAGAGCCGAAGAGGGGTTTGGGATGCAGCACCCAGGGAATGGCTTCCCGTGGAAAATCGGGATTTTGGGACGGAATTCCCAGAGAATCCGGGGCTGCTCCATCCCTGGGATATCGGGAATGGGACAGGGAATGACACCTGACACCTCCGGAATTTCCGTGCCCCGATTCCCTCCTGGCTCTCCCCGGGCAGGGAATTCCAGCAGATCCCGGCGGCGGCTCCTCAAGGGTTAATTCCCAATTCCCGGGAGCAGCGGGAATGGGAAGGGACCGGGATAAATCCCAATTCCCAGCGGGAATCCCGCGGGAATGGGAAGGAGGGGGTTACAGGGATGCGGTGACAGCGCCAGCGGCGCCATCCCGGCATGGAAAATCCTCCGGGAATCCTCGGGATCACCGGGACTGTTGTGGGCAGCGAATTCCCTCGGTTCCAGGCGCTCCCGGAATTCCAGAGGGATCCCAGAGCTGCCCCCGGGAACTCCGGTGAACTTCGGGACTGGGACAAGGGAATTTATGGGGAGAAGCGGGAGAGGAGCGGCGAGTTAAACGCGAAGGGGTTAAAGGCGGCGCGGAGGGTGAGCTCAGGTAGGCCGGGCCTGGGGCTCCCCTTTCCGAGGGCTCCTTTTCCAAGGAAGCCGGGCCCGGAGGAGGGGCCGGGCCGGGCCGGGCCGCCCATTCCCGCCGCTATAAAAACCCCGCAATTCCAGCCCGCGGCTCCCGGAGGATGCGCACGTGCGCCGGGAGCGCCGGCGGCGAGCCCCGAAACCGGGAATAAACCGGGATAAAACCCCCCCTCCCCAAAAAAAACCGGGATAAAACCCCGGTTTTTATCGCAAACCCGCGATAAACCCGCGATCAAACCCCGCGGCTACGGGGATAAAACCCGGACCAGCAGCGCGATAAAACCCCTAAGAAGCGACATAAAAGCGGGAGAAAAGTGGGAGAAAAGCGGGATAAAAGCCCCAAAACGCGGGATAGAAGCGGGATAACACCCCTTAGAGCGGATCGGCGAGAGCCATGAGCGGCCGGAGCTGAGCGCTGCCGGTTTTCCAGCGGCTTTTCCAGCCATGTCCTTCGCCATGCTGCGCTCGGCGCCGGGGCGCTTCCTGTACCCCGAGATCAGCGCGCTGTCCGAGGACGAGGAGAACAGCGAGAGCTCGGGCTCGGAGGAGAAGCCCTTCCACATGGAGGCCGACGCGTTCGGCGTGCGGGGCGGCAAGCGGCGGCCCGGCAAGAGCCGCGGGCGGCTGGCGCGGGAGCCGCGGCAGCGGCACACGGCGAACGCCCGCGAGCGGGACCGCACCAACTCGGTGAACACGGCGTTCACGGCGCTGCGCACGCTGATCCCCACCGAGCCGGCCGACAGGAAGCTCTCCAAGATCGAGACGCTGCGCCTCGCCTCCAGCTACATCTCGCACCTGGGCAACGTGCTGCTGCTCGGCGACGCGGGCGGCGGAGGGCAGCCGTGCCACGGGGCGGCGGCGGCGGCGGCGGCGGGACCGGGAGCGGCGGCGGCGGCGGCGGCGGCGGCGTTCTGCAGCGGAGGGAGCGCGTCCCCGCCCGGGCGGGAGAGCGAGAGCGGGCAGCCCCGGCAGATCTGCACCTTCTGCCTCAGCAACCAGCGCAAAATGGTGAGTTTGGGACAGAGGGAATGGGGACTGGGATAGCGGGAATACTGGGGAGCAGGATACTGGGAATGGGGATTGGGATTTGGGAATCCTGGGATGCCCAGCCCCGGCAGATCTGCACCTTCTGCCTCAGCAGCCAGCGCAAAATGGTGAGTGCTGGTGATGGGCATACCGGGGATACCGGGGATACGGGGGTCCGGCATAGCGGGAATGAGGCCCGGGATAGCGGGAATGGGGCTCCCGGGATGCCCAGCCCCGGCAGATCGGCACCTTCTGCCTCAGCAACCAGCGCAAAATGGTGAGCGGTGCTGCCGGGAATAATGGGGATAACGGGGTCCGGGATAGCGGGAACGCCGTGGGGATAGAGGGAATAGGGAGCAGGATACCAGGAATGGGGATTCGGGAATCCTGCGATTCCCAGCCCCGGCAGATCTGCACCTTCTGCCTCAGCAACCAGCGCAAAATGGTGAGTTTGGGATAGCGGGAATGGGGTCCGGGATAGCGGGACTGCAGCGGGGATAGCGGGAATAGGGAGCAGGACGGGGATGCCCAGTCCCGGCAGGTCTGCACCCTCTGCCTCAGCAACCAGCGCAAAATGGTGAGTGATGGTGATGGGGATACCGGGGATAACGGGGTCCAGGATAGCGGGAATGGGGTCCGGGATACCGGGAATGCCACGGGGACAGAGGGAATAGGCAGCAGGATAGTGGGATTTGGGAACAGGGGCTCCCGGGATGCCCAGCCCCGGCAGATCGGCACCTTCTGCCTCAGCAACCAGAGCAAAATGGTGAGTGGTGATGCTGGGAATATTGGGGATAACGGGGTCCAGGATAGCGGGAATGGGGTTCGGGATAGCGGGAATGCCGCGGGGATAGAGGGAATAGGGAGCAGGACACCGGGAATGCACCTTCTGCCTCAGCAACCAGCGGAAAATGGTGAGTTTGGGATAGCGGGAATGGGGCCCGGGATAGCGGGAATGCCGTGGGGACAGAGGGAATAGGGAGCAGGGCCGGGGTGCCCAGCCCCGGTAAATCCGCACCGTCTGCCCCAGCAACCAGCGGAAATAGGCGAGTGGTGATGGGAATAACGGGAATAACGGGAATAACGGGGTCCGGGACAGCGGGAATGGGGTCCAGGATAGCGGGAATACCGCGGAGCAGAGTACTGGGATTTGGAAATGGGAGATTTGGGAATCGCGGGATGCCCAGTCCCGGGCAGGTCTGCACCTTCTGCCTCTGCAACCAGCGCAAAATGGTGAATTTGGGATAGAGGGAATGGGGACCGGGACACCGGGAATACTGGGAATGGGGAGCAGGATACTGGGAATGCCACAGAGATAGAGGGAATGGGGAGCAGGATTTGGGAATGGGGATTTGGGAATGGGGATTTGGGAATGGGGAGCAGGATATGGGAATGGGGAGCTGGATTTGAAATGGAGAGCAGCATTTGGGAATGGAGAGCAGGATTTGGGGATGGGGAGCGGGATTTGGGGATGGGGAGCAGGATTTGGGAATGGAGAGCAGGATTTGGGAATGGAGAGCAGGATTTGGGAATGGGGGATTTGGGAATCGCGGGATGCCCAGCCCCGGCAGATCTGCACCTTCCGCCTCAGCAGCCAGCGCAAAATGGTGAGTTTGGGATACAGGGAATGGGGACTGGGATACTGGGAATGACACAGGGAATGGGAACCAGGATACTGGGAATGGGAACCAGGATACTGAGAATGGGGACTGGGATACTGGGAATGGGGACTGGGATACTGGGAATACCATGGGGATTGAGGGAAAGGTGTCCCAGGATTCAGGAATTAATCCCACAGGGATGTGGGGAATTGTGTCCCAGGATTTGGGAATGTCATGGGGGTGAAGAGAATGGGGGCCAGGATACTGGGAATGGGGACTGGGATACTGGGAATGCCGTGGGGATAAAGGGAAAGGTGGCCCAGGATTCGGGAATGAATCCCACAGGGATAATGGGGAATAGGAATTGGGATTTGGGAATTGAGGCTCCCAGGATGCGGGAATGCCTTGGGGAATGCGGATTGGGATTCGGGAATGAATCCCATGGGGATAAAGGGGAACGGGGATTGGGATTTGGGAATTGAGGCTCTCGGGATGCGGGAATGCTGCGGGGAATGGGGGCCGGGATTCAGGAATGAATCCCGCAGGGATGTGGGGAATTGTGTCCCAGGATTCGGGAATGTTGTGAGGGTGAAGGGAATGGGGACTGGGATTTGGCAATGAATCCCGCAGGGACAAAAGGGAATGGGGGCTCCCAGGATTCAGGAATGGGGCTGGGAATGAGGAGCTCCCGTGCAGAGGCACCGCTGGGAGCCGGGGTTTCCCAAAAAACCAGAGATTCCCAGGCATGGGAGCTCCAAACTTCCCAAAAAACCGGAGATTCCTGGTCCCAGGAGCTCCCAGCTTCCCAAAAAAACGGAGATTCCTGATCTTGGGAGCTCCTGGATTCCCAAAAAAACGGAGATTCCTGGGCATGGGAGCTCCCAGATTCCCAAAAAAGCAATTCCCAGATTTATCCCGGCGTTTCTCCCTTCTGAGGAGCAGGGGGAGGCAGGGAATTGTATCCCAGGAATTCGGGAATGAATCCTGTGGGGATTCAGGGAATGGGAACTGGGAATTCAGGAATGAATCCCGTTCAGGGAATGGGGACTGGGAATTCAGGAATGCTGTGGGGATTCAGGGAATTGTGTCCAGGGAATTTGGGAATGAATCCTGTGGGGATATGGGGAATTGTGTCCCGGGAATTCGGGAATGAATCCTGTGGGGATTCAGGGAATTGTGTCCTGGGAATTCGGGAATGAATCCTGTGGGGATTCAGGGAATTGTGTCCCAGGAATTCGGGAATGAATCCTGTGGGGATTCAGGGCATGGGGACTGGGAATTCGGGAATGAATCCTGTGGGGATTTAGGGAATTGTGTCCAGGGAATTTGGGAATGAATCCTGTGGGGATTCAGGGAATTGTGTCCTGGGAATTCAGGAATGAATCCTGTGGGGATTCAGGGAATGGGACTGGGAATTCGGGAATGAATCCTGTGGGGATTCAGGGAATGGGGACTGGGAATTCGGGAATGAATCCTGTGGGGATTTAGGGAATTCTGTCCAGGGAATTTGGGAATGCCGTGGGGATTCAGGGAATTGTGTTGTCCTGGGAATTTGGGAATCCCGTGGGGATGTGGGGAACGGGGATTGGGAATTCAGGATCCACACTGGGAATGATGAGATCCTGTGTGGGGCTTCCCAAAAAAACGGCGATTCCTGATTTATCCCAGTGATTCCCCAGCGATTTCCGGGTTTATCCCAGCAATTCCCAGTTTATCCCAGTGATTCCTGGTTTATCCCAGCAATTCCCAGCTTTATCCTGGTTATTCCCAGTTTATCCCAGAGATTCCCAGTTTATCCCAGCAACTCCCAGGTTCATCCCACTCATTCCCAGGTTTATCCCGGTGATTCCCAGTTTATCCCAGTGATTCCCAGGTTTATCCCAGCAATTCCTGGGTTTATCCCAGTGTTTGCCCACTCCTGGGATCAGAGACCAGAGGTGGCTCCAAAATCCATGGAAAATCCATGGAAAATGTGTGGAAAATCCACAAAAAATCCATGAAAAATCCACAAAAAATCCATGAAAAATCCACAAAAAATCCATGAAAAATCCACGGAAAAGCCTCTCTGGAGCCACGGGAAAAGGGACTGGGATTTGGGATCGGCTCCCAGTGCTCCCAGTAACTCCATAACAGGGATCCCAGTATTCCCAGTAACTCCATAACAGGGATCCCAGTATTCCCAGTAACTCCATAACAGGGTTCCCAGTATTCCCAGTAACTCCATAATGAGGATTCCCAGTATTCCCAGTAACTCCATAATGGGGATCCCAGTATTCCCAGTAACTCCATGAAAGGGATCCCAGTATTCCCAGTAATGCCATAACAGGATTCCCAGTATTCCCAGTAACTCCATAACTGGATTCCCAGTATTCCCAGTAACTCCATACTGGGGATCCCAGTCCCTGAGTGCCGGCACTCCCAGTTCCCAATCCCAGTGCTCCCAGTTCCCCCAGTGTCCCCGGATTTCGGGATTCCCTCTCCTGATTTCCTGGATTTTGGGATTCCCTGGATTTTGGGATTCCCTTTCCTCTCCTGATTCCTGGATTTTGGGATCACCAAAATCTGGGGTTTCCACCCAAAACCATTCCCAAAGCCTGATAGCTCCAGGGCTTGGGAAAAGGGGAATTTGGAAAAAGGGAATTTGGGAAAAGGGGAATTAGGGAAAAAAGGGAATGTGGGAAAAGGGAATTTGGGAAAAGAGGAATTTGGGAAAAGGGGAATTAGGAATAGGGAATTTGGGAAAAAGGGGATTTGGGAAAAAAGGAATGTGGGAAAAGGGGATTTGGAAAAAGGGGAATTTAGGAAAAGGGGAATTTAGGAAAAGGAGAATTTGGGAAAAAGGGAATTTGGGAAAAGGGGAATTTGGGAATCTCAATAAATCCCCATCCCTAATTTTCCATCAGTCCCAATAATTCCCCATCCTCAATTTCGGATCAATTCCTGTAAAATCCCATCACAAATTTCACATGAATCCCAATGAATCGTCATCACTGATTTTCCATTAATCCCAAAAAAATTCCAGCACTAATTTTGGATCAATCCCAATAAATCCCCATCCATAATTAAAAAAAATTCCTACAAATTCCCAGTGTCAGTTTGCCATCAATCCCAATAAATCCCCATCCCTAATTTTCCATCAATCCCAGTAATTCCCATCCTTCATTTTCCATAAATTCCTATAAAATCCCATCAAAGCTGGAATTGGGGCTGGAATCGGAACTGGAATTGGGATGGGAATTAGGGCTGGAATTGGGGCTGGAATCAGAATTAGAACTGGAAATCAGGGCTGGAATTAGAGCTGGAATTGGGGCTTGAATTTGTGCTGGAATTAGGGCTGGAATTGGGGCTTGAATTTGTGCTGGAATTAGGGCTGGAATTGAGGCTGGATTTGGGAATAGAATTAGAAGCAAAATTAGCACTGGAATGAGGGCTGGAATCAGAGCCGGAATTGGGGCTGAATTTGGATCTGGAATTGGAGCTGTAATTCAGGCTGGAATTAGACCTGGAATTAGAACTGGAATTGGGGCTGGAATTAGGGCTGGAATCAGAACTGGAACCAGGGCTGGAATTAGAACTGGAATTGGGGCTGGAATCAGAACTGAAATTAGGACTGGAATCAGGACTGGAATTAGAACTGGAATTAGGACTGGATTTGGGGCTGGAATTAGAACTGGAATCAGGGCTCGAATTAAAACTGGAATTGGGGCTGGAATTAGGATTAGAACTTGAATTAGGACTGGAATTGGAACTGGAGTTAGAACTGGAATCAGGACTGGAATTGGAACTGGAATTAGAACTGGAATTGGGGCTTGAATTAGGACTGCAATCAGAACTGGAATTCAGGCTGGAATTGGGACTGGATTTGGGAATAGAATTAGGAGTAAAATTAGAAGTGGAATTGGTCCCGGATTTGGATCCAGAATTGGAGCTGGAATTGGGGCCAGAATTAGAACTGCAATCAAGGCTGGAATCAGAGCTGGAATTGGTGCTGGAATTAGGATTAGAACTTGAATTAGGACTGGAATTGGAACTGGAGTTAGAACTGGAATTGGGGCTGGAATTAGGGCTCGAATTAGAATTGGAATCAGGGCTGGAATTGGGGCTGGATTTGGATCTGGAATTGGGGCTGGAATCAGAACTGCAGTTAGAACTGGAAATAGAACTGGAATTAGGGCTGGAATTAGAAGCAGAATTAGAACCAGAATTGGGGCTGGAATTAGGGCTGCAACTGGGGCTGGAATTAGGGCTGGAATTAGAACTAGAATTGAGGCTAGAATTACAATTAGAACTGGAATCAGGGCTGGAATTGGGGCTGGAATTAGAACTGGAATCAAAACTGGAATTGGGGCTGGAATTAGAACTGGAATCAGGGCTTCAATTTGGGCTGGAATTAGAACTGGATTTGGGGCTGGAATTAGAATTAGGGCTGGAATCGGAACTGCGATCAGAACCTGAATTAGAACTGGAGTTAAAACTGAAATCAGAGCTGGAATTGAGGCTGGAATTTGGGCTGGAATTAGAGATGGAATTGGGTCTGGAGTTAGAACTGGAATTAGAATTAGAATTGGGGCTGGATTTGGAGCTGGAATTGGGGCTAGAATTAGAACTGGAACTGGGGCGGAATTTAGATCTGGATTTGGGGCTGAAATTAGAACTGGAATCAGAACTGGCATTAGAACTGGAATTGGGGCTGGAATTGGGGCTGGAATCAGAGCTGGATTTGAGGCTGGATTTGGAACTGGAATCAGAACTGGAATCAGAGCTGGAATTAGAACTGGAATTGGGGCTGGAATCAGAGCTGGAATCGGGGCTGCAATCGGAGCTGGCGTTGCCGCTCCCGATCCGTGCCGGGTTTTTTCGGGATGCATTCCCATGGATTTGGGGTTTATGGGGTGTGAGGGGAATCCCATCCCGCCCTTTGATCCCCGGGGTGTCGGACAAGGCCGAGGAAACGAGATCCAGACCCTCGGGAATGCCGGGAATGCCGGGATGGGAACGGCTCCGGGGCGCGGGATCATCCCAGAGCTCCCATTCCCACCCCAAATCCCTTTGGGGTCATCCCAGGGCTCCCATTCCCACCCCCAAGCATTCCAGGATTCCAGGTGGGAGCAGGAGACTTCCCAAAGTGTGGGATCAGCTCCCTAAAATCCATCCTGCCCGGAAAATTCGCCCTAAAATCCCTCTCCTGTCCCCAAAATCCCAAAAACTCCTCCTCCTCCTGTCCCCAAAAATCCCATAAAAAACATCTCCCTAAAATCCTGTTCACATTCCAAAAATCCCAAAAATCTTCTCCCTAAAATCCTTCTCCTGTCCCAAAAATCCTCCCTCAAATCCTTTTCCCATCCCAAAAATCCCTAAAATCCTTTTCCTGTCCCAAAAATCCCAAAAAATCCACCCTACAATCCTCCAGGATTTCCCAGGATTGGAAAATTGTGATTTGGGGATAAAAATTTGGGGGGATTCCCAGATCTCAACAGTGCCAAGGGAATTCTGGGCTGGAATTTTGGGAGCCAGCACAGATCTGGGATCCAGGGGGGAAATGGGATCCAGGGGAAAACTGGGATCCAGAGAGGATTTGGGAAATCCTGGGAAAGAGGAAATGCTGAGAAAGGGGAAATCCTTGGAAATGGGAAATCCTGGCAAAGGGAAATGCTGGGAAATGGGAAATGCTGGGAAATGGGAAATCCTTGGAAATGGCAAATCCTGGGAAAGGGGAAATCCCAGGAATTGCAGGGAAAATCCTGGCACAGCTTCCCAGTGAAAGGATTTCCATGGAAAAATCCCAAATTTTGGCACAGGGAGCAGGAATTCCACAGGATTTCCGAATCCCTGAGCCATTCCCGCTTTTCCCCCTTCAGTGCTGCACCCCAATCCACGTTTTCCATGGGAAAAATCCTGAATTTTGGCACAGGGAGCAGGAATTCCCTGAGATTCCCGAACCACCCCGGAGCCGTTCCCGCTCTTCCCCCTTCAGGGCTGGATCACCCCAATCCAGGCTCAGGTTTTCCATGGAAAAATCCCAGATTTGGTCATTATTACATATCACAGTCACAAGGAGCAGGAATTCCACGGGATTCCCCAATCACCCCGGAGCCGGGAGTTGTCCTCAGCAATTCCCGATTTTCCCCTTTTCCCCCTTCAGGGTTGGCCCCAAATCCAGATCATCCATGGAAAAATCCCAGATTCAGTGACAAGGAACAGGAATTTTACGGGATTCCCAAACCATCCTGGAGCTGGGAGTTTCCCTGAGTCCTTCCCGCTTTTCCCCCTTCAGGGCTGCACCCCAATCCAGGTTTTCCATGGGAAAATCCCAGATTTATGCACAAGGAGCAGGAATTCCAGGAGATTCCCGAACCACCCCGGGGCCGTTCCCGCTTTTCCCCCTTCAGGGCTGGCCCCAAATCCAGGTTTTCCATGGAAAAATCCCAAATTTATGCACAAGGAGCAGGAATTCCATGGGATTCCCGAATCCCTGAGCCATTCCCGCTTTTCCCCAGGATAAGATCATCCCAATCCAAGTTTTCCATGGAAAAATCCCAGATTTAGTCACAAGGAGCAGGAATTCCACGGGATTCCCGAATCACCCCGGAGCCGGGAGTTTTCCTCAGCAATTCCCGCTCTTCCCCTTTTCCCCCTTCAGGGCTGCACCCAAATCCAGGTCATCCATGGAAAAATCCCAAATTTATGCACAAGGAGCAGGAATTCCATGGGATTCCCGACCCACCCCGAGGCCGTTCCCGCTTTTCCCCCTTCAGGGCTGCACCCAAATCCAGGTTTTCCATGGAAAAACCTCAAATTTATGCACAAGGAGCAGGAATTCCGCGGGATTCCCGACCCACCCCGGGGGCCGTTCCCGCTTTTCCCCCGTTTCCCGAATCCCGAATTGCTGCCGGAGGGAGGCGGGGAGGGAAAAGTGTGGCTGTGGCTGTGGCTGCGGTGGGATTTTCCCAATCCCCGTTTCCGCTCCAGACGGCCCCGAGCTCCCGGGGGTTGAACATCTGGGAAATCGGAGCGCAATTCACTCCCCCTCTGCCCTCCCTCCCCTCCCTCCCCTCCCTCCCCTCCCCTCCCCTCTGCCCTCCCT
>JAWWEX010000108.1:8385123-8398390 GCA_035583215.1 Arremon brunneinucha
AGGCCAGGCTGGAGCATCCCAGGACAGCTGAACCATCCCTGCCTATCCCTAAATCCCGTCCATCCCAAACCATTCCAAGATTCCCTGGACACCCCTGGAATTATCCCAGGCCAGGCTGGAGCATCCCAGGATAGCAGAGCCCTCACTGTCCATGGAATGGGACAATCCCTAAAATCCCTTTCAAACAAAACCATTCCAGGATTCCATGGACAAGCCCAGGATTATCCCTGGCCAGGCTGGAGCAGTCTGGGATAGCAGAGCCCTCACTGCTCATGGAGTGGGACAATCCCTAAATCCCGTCCATCCCAAAACACTCCAGGATTTCATGGACAACCCCAGAATTGTCCCAGGCCAGGCTGGAGCATCCCAGGATAGCGGAGCCATCTCTGCCCATGGAATGGGACAATCCCTAAAATCCCTTCCAACCAAAACCATTCCAGGATTCCACGGACAAGCCCAGAATCGTCCCAGGCCAGGCTGGAGCATCCCAGGACAGCTGAACCATCCCTGCCTATCCCTAAATCCCGTCCATCCCAAACCATTCCAGGATTCCATGGACACCCCCAGAAATGTCCCAGGCCAGGCTGGAATATCCCAGGATAGCAGAGCCCTCACTGCCCATGGAATGGGACAATCCCTCATTCCCATCCATCCCAAAGCTTCCAGGAGTCCCTGGCACTCCTGGAGCACTTCCAGCTCCTATTCCCAGCAAATCCCAACTCCCATTCCTAATTCCTGACTGTTTCCAGTGACTCCCAGCCCTGATTCCCAACAAATCCTAGCCCCCATTCCCAATTCCTGACCATTCCCAATTAATCCCAGCCCCCATTCCTAATTCCTGACCATTCCCAGTGAATCTAAGCCCTGATTCCCAGTGAACTCCAGTTCCCATTCCCAGTGAGTCCCACCTCCTATTTCCAATGACTCCCAGCCCCCACTCCCATTAAATCCCAGTCCCTATTCCCATTAAATCCCATCCCTATTCCCAAGAACTCCCAGCCCCCATTCCCAATTCCTGACCATTCCCAGTGAACCCCAGTCGCTGCTCCCAGTGACTCCCAGCCCCCATTCCCAGTGAATCCCAGCCCGCATTCCTAATTCCTGACCATTCCCAGTGACTCCCAGCCCCCATTCCCATTAAATCCCATTGCTATTCCCAATGAATGCCAGCCCCCATTCCCAATTCCTGACCATTCCCAGTAACTCTCAGCCCCATTCCCAGTGACTCCCAGCCCCCGTTCCCGGTGACTCCCAGCCCCCACGGCTCCCAATCCCGGGCCATTCCCGGCCCCTGGAATGAGCTGCCAGGCTCCCACCTGATCCATCAGCAGCTGCTCCCGGCCATTCCCGGCCCGCACCTGCAATTCCTGCCGGGAACCACATGTGACCCCTCCTGTGATCCCTGATTTATTCCCTGCCAGCCAGCGCTCTCCCCCCTCCTCGCCCCGTGCCTGCCAGCTGGGAATCGCATCCCAAAATAAAAAACCCCATCCCAAAAAAACAACACCCCCGGGGGTCACAGCGAGCACTGCCCGCTGTTTTCCATCCCGCTTTTCCCGTTTTTCCCGGTTTTTTGGCGGTGTTTTTTGTTTCCCCCGGCGGCCGGCCCCCCTGCCCGCTCTGCGGCGCTCGCCGAGCCGCTCCAGGTGCGCTGGGAAGCGCCGGCCCCGCGCCGCCTCCCCCGTGTCCGTCTGCGGCGGGAGCAGGAAGCCAAATCCGCCTCTGGAATTCTTCACTCGCTCCTCGTTGCCGGCTCCCGCGGGACGCCGGGGTCAGGCTCCCTCTGCCGCTCTCCCGGCTCTCCCTGGATGAGCTCGGGTTACAACGCCGGCTCTGTTCCCGCCCGGGCCCCCGGCGAGCCCTAATCCCGCTCCGCTGGCTCCCGGATTGATTTTCGGGGATTTGGGATCGTTCCCGGCTTTTTCCTGCGCCTCCCCCGGATTCTCCGGGCCTCCGCTGAGAGGAGTTGGACCGGAGAAATGGGGGGGGAAAAACGGGAATGGAGAGGCCGGGAAAGGATGCGGGAATGGGAAATGGGATGTGGGGGGAAACGGGAGAAAGGGATATGGGGAAACGGACGTGGGGAAGGGGATGTGGAGATATGGGATGTGGAGATATAGGATATGGAGAAATGGGATATGGGGATATGGGATATGAGGAAAGGGATATGGGGAGTGGGATGTGGGGAAATGGGATATGGGGATATGAGAAATGGGATATGGGGAAATGGGATATGGGGAAAGGGATGGGGGGAACTCGGAAATGGGATATGGGGAAACGGATGTGGGGAAGGGGATGTGGAGACATGGGATATGGAGATATAGGATATGGAGAAATGGGATATGGGGATATGGGATATGGCGAAAGGGATATGGGGAATGGGATGTGGGGAAATGGGATATGGGAGAATGGGATACGGGGAAATGGGATATGGGAAATGGGATATGGGGAACTGGGAAAAAGGATGGGGAAATGGGATATGGGGAAACGGATGTGGGGAAGGGGATGTGGAGGTATGGGATATGGAGATATAGGATACAGAGAAATGGGATATGGGATATGGGGAGTGGGGTGTGGGGAAATGGGACATGGGATATGGGGATGTGGGGAAATGGGATATGGGGGATACGGGGGAATGGGATATGGGGATGGGATTTGGGGAATGGGATATGAGGAACTGGGATATGTGAAAAGGGATGTGGGGAAATGGGATATGGGAATGTGGGGAATGGGATATGGGGATATGGGATGCAGGAAATGGGATATGGGGAAATGGGAAAAGGGATACGGGAAATGGGATATGGAGAAAGGGATACGGGGAATGGGATATGGAGATACAGAATGTGGGGATATGGGATATGGGGGAACTGGGATGTGAAGAACTGGGATGTGGGGAATGGGATACAGGGATATGGGAAATGGGGAAAAGGATGTGGGAACTGGGATATAGGAAAAGGGATGTGGGGAAATGGGGAACTGGGAAATGGCATGTGGGGAAATGGGATATGGGAGGTGAGGAACTGAGATGTGGGGAATGGGGTATGGGAATGTGGGGAAATGGGATATGGGGGAGGAATATGGGAAATGGGATATCAGGGAATGGGATATGGGAAATGGGATATGGGGGAATGGGATGTGGGGGAATGGGATATGGGAAATGGGATGTGGGGAAATGGGATGTGGGGAACTGGGATATGGGGGATATGGGGGAATGGGATATGGGGAAAGGGATATGGGAAATGGGATATTGGATATGGGGAATGGGATATGGGGAAATGGGATATGGAGACATAGAACACGGGGATATGGGATATGGGGAATTAGGAAATGGGATGGGGGGAACTGGGAAAAAGGGATGGGGAAATGGGATATGGGAAATGGGGATATGAGAAATGGGGAAAGGGATACGGGGAGCTGGGAAATGGGATGTGGGGAATGGGATATGGGGAAATGGGATATGAGGAAAAGGATGTGGGGAACTGGGATGTGGGGAAATGGGATACGCGGATATGAGGAAAGGGATGTGGGGAAAGGGATATGGAGGACTGGGAAATAGGGAACTGGGAAATGGGATACAGAGAACTGGGATACGGGGAATGGGATACGGGGAAATGGGATATGGAATATGGGGAAATGGAAAACGGGATGTGGGGAAAGGAATATGGGGAACTGCGAAATGGGAGATGGGGAACTGGGGAAAACGGATGGAAAAATGGGATATGAGACAAGTGATATGGAAAACTGGGAAATGAGAATTGGGGAAATGGGAGATGGGAACTGGAAAATGGGTTATGGGGAAATGGGATGGGGAAATGGGAACAGGAATGTGGGGAAATGGGATTTGGGGAACTGAGAAATGGGATGTGGGGAACTGGGAACTGGGATGGGGAACTGGGAACTGGGATATGGGGATCCCAGAGCCGAGCAAGGACACGGAGACTCCCGGAATTCCGGGATGGACAGAAGGACGGAGGGAAGGGTGGACCGGGACCTTCCCAGCTCCAAGCACGGGATTTCCATGGACAGGGACAATTCCCGGGATCCCACAGTGCTCCAGCCTGGCCTGGATTCCTTGGGATTCCAGACTGCTCTGGGTGGGAATGATCCCATTCCCATGGAGCAGCTCCCGCTATCCCGGGATGTTCTAGCCCTGGATTCTCTGGGAATTCCATCCCAAAATCCCAACATTCCATGGGCAGCCATTCCCTCTTTCCCATCCCAAACCCCTCTGCAGCTCTCCCAGAAATCCCCTGGAAAAGGCTCTGGAATTCTCCTCTGGAATTCCTGGTTCCCCCTGCACATTCCCAGTTTTCCCCTCATCCTAGGAATTTCCAGATGGAATTCCCAGCTCCCCTTGAACATTACCAGCTTTTCCTCATCCTAGGAATTTCCAGGTGGAATTCCCTGCTCCTCCTGCACATTCCCAACTTTCCCCTCCATCCCAGATGGAATTCCCACCTTCCCTTGCACATTCCCAATTTTTCCTCATCCTAGAGAAGTTCCAGATGGAATTCCCGGCTCCTCCTGCACATTCCCAACTTTCCCCTCCATCCCAGGAAGGTTCCAGATGGAATTCCCACCTTTCCCTGCACATTCCCAACTTTTCCCTCCATCCCAGGTGGAATTCCTGGTTCCCCCTGCACATTCCCAGTTTTTCCTCCATCCGAGGTAAAATTCCCAGCTCCTCCTGCACATTCCCAGTTTTCCTCTCATCCCGGGCGTTTTCCAGGTGCGATTCCCGTCTCCCAGCCCCGGAATTCCAGGGGTGAATGAGGAGGAACCGCTCCGGCTTCCCGTGGAATTCCAGCCGGGAATTGCAGCCGGGAATTGCAGCCCGAGCTGTGATTTACGAGGGGCTCCTGGAAAAACGCTCCCAAATCCCACAGTCCTGCACCTGGAAAAGGGGGACAGACCCGGGACAGACCCGGGACAGACCCGGGCGCTCCCGGATCCCGGCGGGAAAAGCGGGAACGGGACCGAGCCCGGAGGGACTCGGGAATTCCCTTGGAATTCCACCTGACCCCGGGAATTCTCGGTTTTCGGGGGAATTCTCATTTTTCCTGGGAATTCTCGGTTTTACTGGGAATTCCTGTTTTTCCTGGGAATACCTTCTTTTTCCCTGGAATACCCATTTTTCTCTGGAATACTCAGTTTTCCTGGGAATACCCCATTTTTCCTGGTAATTCTATTTTTTCCTGGGAATGCCAGATTATCCTGGTAATGTCCCATTTTTCCAGGGAATACCCTGTTTTTCCTTGGAATTCTCATTTTTCCCTGGTAATCCCCCATTTTTCCTGGGAATTTTTGTTTTTCCTTGGAATATCCCATTTTTCCTGGGAATTCCCATTTTTCCTAGGTGTGCCTGTTTTTCCTGGGAATACCTGGTTTTCCTTGGAATAACCTGTTTTTCCTAGGAATGCCCCATTTTTCCTGGAAATCCTCCATTTTTCCTGGAAATTCTTGGTTTTCCTGCAAATAACCCATTTTTACCGGAAATCCCCCATTTTTCCAGGGAATACCCCATTTTTCCTCAGAATACTCAGTTTTCCTGGGAATGCCAAATTTTCCAAGGAATATCTGGTTTTCCTGGAAATCTCCATTTTTTCCTGGAAATCCCCCATTTTTCAATTTTTGTTTTTCCTGGTAATCCCCCATTTTTCCAGGAAATTCTCATTTTTCCTAAGAATACCTGCTTTCCCTGGTAATGCCCCATTTTTCCTTGGAAAATTCCCCATTTTTCCTGGTAATTCTTGTTTTTCCAGGAAATCCCCCATTTTCCCTGGGAATCCCTCATTTTTACCTGGTGATCTCCCATTTTTCATGGAAATCCCCCATTTTTCCAGGGAATCTCCCATTTTTCGAGGGAATTCTCATTTTTCTCATTTCTCCCCCCAGAGCTGCGGGGTTTGGGATGGGATCCCAGCCCAGGACAGCTCCGGGTGCTCATCCTCGGGTTCAGGAATCGCCACGGATTCCCGGGATAACGCCAGGCTGGGAATCTGCAGCGCCTGCCATGGAAAAGCCTTCAAATTCCCGAAACAACCACCTCAAAATGCCCCAAAAAACCACCTCAAATTCCTGTAAGAAACACCTGAAAATTCCCAAAAAATCCCACCTCAAATTTCAAAAAAACCACCTCAAAATTGCTGAAAAAAACACCTCAAATTCCCAAAAAGATACCTCAAAGTTCCCAAAAAAACACCTCAAATTCCTGAAAAAAACACCTCAAAATTCCCCCAAAACCCCACCTCAAAATTCCTGAAAAAAAAACCACCTGAAATCTCCCAAAAAACTCTACCTCAAATTCCCAAAAAATCCCCTCAAAATTCCCAAAAAAACACTTCAAATTCCAAAAAAAACCACCTCAAAGTGCCCCAAAAAACCACCTCAAATTCCTGAAAAAAACGCCTGAAAATTCCCAAAAAAACCCACCTCAAATTCCTCTAAAAAACACTTCAAAATTCCCATAAAACCCACTTCAAATTCCTGAAAAAAACACCTGAAAATTCCCAAAAGATCCCACCTCAAATTCCAAAAACCCACCTCAAAATTCCTGAAGAAACCACCTCAAATTCCCAAAAACCCCACCTCAAAATTCCCAAAAAAACCCACCTGAAAATTCCTGAATAAACCACCATAGATTCCCCAAAAAATCACCTCAAATTCCTCAAAAAAATCCCACAAAATTCCCCAAGTCTCAAAATGACCTAGAAAACACCTCTAAATTCCCTAAAAAGACACCTTAAAATTCCCTAAAAAAACTCCTCAAAACCCCCAAAATTCTGTAAAAAAACCCCAAAAAACCACAAAACAAATGCCCTAAAAACCACTTCAAAAATGCATTTTAAAAACCCCTGAAAATTCCCTTAAAATCCCTCAAAAATCCATATAAAAAACCCCGGAAAATTCCAAAAAAATCCCCCCAAATCCCCTAAAAAAAGCACTTTAAAATTCCCTAAAAAAACCCCAAATCCCCTAAAAAACCCCACAAAAATCCATTAAAAAAAACCAGAAAATTCCCTTAAAAATCCCCCCAAAATTCCCTTAAAGACCCCCTGAAAATTCCCTTAAAGAGCACCCCAAAATTCCCTAAAAAACACCTCAAAACTCAATTTTTAAAACCCCTGAAAATTCCCTTCAAAACACCCTGAAAATTCCCTAAAAACCACCCCAAAATTCCCTTAAAGAGCCCCTCAAATTTCCCTTAAAAAACACCCCCAAATTCCCTCAAAAACACCTCAAAAATCCATTTATAAAACCCTGAAAATCCATTTTAAAAAACCCTGAAAATTCCCTTAAAATCCCTCAAAAATCCATTTAAAAATCCCTCTAAATTCCCTAAAAACCCACCTCCAAATCCCTTTAAAAAACTCCTCTAAATTCCCTAAAAAACCACCTCAAAACTCCTAAAAAAATCCCAAATCCCCTAAAAAACACCTCAAAAATCCATTAAAAAAACCCCTGAAAATTCCCTTTAAAAACCCGAAAAATTCCATTAAAAATCTCTGAAAAATCCATTAAAACCCCCTCAAACCCCCTAAAAAACACCTGAAAAATCCATTCAAAAACCCTGAAAATTCCCCCCCAAAAAAACCCTCAAAATTCCCATCAAAACACCTCAAAATTCCCTAAAAAAACCCAAATCCCCTAAAAAACCCCTAAAATATCCATTTACGAAACCCCTGAAAATTCCCTTTAAAAACTCTCTAAATTCCCTAAAAAACCTCTCAAAATTCCCTTAACCCTCCCCCCGGAAAACGCTCTTAAAAAACCCTCAAAATTCCATCAAAAAAACCCCAAATCCCCTAAAAAAACCCTTCCAAATCCATTTTAAAAACCCCTGAAAATTCCCTTAAAAAACTCTCAAAATCCATTTAAAAATCCTGAAAATTCCTCAAAAAAAACCCTCAAACCCCCCTTAAACCCCCTCAAAATTCCCAAAAAACCCAGGATATCCCCCCAGGTTTGGCTCCATCTGCCCCCAGCCCTCTTTGGGAATATCCCGGGATAAATTCGGATATTTTTATTTCCAAACTCTCCCCTCGAATCTTTCCGTGCTGCTTTTCCTGCCCGTGGCACAGAAACTTTCCCGCTCCCGATCCAAGATTCCTGGCGTGCTCCTGCCTCGGGCAGGACCAATCCCGGCCCGGCCTCGCGTTTGGCAAGTCCCATTTTCCATTCCCTTTTTTTCCTTGGAATTCTGCCCTTCCTTGGCTTGGGAGGAACCTGCTGCCGCCTTGGGAGCATTCCCAGCATCGTGGGGGGCTCCAAACTGGGAATTCCTGGGATCAGGGGGTGTCTGGGAATTCCAGCCTGGGCAGGGATTTCAGCCAAAAATCCCAATTTTCCATGGGAAGCCATTCCGGTCAGTCCCTGAACCCTGATCCCGCTTTTCCAATCATTCCCTGAATCCTGATCCTGCTTTTCCAACCATTCCCTGAATCCTGACTCCAATCCCACTTTTCCAATCATTCCCTGAATCCTGATCCCAATCCCACTTTTCCAATCATTCCCTGAATCCCAATCCTGCTTCTCCAATCATCCCCTGAATCCTGATCCTGCTTTTCCAATAATTCCATGAATCCTGACCCCAATACCACTTTTCCAACCATTCCCTGAATCCCAATCCCCCTTAGGAGGCCTGGATTCCCTGGGAATTCCATCCCAAAATCCCAATTTTCCATGGGAAGCCATTCCAATCATTCCCTGAATCCTGATCCTGCTTTTCCAGTCATTCCCTGAATCCCAAATCCCCCTTTGGCAGCCCTGGATTCTCTGGGAATTCCATCCCAAAATCCCAACATTCCATGGGAATCCATTCCCTGTTTCCCATCCCAAACCCCTCTGCAGCTCTCCCAAAAATCCCCTGGAAAAGGCTCTGGAATTCTCCTCTGGAATTTCTCTTTTCTTCCCAGAATTTGGGGCAAAACGAGGGAATTTGGGGCTCCCAGGAATGGGGAGGATTCTCCTCAATCCCAAACTTTGGGAATGCCGGGATGAGAGGGGAAAATCTGGGATAAAGGGGTGGGAATGAGGTGGGATTCCCTGGGAATTCCCAGGATTTTCACCCCATTCCCATTCCCACCCCAAACTCCACATCCCCAGGATTTTCACCCCCATTCCAAATTCGGAATGCTGGGAATGGAGGGGATTTTAGGGATGATCCCACTCCCAAGGAACACCTCCTGCTATTCCATGGGGAAGCCCCGGATTCTCTGGGAATTCCATCCCAAAATCCCAATTTTCCATGGGAAGCCATTCCCTGCTTCCCATCCCTCCACCTGCACCCCAAACCCCTCTGCATCTCTCCCAGAAAAACCCCTGGAAAACACCCTGGGATTCTCCTGGCATTCCCAGCTCCATTCCCGAGGAATTTTCCATCTCCGAACGGGAACCCCGAGGCTCCGCGGGCTCCGCGGCCACCCGGGTTCGGGAGCGGGGCCCCCGCAGCCGCCGCCGCTTCCGGAGGAGCCGCCGCAATTCCAGACCCCCCTTGCCGCGGCCCTCGGGAAGAGCCTCCCTCCCTCCCACTAAAGCAGCAGCAGCAGCAGCGCTGCCGCTCCCGTTCGGAGCAGGCTCCGCTCGTTAAAGTTATGGATGGAAAAGGGAAAAAAAATAACAAAAAAAAAATTGGGAAAAGCTCCGGAGGGAGCGGGGGGAAGGGGGGATGAACAATGGGATAAGCGGGATAAAACCTGGGATAATAACCGGGATAATAACCGGGATAACACCCGGGATAACAACCGGGACGGGGTAACGGGACCGGGACTGCCCCAGGCTGCCCCGGTTCCCCGTCCCGGGGTTTCCCAGCTGGTTCCAATCCCGGGACCAGCGGCCAGCTGGGATCGGCATCAAAGGAGCCGCTCCCGGCGGGATCGGGGCTGGAGCGGCCCCCGCGTCCCCCCCGGGGGGCTGCACCTGCAGCCTCGGCCCACGGGTCCGGGGATTCATGGATCCAGCCCTCAGCCCACAGAGCCGTGGGTCCATGGAGCCATCCCTCACCCCACGGATCCATGGATCCATCCCTCATTCCTCACCCCACGGATCCATGGATGCATCCCTCAGCCCATGGGTCCGGGGATTTTACCCCTCAGCCCTCACCCCACGGAGCCGTGGGTCCATGGATCCATCCCTCATCCCACAGCCACAGGTCCATCCCTCAGCCCACGGGTCCGGGAATTTTAGCCCTCAGCCCTCAGCCCACAGATCCATCCCCAATCCATGGATCCATACCTCACCCCACAGCCACGGGTCCATCCCTCAGCCCATGGGTCCGGGGATTTTATCCCTCATTCCTCACCCTACAGAGCCGTGGGTCCATGGAGCCATCCCTCAACCCACGGATCCATGGATCCATCCCTCATTCCTCACCCCACAGCCACGGAGCCATCCCTCAGCCCATGGGTCCGGGGATTTTATCCCTCATTCCTCACCCCACAGCCACAGATCCATCCCACAGCCACGGATCCATGGATCCATCCCCAATCCGTGGATCCATCCCTCACCCCACAGCCACGGCTCCATGGATCCATCCCTGATCCCTCACCCCACAGCCACGGGTCCATCCCTCACCCCACAGATCCGTGGATCCATCCTGGATCCCTCACCTCACAGCCACAGGTCCATCCCACAGCCACAGATTCATTCCTCACCCCACAGCCACGGGTCCATCCCTCACCCCACAGATCCAGGGATCCATCCCTTATTCCTCACCCCACAGATCCATGGGTCCACCCCACAGCCATGGGTCCATGGATCCATCCCTCATTCCTCACCCCACAGCCACAGAGCCATCCCACAGCCATGGGTGCATGGATCCATCCCTCATCCCTCACCCCACAGATCCGTGGATCCATCCCTCAGCCACGGGTCCATGGATCCATCGCTCATCCCTCACCCCACAGCCATGGAGCCATCCCTCACCCCACAGATCCATGGATTCATGGAGCCATCCCACAGCCACGGGTCCATCCCTCAGCCCACAGATGCATGGAATCATCCCACAGCCACAGGTCCATGGATCTATCGCTCATCCCTCACCCCACAGCCACGGGTCCATCCTTCACCCCACGGATCCATGGATCCATCCCCCATTCCTCACCCCACAGCCATGGATCCATCCCTCATCCCACAGATCGATGGAGCCATCCCCCATTCCTCACCCCACAGCCATGGGTCCATCCCACAGCCACAGATCCATCCCACAGATCCATGGATCCATCGCTCATCCCTCACCTCACAGCCATGGAGCCATCCCTCACCCCACAGATCCATGGATCAACGGAGCCATCCCACAGCCACGGGTCCATCCCACAGATCCAGGGATCCATCGTTCATCCCTCACCCCACAGCCACGGGTCCATCCCACAGCTATGGAGCCATCCATCACCCCACAGATCCATGGATCCACCCCACAGTCACGGGTCCGTGGATCCATCCCTCACCCCTCACCCCACAGCCACAGGTCCATCCCACAGCCACAGATTCATCCTTCACCCCACAGATCCATGGAGCCATCCCACAGCCACGGATCCATGGATCCATCCCGCAGTCATAGGTCCGTGGATCCATCCCTCATCCCTCACCCCACAGCCACAGATCTATCCCTTATCCCTTATCCCACAGTCACGGGTCCGTCCCTGATCCACGGATCCATTCCTCATCCACGGATCCATTCCCAACCCATGGATCTACCCCTCATCCATAGATCAATTCCTCATCCACGGTTCCATCCCTCATCCACGGATCCATTCCTCATCCATGGATCCATCCCTCATCCATGGATCCATCCCTCATCCATGGATCCATTCCTCATCCACAGATCCACTTCTCATCCATGGATCCATTCCCAACCCATGGATCTACCCCTCATCCATAGATCAATTCCTCATCCACGGTTCCATCCCTCATCTTTGGATCCATCCCTCATCCACGGATTCATCCCTCATCCATGGATCCATCCCTCATTCCTCATTCCTCATCCATGGATCCATCCCTAATCCATGGATCCACCCCCTTTTCCCATTCCCCTTCCCAGCCCCAGGAAGGATTTTCCAGGGCCGCTGGAGTTTCCCTGCCAGCATTCAAAGGGTTTAGGAAAGCAGGACCCTGCTGCCCCCAGGAGCCAATCCAAGGGGGATTTTTGGGATCTGGCGGATCCCGGGATCATGGAGTGCCCTGGCTGGGAAGGGAAGGGCCATGGGAGCAGCTTTTCCATGGAAAAGAGCCGAGGGAAGCTCAGCACCAGCCAGGGGGGAGCCGGGAGCAGCTGGGGTGGGATAATGGGATTGGGAAAAGGTCCTTAGGATAGAATAATGGCATAATGGGATGATGGGATAATGGGATAGGATGGGATCCAGGGGATGGGATCCATAGGAGAGGATCCATAGGATGGGATCTGTGCGATGGGATGGGATCCATGGGATGGGAATGGCATGAGATCCATAGGATGGATCCAAAGGATGGGATCCACAGGATGGGATGAGATCCATAGGACAGGATGGGATGGGATAGGATGGGATCTACAGGATGGATCCATAGGACGGGATGGGACCCATAGGATGGGATGGGATTGGATGGGACAGAATCCATAGGATGGGATGGGATAGGATGAGATCCATAGGATGGGATGGGATTTGTAAGATGGGATGGGATCCATGGGATGGGATCCATAGGATGGGATGGGATCTAAGGGATGGGATCCATAGGATGGGATGGGATCCACGGGATGGGATCCCTAGGATGGGATCCATGGGATGGGATGGGATCCATAGAATGGGATGGGATCCATTGGATGGGATGGGATCCATAGAATGGGATGGGATGGGATGGGATGGGATGGGATGGGATGGGATGGGATGGGATGGGATGGGATGGGATCCATGGGACAGGATGAGACTGGATCCATAGGATAGGATGGGATCCATAGGATGGGATCCATGAGATGGAATGGGATGGGATGGGATCCATAGGCTCGGATCCATAGGATGGGATGGCATCAATAGGACGGATCCATAGAATGGGATGGGCTCCATAGGATGAGATAGGATGGGCTCCATAGGATGGTATCCACGGGATGGGATCGGATCCATAGGATGGGATCCATAGGATGGGATGGGATAAATAGGATAGATCCATAGAATGGGATGGGCTCCATAGGATGGTATCCATGGGATGGGATGGGATCCATAGGATCGGATCCATAAGATGGGATGGCATCCATAGGATGGGATCCATAGGATGGGATGGGATCCATGGGGTGGGATCC
>JAWWEX010000108.1:8493909-8521998 GCA_035583215.1 Arremon brunneinucha
TCCACAGGCTCCCGGGCCCTTAATAAAGCACCGCACAAAACTTGAAACTTATCCGAGTTTTGTGTCATTTATCAATCAGGCAACACCCAGGTTGTCTCCTGTGCTGTCACCTCACTGACCTCACAGTTGTATTTGCTGAAGATCCCGGCAGAGCGGAGCCAGATCCATGTCCTCCTCCCATCCCAGATGACTTGCGTGACTGTGAAGGTCTCATATGGTGGGATCAGCACCTCCTCCTCCTCTGGATACATGGAGAACTGACGGATGTCCGCGCCATGGCATGTGTGCACTTCAAAAATTGTGTCTGCCCCAAATTCCAGAGCAACCCCTTTGCTCAGTGATGTTGATGTGAATTGACCGAACCGGACCCTCTTGCCTTGCTGTGCCTGAAAATGAACATCACGCACACCCCGGAACACCCGGCGACACTGCCAGTTCTGAGCCTGCCTCAGTGTCTCCAAGGCATCAGTCAGTAGGAAATGCAACATTTTGAAGTGGAAGTGCTTCAAGTATTCCTGGCGGGAGTGCCCGCCTGTGCGCACGGCCGTGTTGAACTCCTTGTACACCTCTGGCGATGTGTAGGCCATGAGAGCAATGGCATGCCAGTTGGACGGCAGAGGGGACACAAGAGAGCCCCGCCTGCGCCACTCAGCTTCAGCATTATACCAGCCCCAGGCAAAGAGATGATTCATCTGGTGCTCAAATCTGTAGAGGTTTGGCAACATTGCGTGCATGGCAGGGTCACAGCCCTCATACCGGTCATCGAACGAGTCCAGGGCCATGTCCAGGGGCACCACCTTGATGGCCACGGTGGCCACAGCCACCGCCAGCAGTGTCAGAGTGTGAGCCAGGAGGGCCATGGTCGGGACGGGCCACCACAAGCAGTGTGGGACACTGGAGGACAAAGAGGGACACACTGAGGGGACACTTAGGGCACAAATTAACACATGGAAAAAGTTCATCTATGAGGTGTTGAGGAGGGGAACTGAGGTCAGCAGAAGAACAGGGGGTCAGCTTTGGCTAGAAGACCCCTGGAAACATCCTGGGACGCTGATCACAAATCCTGGAGTCATTCCTGGACTACCCTCAAGATAGAACACCACTCCCACTCCCAAGGTCCCATGTTCTCAACCCTTAAAAAGGGTGTCCTTCTAAAACCCCAGGAACTTGATCCAAATTCTGGGGTCACTCCCTGTCAGTGCCCCCCAGGACCCCAATCTCACTCTGACAGTGCCCCTCCTGGACCCCACTGCTGTGTCCCCCACAGCGTCGTCCCTGTGCTCACCAGACCCACAACCCTATTCCGTGTCCCATATCAGTTCCCTCCTTAGTGTCACTCTAGCCCAAACCCTGGGAACAATCCCTGACATCCCCAGTGTCCCCTCAGTTCCCCACCAGCCCCCCATCCCAAATCCAGTCTTGTGTTTACCCTTTCATTGTCTCCCCCAGTACTCTCCTGGACCTCGATCCTGTTCCCACAGCTCTTTAGACCTCTTGTGAGCCAGGGCCCTTGCAGGACTTCACCCAAATTCTGAAAGTCACTCATGCATTCCCCTCCACCCCTCCCCACCAGGGTGTCCCCCAGGTCCCTCTCCCAGATCCACATCCCACTCCAAGTCCCGTTACCCATCTCATGTCACCCCAGTCATTCTTGAACTCCCCTTAGACCCCCAGGACAACAATCCTACTGCCATAGCCCCATGTCCTCCACCCATAGTGTCCTCCTAGAAACCCAGGAAATTATATCAAATTCTGGGGTCACTCCCTCTCCCGCCAGCAGTGCTCCCCAGGATCCCAGTCCCACTCCAACAATGCCCTCCCTGGACCCCACTACTGTGTCCCCCTCAGTGTCGTCCATGTGCCCATCAGCACCACAACCCTACACCCAGTCTCATCTCAGTTCACCCACACTGTCACCCAAGCCCAAACCCTGTGGACAATCCCTGACATCTCCAGTGTCCCCTCAGTGTCCCACCAGCCCCTCTGTCCCAATCCAAGTCCTGTGTTTAAACTTCCGTTTTCCCTCCCAGTGCTCCGCAGGAACTCAAGCGTGCTCCCAATCCTCTGCAACTCTCTTGTGACCCCAGACCACTCTGGGACTTCACCCAAATTCCTAAAGCCACTCCCTCACTGGCCCAAATGTCCCCCAGGTCCCTATCCCAGACACAAAACCCACTCCCAGTCCCATTACCCATTTCATGTCACTCCAGGTACCCAACCCAAATTCGGGGGTCACCCCTTACCCCCACAACCTCCCCCTAGAGCCCCCCATGGTCCCACTCTACAATCCCTGTCCAATGTCTCTCCCACAAGCGTCCCCAGTGTCCCCCAGCCCCTGATACCAAAATTACCTGGAGAGAATTCCCTGATGGAACTGGAGGTATCAGAAAGCCAGAATTCTTGATCAGCTCGGACTCACAGCAGATCTGTCCTGGTCCTGCAGATAAGGGGGGACTTTGCCATGGGGTATTTATCTACCACAATTATAAATATTCATTAGAAGGGTCTTCTTAGCTAATACAGAGACAACACTTTCTCTGGAAATAATTTACATAGTCCTGCCTCTTTCTGGAAGTCCTTTTATGGTACTGGAGGGTCCCCCAGAGGGGTTTCTGGGTGTGGTTTTCAGTGAGTGCCCCAATATGCCAGATGACCTTTCCTGCAACTTCTGCTTTTTGCAGGCACTGCTCCTTCTTTGGTCCAGTACTTGAAAAAGATCCTCATTGGAGCTTCTTTATCTGTTTCTCCATGGATTCATCCACGTTCATCCTTGGTGTCCACATTTCTACCTCCTTTTCATGCTTTTGCCCATTCATCATTAAGCTCTTTCTAGAACTATTAAGGGATATAAGTTTCATTCCCTCTCTTATTGCTCACAGCCCAGATCCCTAGTCCCATTCTCAAGGTCCCATGCAAGTGTAGGAACTCGCTTGCCATCTGCTTTGAGCATTGCTCATGTCCATGAAGCCATATGCAAGGAAAAATGTCAATTAACAATACAGGGATCTCCAGTGAAATATAAACAAGAATTATTATCCCTCCTTGATACCATCCAGCTGCCCAAAGAATTGGTCCTACTACAATCCAGGGCACACCAGCTTGGGGGTTGACAAATCCCTGTGGGTAAATAGATTTGCAGTAAAGATGCAGGAGAGGTTCCCCAAAATGCATCCTGGTGTTAATTCCTGAGAAAGGAATTTCAGCCCCAGAGGTGAGGCCTGGATAGAGTTGGGCAGATTGAAAATTGGCTGCTTATCTAAAAGCCCACAGTAAACAGGATGGCTGGGTGGGTGGGTGAGAGGTAACTCCCAATAACCAGGTCAGGCCCTCCCCAGCTGATGTTGTAATTTGTAAAGGAGAAAAGCGCCAGCAAAACTCTGGAGAATTGATGCGATGGGCACTGGTCTGCGGCCTCAGATCCTCAGTGTCTGTAGGACAAAATTGTCAGGTCTGTCACAGAGCAATGCCTGATACGGTTTCAAAAGAACTCTTTGAATTCAAAACCATCACCTCCAGGCGTCACTGGAAGAGGAAACACTCCTGGCTATAACTGGCAAATGGATTTTCTGAGCTACCACACCAACATAGGCTCAGGTATCTCCTGGTGTTTGTGGATCACTTCTTGGAGCTCCAGAACTTGTCCTGTCCCACCAACAAGGCCATGAAAGTTCACCTAGGCACTCCCACAAGAGATCAAGCCCAGACTCAAGGTACCTGCAGGGATGTCATCTGATAGGGGACCCCATTTCGTATCTGAGATGTGGCAGCAACTCAGTGAGCCATGGGGAGTGGGACTGGGGGGAACTGGGGGAAGATGGAACAGTGAGATTGGGGTAGTGGGGATTGAGCAATAAGAGAGATAATAGATAGTTTCAGATCCCTTAAAGATGTAGGATTGAGCTTAAAATGAATGGGTAAAAGCAAGGAAAGGCAGTAGAAGTGTGGGTACGGAGGATGAACATGGATGGAGTCCATGGAGAAACAGATAAAGGAACTCCAGTGAGGGTCTTTTGCAAGTTCTTGACCACAAAAGGAGCAGCACTTGCAAAAAGCAGAAGTTGCAGGAAAGGTCATCTGGCATACTGGGGCATTCAGTGAAAACCACACCCAGAAACCCCTTTGGATGACCCTCTAGTACCATAAAAGGACTTCCAGAAAGTGGCAGAACCATGCAAATTATTTCCAGAGAAAGTGATGCATCTGTATTAGCTAAGAAGCCCCTTCTAAGGAATATTCATAACTGTGGTAGATAAATACCCCATGGCAAAGTCCCCCCTGAGCTGCAGGACCAGGAGAGATCAGCTGAGTCCCAGCTGATCAAGAATTCTGTCTTTCTGATACCTCCATTTCCATCAGGGAGTTCACTCCAGCCAATTTTGGTGTCAGGGGCTGGGGGACAATGGGGTCATATGGAGGAGGTGACATGGGACTGGGTTTGCAGGGTGGGGTCATGGGGCCTCCAGGGGGGTGTTGTGGGGGCAAGGAGTGACCTCTCGATTTGGGTTGGAGTACTGGGGTGACACCAACAGGGTCAAGGGACTGGGAGTGGAACTGGGGTCTGGGAGAGTGCTGTGGAGGACAATGGGGGCTGAGGGAGTGGCTTTAGTGATTTGGTTGGGGTTTGTAATCAGCCCGGTGCTGCAAGAGAGATGCAGAGGATTGGGAGTAGGATTGAGGACCAGGGGAGCACTGGGGGGACAATGGAAGGGTAAACACAGGACTGGGATTGGCACAGGGGGCTGGTGGGGCACTGAGGGGACACTGGGAAGATCAGAGATTGTTGCCAGGGTTTGGGCTGGGGAACTGCAGAGGGGCTGGGGTGACACTAAGGGGGAAGGGACACGGGACTGGGAGTGGGAGTGGGGTTGTGGGGCTAGTGGGCATAGGAATGACTCTGGTGGGCTCACAGCAGTGGGGTCCAGGGGGGGCTTTCCTGGCCATATCTCCCACTCCCCTTCCCCATTGACTGAGGCATTCGGAACGTGCACACTTCCCAATCTCCCTACTGAATGTTCCCCTTGCTACGCAACCCGCCCTTCTGTAACACTGACACATGACCATTAAAGTGAGTTTTGACTTCACCCTAGGCAGGTAAATTATTATCCATAAGCCTGTTATTTCTTTGTTCTTCTTGAAATTCAGGAATTTGGCAGGAGCTTGTCTGAGCAGAAGTCCATGTCAAGGAAGAACATTTTCTGAAACTGATAGTTTCTCCGGTCACTTCCGTCTCTACAAGTCCCAGACCTTATCAAACATCAGATTCACACAATCTATTTGTAAAGAAACATTCCTCTTATTCCTTTCTAGGTTAAATTAATTGGGATACGGCAATAGAGTTTGGTTTCGTTTAAGTGCTGAATATGTGGGAATTCACAGGATTTGGGAAAGAATGCAAATTAATGAATTGGCAAAGAAGTAAAGGGAAGTTAATGAAACATTGGGGGGTGGTGAGTAGGTAGGATTTTTATTTTTTTTCTTCTCTTCCTCTTTTTTCCCTTAATTCCACCCAAGGAAAATGGCAGTGGTGGCCTTGGTAGCTTTGGTTGCTCTTTTGTCTGGAGGTCACTGTGGCTTTGGTGATTGTGGAGACCTCAGTGACCTTCCTTACCTCATGTCTCAGACAATACTGGTGGCCACTGCCAGGGCTGTAGTGGCCAGGAGGAGTCCTCTGAGGTGAGAGGGGGCCCTGGGGATGCTCCCACCTGGGAGGAAAAAGAGGGGGGTGAGTGGTTCATGAAGGTGAGGGGGTTGAGGCTGGTCAGAGAGGGATCAGGGATTACACGGGTACAGAGGGGGCCATGAGGGGCCATGAGCGGCCATGATCTCTCCTGCTGCTTCACAACAGAGGGGAATTTGCCACACAAAATCTCTCCATCCTAATTATACATATTCATTCAAATGGGTTCCCTAGCTAATACAAAACCAGCATTTTACCATTAATAATTGGCATGGCTCTGCCTCTTTTGGGAAATAATTTTTATTGTCCTGGAGGGTCATAAAAATGGGGTTTCTGGGGGCCATTTCATTGAGTGCTCCAACATCTCCAGATGACCTTGCCCCAAACTTTCGCTTTGGGCAGATGCAGCTCTGGTTGAGTTTCAGAATTTGTCAAAAACCCCACTTCAGTTACCTTTATCTCGTTCTCCACTGCTTCCAGCCACTTTTATTGTCCTGTGTAAATACTTTTACAGCCTTTTATCATTTTTGCCAGTCAGATTTTAAGCTCTACCCAGCACCTTCAGTATGTGGGGAAAAGCCACACTACGAAAAGCCAAGTGTTCAAAAAGTAGTCTTGAAAATTGATTGGAATAAAGGGACAGAGTTTCCACAGCCATATTCCCTGTGGGGTTTCTCTCTCAAGGATTCGGAGAATGCAGCTTTCTTTTATCCCGTACTCCCGGCTGCATGTTGCCCTTTCCCTTTTCCCATTGGCTGAGGTACTGGGAAGATGCAGCATTCCCAAACCACCTACCCCATATCCCCCTTGAAGTTGGCATTTTCTCCCAAAGTTCAGAAGTTCAGGCTGTCTGGGTTATGGAATAGACTGTGTGGGGAACAATTTCTCTTCTTAGATGAATGTTCAGGACTTCAAACTTTCTGGTCAAGCCACCAGGGTTCTATGACAAACCACATGTGTGCTGGTGTAGAGATATCAAGACCCATTTTGAAGACACTGACAACAATTTCTCGTGAAGGTCCTCAACCTCCCGAGTAGTTTTTCAAAGATATCACCACCCATCTTTCCTATAAAATTCTTCCCTGTGACGGTGATGACGCCCTGGCACTGGTTGCCCAGAGAAGCTGTGGCTGCCCCATTCCTGGCTGTATCCAAGGCCAGGCTGGGCAGGACCTGGAGCAGCTCAACCCAGGGGAAGATGTCCCTGCCCATGGCAGGGCTGGCACCAGACGGGCTTTAAGGTCGCTCCATCCCAAACCATTGCAAAGCCCCTGGGGCCGGGATGGGGTGGGGTGGGCACTCAGCAGCGCTGGCAGCTCGTGCTGCCGCCTGCTGTTGGCACCCGGAACTGCAGCTGGGTGTGGCGCATGCGCAGTGCTGCTGATTTCCCACGTTCGCTGCTACCCTACGGTGGACAATTCCCAAACCACAACTGCCAGAATCCCCAAATCCCAGAATGGGTCAGGCTGGATGGACCCACAGTGGGCATCTGGCCAAACCACCCAGCTGAGGCAGCGTCATCACTGAGACCAGGATTGGGTCCAGAGCAGCCCAGAACAGGACATGGCACTGGGCAGAGCTGGATACCGCATTCTGGATGTGCCTTCCTGGGCAGGGCAGAGGGGCATGAACACTCCCTGAGTTCCTGGCCCTGCTCTTCCTGATACCTCCTGGGTCCCTGCTGGCCCCAAGGCCACACAGCCAGCTTCACTGGTCACCCACCAGCACTCCTAGGTTCTTCTCCACAGCTTTTCCAGCTAATCCTTCCCAGCCAGAGATGGCACTGGGGACTGTCTGTTCCCAGGGGCAAGACCTGCCCTTGCCCTCTTGAACCTCCCAGTTTCCAGTCTTTAAGGTCCCCTGAAGTGCAGGACGTGGCAGGATGCTCTGCCTAGAATGTGGCCAAGGGACAATGGTTCATTAGTGGCCATCAGGGCAACATTGAGAGAGGTCTTGTGTTGATTTTGATGCTGAGTGGGGCTAAAACCAACTCAAATCACCAACTTCAAGTTGACAGCTGAGGGTAAAAGACCAGAGCTGGGCCTGGCAGTCCATCATCTGACCCCGGGAACATTCCGTCCTGTCAGACAGAGATTCCTCTTCCCTATTCTGCTTGCAATGAAAGTGTGTGAGGTTCCTCCCTTGGGAAGGGGATGCTCCCCAGTGATGCTTCTCGAGGCTGAGAGAAAGAGATATTCGCATGATTGTTGGTGTGGGGACTGACATCGAGCCCTGTTTAGGAATTGTCTCTCTTTGCTGGCTTTGTCAGTATTAATTACCAGTATTGTTTTGAATGATTTTTTTATTAGAATTGATTTGCACAGTGGTCTTGGTGACCACACTGGCCAGGGTGACTGTGGTAGCCTTGTGGCTGAGGGTGTCTTGGTGATCGTGGTGGTCACAGCTGCCACAGTGTCCACAGTGACCTTTGGTGACCTTGATGGCCTCATGGCTCAGAGGATCCTGGTGGCCACTGCCAAGGCTGTGGTGGTCAGGAGTCCTCCAAGGTGGAAAGAAGTCCTGCGGACACACTAACCTGGGGTAAAAAGAGGGAAATCAGTTGGGCCATGGGAGTAGTAAGGGGTCAGGGATAGCCATAATGGGGGGTTAAGCTTGACAGTAGAGATGGGGGCATGAGTGTGACAGGGTGACACAGAGTTGGGGGGGGATACGGGAGGGTACAGTGGCCAGAGAGTTCAGGGGAGTCATGGTAGGCTTAGAGGTGACAGGGTTCACTGGTATTTAGAGATTGCCATGAGGGGTTACAGGCGGTTACAGGGTTTCAGGGAGTGGCATGGGGAGGTCCTGGTCCACTCTTTTTCCATACAGAGGGCCCATCCCCACAGCACTGCCTTTATCAGAGGGACAGAGTTGGTACCCTGGAAAGACCCCTGTCTCTGTCCCTTGGCCCTTGGCATGGGTGTTCCTGTCCCTGTTCCCTCCTGGAAGTGGGGGTCTCCATACCTGTTCCCTGTCATGGGTGTTCCTGTCCCTGTTCCCTCCTGGAAGTGGGGGTCTCCATACCTGTTCCCTGTCATGGGTGTTCCTGTCCCTGTGCCCACAGCGGTGTCCACAGACTTGGTGTCCCCAGCCCAGGTGTCCCCAGCCCAGGGTATCCTTTTTCCCCCACACACTGTGGGTGTCCCTGTCCCCCATCCCCAGTCAGTGTCATTGTCCCTTGTTCCTTATCATGACTGTCCCCATTCCCCCAGGTTGTCCCCTGTAGTGTTACCTCGCAGCCACTCACAGTTGTAATTGCTGTAGGTCCCGGTAGACTGGAGCTGGATCTGTGTCTTGTCCCCTTTCAGAGTGTATTGGGTGACCTTGAAGGTCTCAAAGGGTGGGATCAGCACGATCTCAGGTTCTGGATGTTCGCTGAAAAACTGGATTTCCATGCCATGGCATGTGCGCAGCTCGAGCATTGTCTCACCAGGGCACTCGCCAATTTGTTTGCTCGGGAACACCGGCATGAAATGACCAAACCAGATGGTTTCACCAGGCTGTGTCTCGAACCGGGTGTCACACACCTTCAGGAACACGTCCCGACACTGCCCTTTCTGAGCATCCCTGAGAGTGGACAGGGCGTCAGTCAGCAGGAAATGCAAGGTTTTGAAGTGGAAGTTGTCTAGGTATTCCTGGCGGGAATGCCCGACCACGCGCAGGGCATCATTGAATGTTCTGGGGTCAGTCATTGTGAAGGCCATGATGACGGTGGCCTGCTCTGTGGACAGAGGGGACTCAGGGGGGCCCTGACTCTGCACCTTGGCTGCAGCCTTTACCCAAACCTCAGCAAACTCCTTGTTCTGCTCAAACTTGGAGCCGTTGAGGGCCGGCAATGCCGCCTTCATGGCAGGGCCACAGCCCCAGTACTGGTCATCAAAGGAGTCCGGGGCCATGTCCAGGGGAATCACGTCGACAGCCATGATGGACATGGCCATTGCCAGCAGTGCCAGGGTCTGAGCCAGGGGGGCCATGGCAGGGAGAGGCCACAGGGACCAATGTGGACACTGGAGGACACAGAGGGGACATAGGGAGAGACACGGGGAGGGTTCATCAGTGAGGGACTGGGCAAGGGAGTGGGATCAGCAGGGAAGTGCGGTCAGGGGGAAGGGAGGCACTCCTGCCCAGCCAACCCTTAAACATGTCTGAGTTCCCTGATCCCAAATCCTGGGCTTACTTATGCCTCCCCAACATCCCCCAGCCCCACGGACCCCAATCCCACAGTACCATCGCTACCAGAAGCCCAATCCCACACCTGACTACAAGTCCTCTCAGCCCCAGCAGAATCCCGACCCAAATCCTGGGGTCACTCCCCAAGACTCCCTGTGTCCCCCTCAGCTGGTCCCCAGACCCCACTCCTACTACCATTCCTGAAATTCTTTGGTGTCACCCCAGAACCTCAACCCAAATCCAGGCATAATCCCCAGCCCCCACTGTGTCTCCCAGCCCCCCATGACCCCAGTTGCACTCTCACCATACCATGTCCCCCCTCATTTTCCCCCAGAAACCCCCATTACACCAATCCCAGAACTGCGACTCCCCCAGTATCCCCCCATGTCCACAATCCCAATCCCTTAGTCCCATGTCCCCTCAAGGAGTCCTCCCACACTCACCCCACCACAATACCAAAATCAGCTGGAGTGAACTCCCTGATGGATATGGAGATAGCAGAAAGCCAGAATTCTTTATCAGCTTGGACTCACAACAGATCTCTCCTGGTCCTGCACATCAGGGGGAACTTTGCCATGGGGTATTTATTCACCATAATTATAAATATTCATTAAAATGTCTCCCTTATCTAATACAGAAACTGTACTTTTCCCGTAAATCATTTCCATTGATCCACCTCCTCCTACAAGTCCTGGAGAGTTGTAAAAATGGGGCTTCTGGGGCTCTTTTTCACCAAATAACTTGATACCAAAGGCACTGTTCCTGGAACAATTTCTTTGCACAGGTGCTGTTTTTTCCTGTTACAGAACTTGCCAAAACCCCACTGGAGTTCCCTTTAGCTGTTTCTCCATGGGTTCTAGCCGTGACTTTCATCCTGTGTGCACACCTCTGCCTCCTTTTATCATTTCTGCCAGTTTGTCTTCAGGTACTGTCCAGCACCTTCAGGGGAAGGGAAAATTTCCATTCTCTGTGGTATTTGTCACTTTGTGACAGAAATTCTCCAGTTCTGTCATTATCCATGCTGCTCTCCAGGATCTCCAGGTCTTTCCTGTTCTGAGGAGCCCAGAATGGGAAAGAGCACTGGGCAGAACTGGACATGGCACTGGGTAGAACTGGACATGGCACTGGGAAGAGGTCGACACAGCCCTGAGCACAGCTGGAAATGGCTCTGAACAGAATTGGGCACAGCACTCCTGATGTGCCTCACTGGGCAGGGAGAGGGACACGATCACTACCTGACTTCCTGGCCTCGCTCATCTGAGTGCCCCCCAGATCCCTCCTGGCCCCAGGCCACACGGCCAGCTCCGTTGGTCACCCAGAAGCACCCCCAGGTCATTCCCCAGAGCTGATCCAGCAGGTACCCACAAGCCAGGCAAGACACTGGTGCTAAATTGAGCTAAAACCAGCACAAGTCACCAACCCTGAACTGACAATGGAGGGTAAAGCACCAGAACTGGGTCTGGCCATCCATTACCTGACTCTGGCAATGTCCAGTCCCCTCTCAGACAGAAATTCTTCCCCCCTATTCATACTTGGAATGAAATATGTGTGAAGTTCCTCCCTCAGGAAGGGGACGCTCCCCAACAGTCCTCCTCAAAGGTGGGAGAAAGAGACGTTCCCACAAGTGTTGGTATGGGAAGTGACAATGAGCCCTGCTTAGGAATTGTCACTTTTGGCTGGCTCTGTCAGAATTACTTCATGGAATCATTTTGGTAGAATTATTTAATACAGTTGTTTTGATAGAATCATGTAATAGATTTGATTTGACACAATATGTTAATAGAATGTGAATTGACTAAACCGGACCTTCTGGCCACACTGTGCCTGGAATTGGACATCATGCACACCCCAGAACACGTGGTGACACTGCCCTTTTTGAGCATGCCTCAGTGTCATCAGTGCATCAGTTAGCAGAAAATGCAGTGTTTTGAAGCAGAAGTTGTTCTGGTATTCCTGGCAGGAGCATGCAGCCGCACACATGGCTGCGTTGAAGTCCTTGTAAATGTCGTTTGTTGTGTAGGCCGTGAGAGCGACGGTCTGGGCTGGAGACGCCAGAGGGGACAGTGGGAACCCCCACTTTGCCAATGAGCCTCGGCCTTCACCCAGGTCTGGGTGAAGAAGAGAGGATTCACCTGGAACTCAAAGTGGCTGAGGGCTGGCAAGGCCGCTATAATGGCAGGGCCGCAGCCCCGGTACTGGTCATTGAAGGAGTCCTGGGTCCTGTACAGGGGCACCACCTTGATGGCTGCAGTGGTCACGGTCATTGCCAACTGTGCCAGGGGACGAGCCAGGAGAGCCATGGCAGGGAGGTTACTGGGAGCAGTGTGGGAAACTCGGGGACAAAATGGGACACATACTGAGGGGACACCGAGGACACACAGGGGTACATGGGAAGGGTTCCTCTGTGAGGGGCTCAGCATGGCCACTGAGCTCCAACCAGATGAACTTTAGAACAGTGGCCATTTTTCTCATTTCCTAGGAGGCCTTGGACATTATCCTTTTGTTCTCCTATGCAGTGAATCTCTTTGTCAGTGCCATGATTGCCTTTGGCAAATTTTTATGGATTGTGATCTGTACTCTATATATTTCATCCTGTATTTAGCAGATAACCAGTAATAGTCTTAATTAGATAATAACCTTACAGATGGGAACTGCTTTAACATGTATGCATTACATAAAAAACAAAAAAAGAGGGAGATGTGGAAGCCCAGACCACTACAGAAGCTCAAATGGGGAGCACAGCAGACCTTGCAGCCCTGGTACAGTGAAGACCATGAGAGAGAAAAATTCAATAAAGAACAGAAATGAAGACATCATCTCTGGTCACTCTGACCCTCTGACGCTGACCACTCTGAGTAAAGAAGAGATGACAGGGACATTGCTGGTGAAACAGACAACAAGGACATTACTAGTGAAAGAAGGATAATCGAGAACATTGTGTTTTTAAGGGGACTGGGGAAAAGGGGTCCAAGTAGAAAATTTCATATGAACATAGTGAGCTATAAATCCTGGGAAACTGGTGTAATAAATGGCTTTGCTTTGCTGGCATTGCAGAGTCCATGTCTCTCAATCCCCACACACCAGCTGCCCAGCCCCAATCCCAATCCTTTTTTTATTCTTCCAGTGTCCCCTTGGTGCTCCCCAGGATCTCATTTATACTCCCAGACATACGTAGCCCAGTTGTGACCCCAGGTTGCTCAGGAACCTCACTCAAATTCCTTAAGCCACCCCGTCATCTGCCCCCAACCATTCGCCTTGGTCCTCTCCCAGATGCCAGTCCTGCTCACAGTCCTGTTACACATTTCATGTCACCCCAGGAGCCCAACCCAAATTCAGGGACCAACCCGTGACCCTGCAATGTCGGCCTGGAGCCCTCCAGGCCCCCACCTTACAATCCCAGTCCCATGTCCCTCCACTAGTGTCCCATGGAGTAGTCCCAGCTACCAATATCGAAATCAGCAGGAGCGAACTCCCTGATGGAACTGGAGGTAGCAGAAAGATCGAATTCTTTATCAGCTCGGACTCACAGCACATCTCTCCTGGTCCACATCAGGGGGGGACCTTGTCAAGAGAATCTGTTAATCCTAATTATAAATATTCATCAAAAGGGGCTTCTTAGCTAATACAAAAACCAGCACATTTCCCGTAAATAATTGGCATGGCTCTGCCTCTTTTGGGAAATAATTTTTATCGTCTTGGAGGGTCATAAAAATGGGGTGATAGGAGGTGGGTTTCACTAAATGCCCCAATATGCCAGATGACCTAGTCTCAAACTTTCGCTTTTGCAGTGACTGCTCCTTCTGTGTTACAGAACTTGCCAAAAACCCCTCACTGCATTGCCCTTTATCTCTTCCTCCACAGGCTCCAGCAACCTTTGCCCTTCTGTGTACACATTTTTACATCATTTATTGTTTTTTGCTCGTTCTTTTTAAAGCCCTATGCAGCACCTGCAGGAGAACTCAAACTTTCTATTCTCTCTCTTATTGTTCAGCCTACACTACCCCAAACCCACAGACTGATGTCCCCCTAGTGCCACCCAGTCCCACTCCCCACTGCTCACTGTGTTGCTGCCTTATCTCAGATACCAGTTGGAGTTCCCTATCAGATGACATCCCTGTAGGCACCTTGACCCTGGGTATGAAACTCTTGGGGGAGTGCCTGGGTGACTTTCCTGGCCTTGTTGGTGTGGCAGGAGTATTTCTGGACCCCCCAAAAAGGGATCCACCAACACCAGGAGATACCTGACCCCATGTTGGCATGGTAGCTCAGAAAAGCCATTTGCCAGTAATCTCCAGGAGTGTTTCATCTTTCAGTGATGCCTGGAGGTGATGGTTTTGAATCCAAAGGGTTCTTTTGAAGACATATCAGGCATTGCTCTTTAACAGACCTGAGAATTTTGTCCTAAGGACACTGAGGATCTGAGGCCACAGACCAGTGCCCTTCACATCGATTCCCCAGAGCTTTGCTGGTGTTTTTCTCCTTCACAAATTGCAGCATCAGTTGGGGAGGGCCTGAAACCTGGTTATTGGGATTTACCTTTCACCCACTCACCCAGCCACCCTCTTTATTGTGTGCTTTAAGATAAGCAGCCAATGTTCAATCTGCCCAACTCTATCCAGGCCTCACCTCTGGGGCTGAAATTCCTTTCTCAGGAATTAACACCAGGATGCTTTGTTGCAGAACCTCTCGTGCAGCTTTATTGTAAGTTTATTTCCCACAGAGATTTGTCAGTCCTCAAGCTGGTGTGCCCTGGATTGTTGTACAGCCACTTCTTTGGGCAGCTGGGTGGTAATCAGGACACACAGGGACTGCTGCTTTCATTGGTACACAAAAAGCTCAAAGGAGTGGAAATCCCACGGGAGATGCGGACCTGAGGAGCATCTTTAAGTTACCGAATGCCTGTCCTTCCACAGGAGTCCAAATCAAGGTCATTCTGGGGCCTCCTGTTTGAGGGAGCCTTCAGGGCTCCTGTGGGGTGCTCTTCAAAACAACTCGACATCAGCCAGGATTGGCAGAGATGAATGTGGGCCACAGCAATGACTGTTCTCCTCATCCAAGTGACCAAGAAATCCAATCTGCGACAAAGGTTTCTGGTATATACTCTGGTCACTGCAACTGCAAGGAGATGTGGAACAAGGGGAGGAGCTTGATGTGTTACAAAAAGCTCTGGAATTGGCAGTGAGGAAAAGGGCAAACATAGGAATTCGCCATCTGCTTTGAGCATTGCTCATGCCCATGGAGACATAAGGAAAGAAAGAAGTCAATTACAGTACAGGGATCTCCGATTAAATATAAGCAAGAATTATTGTCCCTCCTTGATTCCACCCAGCTGCCCAAAGAAGTGGCTATACTACAATCCAGGGCACACCAGGTTGGGGGTTGAAAAATCTCTGTGGGAAATAAACTTGCATTAAAGCTACAGGGTAGGTTCTGTGACAAAGCATCCTGGTGTTAATTCCTGAGAAAGGAATTTCAGTCCCAGAGGTGAGGCCTGGATAGAGCTGGGCAGATTGAAAATTGGCTGCTTATCTAAAAGCCCACAATAATGAGGATGGCTGGGTGGGTGTGTGAGAGGTAGCTCCCAATAACCAGGTTTCAGGCCCTCCCCAACTGATGCTGCAATTGGTAAAGGAGAAAAGCACCAGCAAAGCTCTGGGGCATCGATGTGATCGGGATCGGTCTGCGGCCTCAGAACCTCAGTGTCCATAGGAGAAAATTCTCGGGTCTGTTAAAGAGCAATGCCTGATATGTTTTTAAAAGAACTCTTTGAATTCAAAACCATCACCTCCAGGCATCACTGGAAGTGGAATCACTCCTGGCTATAACTGGCAAATGGATTTACTGAGCTTCCACACCAACATAGGCTCAGGTTATCTCCTGGTGTTGGTGGATCCCTTTTTGGGGTCCAGAAGTACTCCTGTCCCACCAACAAGGCCAGGGAAGTCACCCAGGCACTCCCCCAGGAGATCATCCCCAGGCTCAAGGTGCCTACAGGGATGTCATCTGATAGGGGACCCCAATTGGTATCTGAGATAAGGCAGCAAGTCAGTGAGAAGTGGGGAGTGGGACTGGGGGGAACTGGGGGGACATGGGACTGTGGGATTGGGGTTGTGGGGACTGAGCAATAAGAGAGAGAATAGAAAGTTTCAGATCCCCTGAAGATGCTGGATAGTGCTTTAAAAAGAACTAGCACAAAACAATAAAAGGATGTAAAAGTGTGTGCACAGAAGAGCAATGGTTGCTGGAACCTGTGGAGAAAGAGATATAGGGAACTGCAGTGAGGAGGATGTGGCAAGATCTGTTACACAAAAAGAGCAGTGCCAGCCCAAAACGAAAGTTTGAGGCAAGGTCATCTGAGATATTGGGGCACTTAGTGAAACCCACATCCTGATACCCCATTTTTATGACCCTCCAGGACAAAAAAAAATTATTTCCCAAAAGAGGCAGAGCCATGCCAATTATTTACGGGAAATGTGCTGGTTTTCTATTAGCTAAGAAGTCCATTTTGATGTATATATACAATTAGGATGGATAGATTCTGCTGGCAAAGTCCCCCCTGATGTGCAGGACCAGGAGAGATGTGCTGTGAGTCCGAGCTGATCAAGAATTCCGGCTTTCTGCTACCTCCAGTTCAATCAGGGAATTGACTGGGACCGATTTTGATATTGGTGGCTGGGGGGATTCCATAGGACACTTGTGGAGGGACATGGGACAGGGGCTGTAGACTGTGGTCATGGAGGGCTCCAGACTGACATTGCAGGGTCAGGGGTTGGTCCCTGAATTTGGGTTGGGGTCCTGGGGTGACATTAAATGGGTAACAGGGCTGTAAGTGGGACAGTGGGACTGGGGTCAGGGAGAGGGCCAAGGCTGATGGGGTTGGGGGGCGGGGGGCGATGGTGAATTTAGGAATTTGGGTGAGGTTCCTGAGCGGCCTGGAGTCACAAGAAGGTTACAAAGGTCTGGGAGCAGAAACAAGATGCTGGGGAGTACCACTGGGACACTGGAAGGGTAAACTGAAGTTTGGGATTGGGACTGGGCAGCTGGTGTGTGGGGGTTGAGAGACAGGGACTCTGCAATGCCAGCAAAGCAAAGCCATTTATTACACCAGTTTACCAGGATTTATAGCTCACTATGTTCATACGAAGTTTTCTACTTGGTCTTCTTTGCCCCAGTCCCCTTTAAAACACAATCTTCTCAATTATCCTTCTTTCAGTAGTAATGCCCTTGTTATCTCTTTCACCAGCTACATCCTGGTTATCACTTCTCTGTCAAGAGCAGTGAGCGTGAAAGTCAGGAGTGTCCAGACATGATGATCAGAGTGATCAGAAGTGATGTCTTCAATTCTGTTGTTGCCTTGAGTCTTTCTCTCCCACAATCTTCACTGTACCCAGGCCACAAGGTCTGCCATGCACCACAGTTGAGTTTCTGTAGCAGTCTGGTCTTCCACATCTTCTCCTTCTCTGTTCTTTATGCAAAGAGTTTGTGTACCCTTATGTTAAAGAAGTTCCCACCTGTAAGGCTATTATCTTATTAAGACTGTTACTGCTTGTCTGCTAAATACAAGACAAAATACATGGAGTACAGATCACAATCAAGAAAAACTTACCAAATGCAACCCTGTCCCTGACAAAGAGACTCACAGCATAGGAGAACAAAAGGATAATGTCCAAGCTCTCCTAGGAAATGAGAATAAATGACCACTGTTCTAAAGTTCCTGTGATTGGAGCTCGGGGCCATGCAGAGCCCCTCACAGCGGAGCACTTCCTATGTACCCCCATGTGTCCTCAGTGTCCCCTCAGTGTGTGTCCCACTTTGTTCCCCCAGTGTCCCACACTGCTCTCAGTAATCTCCTTGCCATGGCCCTCCTGGCTCATACCCTGGCACTGCTGACAATGACTGTGACCACTGCAGCCATCAAGGTGGTGGCCCTAGACATGGCCCAGGACTCCTCTGATGACCAGTACCAGAGCTGTTGAGGCTGTTGGCCCTCAGCCACTCTGAGTTCCAGGTGAATCCTCTCTTCACCCAGACCTGGGTGAAGGCCGAGGCTGAGTGGCAAATCAGGGCTCTCCTGTGTCCCCTGTGTCCCCACTGGCATTCCCAGCCCAGGCTGTTGCTCTCATGGCCTACGCAAAAAAGGATATTTGCAAGGACTACAATGCAGCTGTGTGTGCAGCCTGGCGCTCCCACCAGGAATTCTGGAACAACTTCCACTTCCAAACACTGCATTTCCTGCTGACCAAGGCCTTGGTGATACTGAGGCATGCTCAGAACGGTCAGTGTCACCACGTGTTCCAGGGTGTGCATGATGTCTAGTTCCAGACACTGTGTGGCCAGAGAGTCTGGTTTGGTCAATTCACATTCTATTAAATTATTCTGTCAAATCAAATCCATTAAATGATTCTATTAAAACAACTCAATTAAATAATTCTACCAAAACGATTCCATTAAGTAATTCTGACAGAGAGAGCCAAATATGACAATTCCTAAGCAGGGTTCAATGTCACTCCCCATACAAACACTTGTGGGAACGTCTCTTTCTCTCAACTTTGAGGAGGACTGTTGGGGAGCATCCCCTTACTGAGGGAGGAACCTCACACACATTTCATTCCAAGTATGAATTGGGGAATGGAATTTCTGTCTGAGAGGGGACTGGACATTGCCAGAGTCAGGTGATGGATGGCCACGCCCAGCTCTGGTGATTTACCCTCAATTGTCAATTTAGAGTTGGTGACTTGTGCTGGTTTTAGCCCAATTTAGCACCAGTGCCCTGCCTGGCTTGTGGGGACCTGCTGGAGCAGCCCTGGGGAATGACCTGGGGGTGTTTCTGGGTGACCAGTGGAGCTGGCCTTGTGGCCTGGGGCCAGGAGGGATCTGGGGGGCACTCAGAGGAGCGGAACCAGGAAGTGAAGGAGTGATCGTGTCCCTCTCCCTGCCCAGTGAGGCACATCAGGAGTGCTGTGCCCAACTCTGTTCAGAGCCATTTCCATCTCTACTATGGTCTGTGTCAACCTCTGCCCAGTGCCATGTCCCGTTCTGCCTAGAGTCATATCCAGCTCTGCCCAGTGCTCTTTCTCATTCTGGGCTCCTCACAACAGGAAAGACCTGGAGATCCTGGAGAGCAGCATGGATGATGACAGAACTGGAGCATTTCTGTCACCAAGCGCAAATAACAGATAATAGATATCTTCCCTTCCCCTGAAGGTGCTGGACAGAGCCTGAAGACAAATGGCAGAAATGATAAAAGGAGGGAGTGGTGTGCACACAGGATGAAAGTCACAGCTAGAACCTGAGGAGAAACAGATAAAGGGAACTCCTGTTGGGTTTTGGCAAGTTCTATAACAGGAACCAACAGCACCTGTGCAACAAAATTGTTCCAGGGAAAGTCCCTTTGATATCAAAGTTTTTGGTGAAAATGATACCCAGAAGCCCCATTTTTACAACACTCCAGTGCAATAAAAGAACTTGTAGGAGGAGGGAGAACAATGCAAATGATTTACAGGAAAAGTACATTTTCTTTATTAGATAAGTGGCACATTTTAATTAATATTTATGATTAGGGTGAATAAATACCCCATAGCTGAGTCCTCACTGATCTGCGGACCAGGAGAGATCTGCTGTGAGTCCGAGCTGATAAAGAATTCCAGCTTTCTGATACCTCCAGTTCCATCAGGGAGTTCACTCCGGCTGATTTCGGTATTGAGGGCTGGGGGGGACTCCAGGCAGACACTTAGTGGTGAACACGGGACTGAGGGATTGGGATTCTGGTGCTTGGGAGATACTGGGGGAGTCACAGGACTAGTATTGGGGTCATGGGATGTTCTGGGGGTAAGTGAGGGGAGAACACGGGATGATGAGAGGGGATTGGGGTCATGGGGGTGCTAGCAGACACTTTTGGGGCTGGAGGTGATGCCTGGATTTGGGTTGAGGTCCTGAGGTGACACCAAAGGAACTGGGGAATGGGGGTGGGATTGGAGTCTGAGGATGGGTGAGAGGGACACTGGGGGGCTCAGGGTGTGACTCCAGGATTTGGATCAGTGCCGTGGGGGACCTGGGGGAACTTGAATTCATGTGAGTAGAATTGGGCTTCTGGGGGACTGAGGTACTGTGCAATTGGAATTGGCATCCCTGGGGAGCTTGGGGAGGCCTAAGTAACACAGAATTTGGGATCAGGGGCTCCAGACATGCCCAGGGGTCTGCTGGCCAGGAGTGCCCCATTCCCCCTGGGCTGACCCCACTTCCCTTCCCAGTCCCTCACTGAGGAGCCCTCCCCGTGTCTCCCCCACGTCCCCTCTGTGTCCCCCAGTGTCCACACTTGGTCGCTGTGGCCTCTCCTCTTCATGGCTCCCCTGGCTCAGACCCTGGCACTGCTGGCAATGGCCATGGCCACCACGGCTGTCGAGGTGGTGACCCTGGACATGGCCCCGTACTCCTTCGATGACCAGTACCAGGGCTGTGGCCCTGCCATGGAGGCAGCAGTGCCAGCCCTCAACAACTCCGAGTTTGAGCAGAACGAGAAGTTTGCCGAGGTTTGGGTAAAGGCTGCAGCCGAGTGGCAGAGACGGGGGCCCCCTGAGTCCCCTCTGTCTCCAGAGCAGGCCACTGCCATTATGGCCTTCACAATGGATGGCCTGTCCAGCATGTTCAATGATGCTGTGCGTGTGGCCGGGCGTTCCGACATGGAATACCGGGACAACTTCCACTTCAAAACGCTGCATTTCCTGCTGACCGATGCCCTGGCAACACTGCGGGATGCTCAGAAAGGGCAGTGTCTTGACATTTTCCAGAGGGTTTGTGGGGTCTGGTTTGAGGCACAGCATGGTGATACCATCCGGTTCGGTGAATTCATGTTGGTGTCCCTGAGCAAACCAACTGGCGAGTGCTCCAATGACACGGTGCTCGAGCTGCACACATGCCATGGCTTGGAAATCCAGTTTTTCACCGAACATCCAGAAGAGAAGGTGGTGCTGATCCCACCCTTTGAGACCTTCAACGTCACCCAAATCACCCAGGAAGGAAACAAGACACAGATCCAGCTCCTCTCCACCGGGACCTTCAGCGAATTCAACTGCGTGTGGTGTGAGGTGAGAGCACTAAGGAACGGCCTGGGGGGATGGGAAACCCACTGTGGCCATGGGGACACCCATGAGAGGGCACAGAGGACAATGACACTCACTGGGGATGGGGACTGGGACAGAGACATCCACTGTGTGTTGGGGAACATGCTGGAGACTGCAAGTTTGGGGACTCCTGTTGTGGGCATGGGGATAGGAACACCCATGAAAGGCCACAGGGATGGGGGCCCACACTTCTGGGTGGGAACACGGACAGGGACACCCCTGCCAGGGGATAACAGGGACAGGGACAGAGATTGGGATCTCCCCGTTCTGACCCTGTCCCTCCCCGCCTTGGGCAGTGCTGTGAGGATGGGCCCTGTGTGTGCTGGATGAGGGTGGGTCATGAACCCCCATGGCTCCCCCCTGTAACCCCTAAGCCCACAGTGAATCCCTGACCTCCCTGGCTCCCTATAGACCCCTGTGCCCTCACCGACATCCTGCAATGTATCACCTCATGGTCCCCATCACTCCTGTAACCCCTCTCTCCCCATTATGGCCATCCCCAAACCCCTTACTCCCCACATGGTCCCTCTGATCCCTCTCTTTTTCCCTCAGGTCGGAGCATCCCCAGCACCCCTTTCCACCTCAGAGGACTCCTCCTAGCTGCCACAGCTCTGGCAGTGGACACCAGGATCCTCTGAGCCATGAGGCTGTCAAGGTCACTGAGGTCACCGTAGTGACTCTGGAAGCCATGGCCACCATGATCACCAAGACTCCCTGAGATACAAGGCCTCCACAGCCACACTGACCACTGTGCATACCAAAGCCATTGGGCAAACACATTTTAATAAATACTTCTATCAAAACAATTCCATTAAAAAGGTCTGTCACAGCCAGCCAAAAGTGACAATTCTTATGCAGGGCTCGATGTCACTCCCCGGACAACATTCGTGGGAACGTCTCATTCTCTCAGCCTCTAGGAGGATCCTTGGTGAACAACCCCTTCCCGAGGGAGGAATGTCACGCACATTTCATTCCAAACAGGAATAGGGGAGAGGAATGTCTGTCCGAGAGTGGGCTGGACACTCCCAGGGTCAGCTGATAGATGGCCAGGTTCAGCTCTGGCACTTCATCCTCAGTTGTCTATTTGGGGTTCATGATTTGGGCTGGTTTTAGCCCAATTCAGCACCAGAACTAGATCAAGACCCCTCTCAATGTTGCCCCAATTGCCACAAAAATAGAGTACTGTCCCTTGGGTACATTCTAGGAAGAGCATCCTGCCACATCCTGCACTTCAGGGGACCTTAAAGACTGGAAACTGGGAGGTTCTAGAGGGCATGGGCAGGTCCTGTCCCTGGGGGAACACAGTCCCCAGTGCCAGTCCTGGCTGGTGGGGATGTGCTGGGGCAGCTCTGGAGAAGGACGTGGGGGTGCTGGTGGGTAACAAGTAGAGCTGGCCATGTGGATAAGGGCCAGGAGGGAACCAGGGGGTGTTGGAAAGTGTGAGGCCAAGAGGTCAGGGAGTGATTGTGCCCCTCTGCCCTGCCCAGGGAGGCACATCGGGAGTGCTGTGTCTAGCTCTGCCCAGTGCCATGTCCTGTTATGGGCTGCTCTAGTTTCCAATCCCAGTCTCAGGAATGACACTGCCTGAGCTGGGAGGTGGGGCCAGGTGCCCTCTCTGGGTCCTTCCAGCCTGACTCATTCTGGGATTTGGGGATTCTGGCAGTTGCGGTTTGGGAATTGTCCACAGGAGGGCAGCAGTGAGTGTGGGAAATCAGCAGCACTGTGCATGTGCCACCCCCAGCTGCAGTTCCAGGCGCCAACAGCAGGTGGCAGCACGAGCTGCTGGCGCTACTGAGTGCCTGCCCCTTCCCCCCCATCTCGGCCCCGGGGGCTCTGCAATGGTTTGGGATGGAGAACCCTTAAAGCCCGTCCGATGCCAGCCCTGCCATGGGCAGGGACATCTTCCCCTGGGCCAGACTTCCCTTTATCTCTTTGAACCCTGCTTCCAGCCACTTTAATTGTCCTGTGTAAATACTTTTACATCCTTTTATAATTTTTGCCAGTCAGACTTTAGGCTCTAACCAGCACCTTCAGCATGTGGGGAAAAGCCACACCATGAAAAGCTAAGTGTTCACAAAATACTCTTGAAACTCAATTCAAATAAAGGGACAGAGTTTCCACAGCCATATTCCCTGTGGGGTTTCTCTCTCCAAGTTCTGGAGTTGAAACTTTCTGGTCAAAGAACCAGGGTTCAGTGACAAACTTCATTTTTGTGGAGCCATCAAGATCCATTTTGAAGACATTGACAACAATTTCTCCCAAAAAGAATCCAATTCAACTAGTCATTTTTCACAACCCACCTTTGCTATAAAATCCTTCCCAGTGACGGTCGTGATGCCCTGGCAGAGGCTGGCCAGAGAAGCTGTGGCTGCCCCATCCCTGGCCATGTCCAAGGCCAGGCTGGGTGGGGCCTGGAGCAGCCTGGCCCAGGGGAAGATGTCCCTGCCCATGGCAGGGCTGGCACCGGATGGGCTTTAAGGTCGCTCCATCCCAAACCATTGCAGAGCCCGCGGGGCCAGCATGGGGCGCGGCAGGCCCTCGGCGCTGCCAGCAGCTCGTGCTGCCACCTGCTGTTGGCACCCGGAACTGCACAGTGCAACTGAATTCCCACGCTCGCTGCTGCCCTCCGGTGGAGAATTCCTGAACTGCAACTACCAGAATCCCCAGATCCCAGAATGGATCAGACACGAAGGACGCAGAGTGGGCACCTGGCCCAACCTCCCAGCTCAGCCAGCATTATCCCTGAGACCACGATTGGATCCAGAGCAGCCCAGGACAGGACACGGCCCTGGACAGAGCTGGACACAGCAATCCTGATGTGCCTCACTGGGCAGGGCAGAGGGGCACAATCCCTTCCTGACCTCCTGGCCCCACACCTCCTGATGTCCCCTAGATCCCTCTTGGCCCCAGGCCACACAGACAGCTCCACTGGTCACCCACCAGCAACCCCATGTCCTTCTCCAGATATGCTCCAGTATGTCTCCCCCAGCCTGGACTGGAACTAGGGACTGTCCCTCCCCAGGGTCAGGACCTGCCCTTGCCCTCTTGAGCCTTCCAATTTCCAGCCTTTAAGGTCTCCATGAACAGCAGGATGTGGTAGGATGCTCTGCCTGGAATGTGACCAAGAACCAATGCCGCATTTGTTGCCATCAGGGCTGGATTGGGAGGGGTCTGGTGGTGATTTTGGTGCTGAATTGGACTAAAACCAGCCCAAATCACCAACTCTGAATTGACAACTGATGCTGAAGCACCAGAGCTGGGCCTGGCCATTCATCAGCTGACCCTGGGAATGTCCAGTCCCCTCTCAGACAGGGATTCCTCTCCCCTATTTCTGCTCGAAATGAAATGTCTTTGATGTTCCTCTTTTAGGAAGGGGATGCTCCCCAAGGATCCTCCTTGAGGCTGAGAGAAAGAGACATTCTCGTGAGTGTTGGTGTGGGGAATGACATCAAGTCCTGCTTAAGAATAATCACTTTTGGCTGACTGTGACAGATTTATTTAATGGAATTGTTATGGCAGCATTATTTAATAGAATTCCTTTGAACAAAGGCCTTGGTGGCGATAGTGGTCAGAGTGGCTGTGGTATCCTTGTGGCTCAGGGAGTCTCGGTGATCATGGTGGTAACAGTGGCCCTGGTGGTTTATAGTGCTCATGGGGGCCAGAGTGGCTGTGGTGGCCTTGGTAGCTTTGGAGGTCTTATTTCCATGGGAGTCTTGGTGGTCTTCCTGATTGTGGTGGCCACAGCAATGACCTTGGCATCCATGGTGGCCATGGTTGCCACAGTCATCACAGTGACCTCGGTGGCCTTGCCAGCCTTGTGGCTCACAGGATTCTGGTGGCAATTTCCAGGGATGTGGGGTGAGGAGGAGATCTCTGAGGTGGAAGGGGGCTCTGGGGATGCTCCCGGGGATGCTTCTGGGGAAAAAAGAGGGTGCTCAGGGGGACCAGGGAAGGAGCAAGAGGTCAGGGACAGTCATAATGGTGTGTCAGGGGTGACAAGATAGATGAGAGCCATGAGGTGACAGGTGACAAGGAGTTGGGGACTGTGGGGTATGAGGGCCAGGGGTGTAAGAGATTTCATGGTGGGCTTAGCAGTGACAGGGGTTAGGGGGACTCAGGGAGTGCCATAGGGGTGGCAGGGGGTGACAGGGGTTCAGGGAATGCTATGGGGCTCCTGGCCCACCCATGTACAGCACACAGGGCCCATCCCCACAACACTGCATTTGGTATGGAGGGACAGGGTCAGTATGGGGATGTCCCTGTCTCTGTCTCTGTCTCTGTCCCTGTCTCTGTCTCTGTCTCTGTCTCTGTCCCATCCCCTTCCCCTGTCCCTGCCCTGCCCTGCCCCTTCTCCTGCTGCTGCACCTGTCCCTGTCACTGCCCTGTCTCTGTCCCTGCCCTGCCCCTGTCCCTTCTCCTCCCCCCGTCTCTGCCCCTGTCCTGCCCTTCCCTTCCCCTTCTCCTGCCCCTTCTCCTGCCCCTGCCCTGTCCCTTCTCTTTCCCCTTCTCCTGCCCTTCCCCTGCCCCTTCCCCTGCCCTGTCCCTTCTCTTTCCCCTTCCCGTTCCCCTGTCCCTTCCCCTGTCCCTTCCCCTGTCCCTGTCCCTTCTCTTTCCCCTGCCCTGTCCCTGCCAGCCCCGCTGCTCGGCCGCAGTCCTGCAGAGGGAGCAGAGCCATTGGGGACCTCCAAACTAAACTTATTCCTTCTTTGTAAAAGCTTTGAGGCCCAGGGCCAAATTCAGAGCTGATGCTCTTGTAGCACAAATTTCAGTCTCCCCTTCTCTCCCCCTTTCCCCACACAGAGGTTATTTTAGGCTAGGAGTTATTGTAACTTACACCTTTCCTTTGGTGCATAAATTACACTTATTTAAATTGCTTTCTGCATCAGCAGCCAGGGGTAAGAAGTGCCCAGGCAGCCTCAGCAAGCCTGATAGGCTCTGAATCATGCCACCTTCACCAGCAATGCTGAATTTGCCCCGTGGCATCCCAGGCATGCAAACATCCTGACTGGAAGGGCCAAGACAGGATATGGATGAGCTCAGCGCCCCTGTCCTGCTCTGTAAATGGTCCATGGTGTCCTGGCCAGGCTTAGAAACCCTCTGGGAGTTTGTCCTGGGGTTGGAGGGGGTAGAGCAGAGCCTGTGAGGCTCTTGCAGAGCTTCTGCCAAGGGAAGCATGAAGGTGTCACCAGACTTCTCCATCACAGCAACGTGGGCTCCTCAAATACCCCTGCTGGGAAGGGCTCCATGAATATCCCTGCTGGAAAGGGCTCCATGAATATCCCTGCTGGAAAGGGCTCCCAAATGCCCCTGCTGGAAAGGGCTCCATGAATATCCCTGCTGGAAAGGGCTCCATGAATATCCCTACTGGAAAGGGCTTCCAAACATCCCTGCTGAAAGGGGCTCCCCCGATGTCCCCACTGGGAAGGGCTCATGAATATCCTCATGGGAAGGGAGGGTGAGAGCTGCAGGGGTGTGAGCCGGGCTGGGACACCGTTCTGCCATGGGAGGAAGGCTTTGGGTCCAGCAGATGGTTCAAAGCATGGCCTTTAACACAGGACTGCTGTTTAAACAAACTGGGAGCTGGCTCCCAGCTGACAGCTCCTCTGGAGCCCAGGTATCTGTGTGCACCTCTTGCAGGAGCAGTGTGAGTGCAGTCAGCTCAGCCTAATTAATGAATTGTGCCCCTCCATGTGCATCTTGCCTTCAGCTGAAGGTAAAGCCCATCTCTCAAGGCCTAACCAGGTGCTTCCCAGGCTAAACCCCAGAGGTCAGCCCGGTTAAAGCTCCGAGGGTTTGACCCTGGGATCAGGATGTGCAGCCCACGCTGTGTCTGGGCTTGTTGGATTGTGAGTGACAATTCCCAGGCACTGCACTGGACTCTGCACTGAGCCACATTTCCTGCTCCAAGCACTGCCTCCATCCTCTGCTAAGTGTACCCAAGTTTTAGTGTTTAATATTTAAACATGAAAGTTCTTTTGAGACATTTAAAGCGGAATTATTAACAGCCCCATGTAGAACTGACAGGTTAACAGTGCGACAATTAAAAAGAAAGGTTAAATACATTTTCTTTTCAGACCAACTGCTGTTGCCTAAGACTAATAAATCCACCAGGAGATGGTTTTTAGAGAGTGTGAGTGGCTGTGTGTCAGCTTTTATAGGCTGGAGTTTTTCAGAAATCACCACACTTCTCTTTCCAGGCAGCTACAGGTTTCAGACTATATTTAGCAGATGGGGCTTCTTCCAAAGAGTTGTGTGAATCAAGCTGGAAATAAAAAAAAAAATGGAATGTAAAAAAAGCAAACCCTACCGGCTGTGGGGCTTTAAACATTCAAGCTCACAGTTTGCTTGGCTTTTTAATGTACCATGATCCTCTTTTGTCTTGATGGCACTGAAAACACAGGGGCTGGAGAGCAGCAGGAATTCTGGCTCTCTGAGGGATCAGTTCAAGTACTGAACTCCCGTTTCTCCTTTGGAAAATCGCTGTCCCCCCTGGCTGACAGGACACGGCCTTGGGAAGAGCCAGGGTGACTTTCTGGGGACAGTGAGGTGCCAGCAGGGACATCCAGGCCGTGGAATAGCCCCCAGCCCCTCCTGGGTGTTTGTGGGCAAAGTTCAGCCCTTTCAGAGAGACATTTTCCACCTCTGCTGTGTGCAGTGACATGAACATTCCCTCAGTGTGACTCCCCTGGGACTGCACAGAGCTGTGTGACAAGCAGATTAAAGGTGACCCTGTGACAGCTGAGCGAGGTGGCCCTGGGGGAGCAGGTGACCCCCAGAGGCCCCTGGAGCTGCCCTGGGACTGTGGAGTTTGGGATAAATCCATCCCTGACTGTGGAAGGTGAGGACAAGGACTCGGCTCCCTGCAGAGCCTGGAGCTGCTGCAGGCTGGGGACGGGGTCTGGCTGTGCCCTTCCCCATTCCCTCCCTGTCACAGGGCTTGCAGGGGTCTTCAGGGTGAAGAGAGAGATGAGAATGTTGACCTCATGTTCAGAAGGCTTGATTTATTAGTTCATTATATATATTACATTATAACTTTGCTAAAAAGAATAGAAGGAAAGTTCTCAGAAGGCTAGCTAAGCTAAGAATAGAAAAGGAATGAATAACAAAGGAGCTCTCTCCGAC
>JAWWEX010000108.1:8552848-8568618 GCA_035583215.1 Arremon brunneinucha
CCATCCATCCATCCATCCATCCATCCATCCATCCATCTGTCCATCCATCCATCCATCCATCCATCCATCCATTTATCAGTCCATCCATCCATTCATCCATCCGTCCATCATCCATCCATCCATCCATCATCCATCCATCCATCCATCCATCCATCCGTCCATCCCTCCATCTGTCCATCCGTCCATCGCTCCGTCCGTCTGTCCCGTTCACCCACCGCCTCCTCCGCTTGTCTCTTGTAGGCCTTGACTTTCATCTGCAGTTTGTCCACCAGGTCCTGCAGCCTCAGCAGGTTCTTCTTGTCCTCCTCTGTCTGGAGGAACAGGGACAGGGTTGGACACTGGACCAGAGCGCAGCCACAACTCCTGGGCCTCAGTTTCCCTTCCCAGAGACTTCCTGTGTCCCCATGGCCACCAGGTCCTGTGTCACCCACATCCCTTTGGTCACCCAATGAATGTTATGTGTCATCTTTGTTCCTGTAGCCACCATGTGTTGGGTCACCCGTGTCCCTGTGGTCACCCCATCAACACTCTGGGTTGACCACGTCCCTGGGGTCACCATCTCTGCCCATTTTTGATCCCCCACAGGTGTGACTGAAGAGAGGCCGTGCTGTGGTGGCCTCATCTGGTGGCTGAGTTTGACTCACCCAGGTGATGTCACCTGCTGGCTGAGCTCCATGACCCACCTCAATGATCCCATCTGAACCTGATCTCCATAACCTTCCCAGGTGCTCTTGCCTGGTACTTGAGTCTCACCTCCGTGGCCTCACCTGGTAGCTGAGCTCCTTGACCCACACCCATGGTCTCACCCCCATGGTCTCACCGGGTACCTGAGTCTCACCCCTGTGGTCTCACCTAGTAGCTGAGTTCCTTGACCGCCCTCTGTGGTGTCACCCCTGTGGTCTCACCTGGTACCTGAGTTCCTTGATCCACCTCCACGGTCTCACCTCCATGGTCTCACCCCCATGGTGTCACCCCCATGGTCTCAGCTTCACAGTCTCACCTGGTACCTGAGCCTCACCTCCAAAGTCTCACCTGGTAGCTGAGCTCCTTGACCCACCCCCATGGTCTCACCCCCATGGTCTCACCTGGTAGCTGAGCTCCTTGACGCGCCGCTCAGACTTGCGCAGCCCCTTGACGCTCTCGGCGTTGCGCTTCTGCTCGGCCTCCAGCTCGTTCTCCAGCTCCCTCACACGCCCCTCCAGCTTCTGCAGCTGCTTCTTGCCACCCTTGAGGGCCAGCTGTTCAGCCTCGTCCAGCCGCAGCTGCAGGTCCTTGATGGTCTGCTCCATGTTCTTCTTCATGCGCTCCAGGTGCGCGCTCGTGTCCTGCTCCTTCTTCAGCTCCTCTGCCATCATGGCCGCCTGCCCGTGGGGGGACAAGCGGGGGTCCACGGCATGGTCTCCGTGGTGGCCCCGGTGGTGGCCCTGGTGGTGGCCCCAGTGATGGCCCCAGTGGCGGCCTCAGTTATGACCCCGCTGATGTCCCCATTGATGGCCCCAGTGACGACCCCGCTGATGGCCCCGCTGATGGCCCCACTGATGGCCCCAGTGATGGCCCCAGTGATGGCCCCAGTGATGGCCTCAGTGATGGCCCCAGTGGTGGCCCCAGTAGTGGCCTGGGTGATGGCCCCAGTTATGGCCCCGCTGATGGTCCCAGTGGTGGCCCTAGTGATGGCCCCAGTGGTGGCGCCGGTGGTGGCCCCAGTGGTGGCCCTGGTGGTAGCCCCGGTGGTGATCCCAGTGATGGCCCCATTGATGGCCCTGATGGTGGCCCCAGTGTGGTGGTGGCCCCAGTGATGGCCTCAGTGGTGGCCCCAGTGATGGCCTCAGTAGTGGCCCCTGTGATGCCCCGGTGGTGGTTCCAGTGGTGGCCCCAGTGGTGACCCTGGCAATGGCCCCAGTGATGGCCCCAGTGGTGGCCCCACAGTGACACTCACGTCGGTGATGGCCTTCTTGGCCTTCTCCTCAGCATTCCGGCACTCCTGGACGGCCTCTTCCACCTCTGTCTGCAGCTGGGAGATGTCACCCTCCATCTTCTTCTTCTGGTTGATGAGGCTGGTGTTCTGGGGAGGACAAGGTGGCACCTCAGGAGGTGGCTCAGGGGCCCTGTCCCCCAGACCCTTGCTTATCTCTGCAGGATGGAGGATCTTTTGAAGATCTTGGCAACACAACACAGAAATGGACACCACCCTTCTGTAGACCAACCAAACATTCCTTGAACCTCCCATGGATCAAGCCAACCTCCTCCAGATCAACCCAACTCTCCTGAGACCTTCAGGAGAAGGTGGCACTGTTGGGTCCAGGTCAACTGGAGCCATCTTGGGGGTCTGCAGCTCAGCAAAAGTTGATCTTTCTCCACCAGACCTTCAATGGACCAACTCAACCCTTCTTGAGCCTTCTTTAGACCAACCCAACCTACTCCAGACCAACCCTTCAGGAGGAGGGGGAGATGTTGGGTCTGCACCACCCTGAGCCACCTTGATCTCCCCAGCCAAGCCACCAGAGCTGTTTCTCCTTGGCTGGACCACCCCTGGATGGAGGTGGCCCCTCTCCTGGTGGGCAGGTGAGGTCTCACCTGCGAGTGGAGGAGTTGGACCCTCTCGCTGGCCTCGATCAGCTCCTGCTCGGCCAATTTCCGGGCCCTCTCGGTCTGTTCCACCACGCCCCGGAGCTCCTCCAGCTCGGATTGCAGCAGAGTGTTCCTGCGCTCCACCATGGCCACGTTCTCCTTCAGGTCCTCCCCGACCCTTGCTGCGTCATCCAGCTGCAGCTGTGTGTCCTGAGGGTGGTGGGAAGGGGTGGTGGGTCCACCCGGACATGGCATGGTGGGTCCATCCAGCCATGGGGTGGAAGGAGTGGTGGGTCCACCCAGCCATGGGGTGGTGGGAAGGAGTGGTGGGTCCACCTGGCCATGGCATGGTGAGAAGGGATGGTGGGTCCATCAAACCACCCCTGTTGGGTGGTGGGACCTCCAACATCCCAAGGTCCCCATGAACAGGTACCTTCAGGACCTCAATGTCCCCACAGACAGGTACCTCCATGTCCCACAGGACAGGTACCTCCTACATCCCAATGTCCCCGGTGTACTTGGAGGTATCTCCTACACCTCCATGTCCTCATAAGACCTTCAGGCGTTTCCTAGCCCCCCACACTGCATGGACAGGTACCTTCAGATACCCTGTACACCTCCATGTCCCCATGGGACCTTCAGATATCTCCTACCTCTATACACTGTGTGGACAGGTACCTTCAGGTACCTTCTACACTTCAAGGTCCTCATGGGACCTTCAGGTACCTCCTACCCCTTCAGGTCCCCATGGGACCTTCACAACCCCAATCCCTCCACACCACATGGAGAGGTGCCTTCAGGTACCTCCTACACCTCCATGTCCTCATGGGACCTTCAGGTAGCTCCTACCTCTCCATGCTGCGTGGACAGGTACCTTTGTGTACCTCCTGCACCTCCATGTTCTTGTCAAACCTTCAGGGACCTCCTATCCCTCCATGCTGAATAGACAGGTACCTTCAGGTACCTCTTACACCTTCATGTCCCCATGAGACCTTCAGGTACCTCCTACATCTCCAGGCTGCATGGACAGGTTCTTCAGGTACCTCCTGCACCTTCATGTCCCCATAAGACCTTCAGGCACCTCCAACTCCTCCACACCACATGGACAGGTGCCTTCAGGTACCTCCTACACCTTCACGTTCCCATGGGACTTTCAGGCATTTCCTACCCCTCCACACCACATGGACAAGTGCCTTCAGGTACCTTCTACTCCTTCATGTCCCCATGGGACCTTCAGGTACCTCCTACACCTTCATGTCACCATGGGACCTTCAGGTACCTCCTACCTCTACACACTGTGTGAACAGGTACCTTCAGGTACCCTCTACACTTCCAGTTACACTACTATCTCCTGCATCTCCATGTCCTCATGGGACCTTCAGTTACCTCCTACACCTCCATGTCCTCATGGGACCCTCAGGCACCACCTACACCTTTATGCCACATGGACAGGCACCTTCAGGACCTCAATGTCCCCACAAACAGGGACCTTCAGGTACCTCCTACACCTCCATCTCCTCTTGGGACCTTCAGACACCTCCAACCTCTCCGCACCACATGGACAGGTACCTTCAGGTAGCCCTGCAGAGCCTTGACCTGCTTCTGCGCCTCGTTGGCGCCGCGGTTGGCGTGGCTGAGCTGGATCTCCATCTCGTTGAGGTCGCCCTCCATCTTCTTCTTCAGCCTCAGGGCCTCGTTGCGGCTCCGGGTCTCGGCGTCCAGCGACGTTTGCAGCGACTCCACCATGCGCAGGTGGTTGCGCTTCACCTGCTCCATCTCCTCCTCCTTCTCGCCCAGCTTCCGCTCGTACTCCGCCTTCACCTGGTTGAACTCCAGCTGCGCCCTCAGGATCTTCCCCTCCTCGTGCTCCAGGGAGGCCTGGGGAGGACACACAGGACCTTGAGGACCACAGAGCGTGGGCGTCCCACCAGGAGAACGTAGGGATGGGGTGGGACAGGGCTTGATCCACCTCAGCCTCTTCCAGAGCGGCTTGGAGCTCCAGCTTCTCGGCGTCCAGCTGTTTGCGGACCTTCTCCAGCTCATGGATGGATTTGTTACTGGCACCGAGCTGCTCCGTGAGGTCCGAGATCTCCTCTGCCCAGGTGAGACCCCGTCAGACCCCGCGGGAATGGGTGGGGAACGCCCAGGTGGGCAGAGGGACCCGTGGTGTCACCTTGGAGATTCTTGTTCTCCCTCTTGAAGGTCTCCAGGTGCTCCAGGGACTCCTCGTAGATGTTCCTTAGCTTGAAGAGGTCGGTGCTGAGGGCCCTGGCCTCCTTCTGGGATGCCTCCAGCTCCGTCTGAGACTCCTCAAACTTCTGCTTCCACTCGGCCAACACCTGGGGAGAGCCAGGTGTCACCCCACGGCCACCTGGTGCCACCCAACCGCCCCAACCTGCCACACGTGCCCACCTTGTCAAAGTTCCTCTGCTTCTTGTCCAGGGCAGCGGCAGCCGCGTTCGACCGCTCCACATCGGCCATCAGGTCCTCGATCTCGTTCTGCAGCCGGTGCTTGGTCTTCTCCAGCGAGGAGCACTTGGCGTTGACAGCCTCCACGGCCTCCTCGGCCTCCTGCAACCGCTGCGCCAGCTTCTTCCTGCCCCAGGGACCACCTGGGGTCACCCGTGGGCCAGGTGGGGCCGCTCGAACCTTCTCCCACCCAGCCACTGGCCGAGGTTCTTCTCTGCATGTCCTCTACCATCTCCAGGTCACTCTGCCTCCACCAGGACCTTCTTCAGGACATTCTCCAGCAGGTGGTCTCCACCCCTCTGACCCCACAGGACCTCCACCCATGAGGAGACAACTTAACCTCTAAAACCTCCAAAACCTTCTCCAGTGTGTGGTCTCCACCATGACCCCACAGAAGCTACATCCATAGGGAGGTGACTCAACCTCTAAAACCTTCTACAGGACATTTTCCAGTGGTTTCCACCTCCCCAACCCCACAGAATCTCCATCTACGAGACAAGACTCACTTCTCCTCCTCCAGAACCTTCTCCAGTGGATGGTCTCCACCCCTGACCACACAGAAGCTCCACCCATGGGGCAATGACTCACTTATATTTCTCCAAAACCTTTCTCCAGAAATTCTCCCAAGGGTGAGCTCCACCTCCTGACCCCGCAGAAGCTCCACCCATGAGGAGATGGCTCCTCCAAAACCTTCTCCAGAACATTCTCCTGTGAGTGATCTCCACCCCTGATGCCACAGAAGCTCCACCCACGATGACTCACTTGGCCTCCTCCAGCTCCTCGGTGCGTTGGATGGCGTCTGTCTCATACTTGGTCCTCCACTGGGCCACCTCGGAGTTGGCCTTGGAGAGCGCACGCTGGAGCTCAGCCTTGGCCTCGGTCTCCTCCTCGTACTGCTCCCGCAGCAGGTCCCCATCGTGCCGGGCCGACTGCAGCGCATGTGCCAGTGCGTTCTTGGCCTGGCAAGGAGAAGGTGGCACCATCAGGTCCAGGTCACCTGGAGTCCTCTGGCTCAGCAAAAGCTGGTCTTCATCACCACAACCCAACCAGACCTTCTGCAGACCAAGATAACCTCCTCCAGACCAAGCCAACCCAACTCTTCTTGGATCTTATTTAGACCAACCCAACCTTCCTCAGACCTTCTGTAGACCAACCCATCTTCTTCCAGATCAACTCAACCTTCCATACACCTTCAGGAGATGGTGGGACCATTGGATCCAGGTCAGCTTGAACTGCTGGGTGTCTCCAGCTCAGCAGGAGATGGTCTTCATCACCCCAACCCAACCAGACCTTCTGCAGACCAAGCCAACCTTCTGCAGACCAACCCAAACATATCTGGACCTTCCATAGACTGACCCAACCCCTCTTTAAACCACTTTAGACCAACCCAATCATCCTTGGACCTTCCATAGATTGACCCGAGCTCTTCCAGATCAACCCAACCTTCCTTACACCTTCAGGAGAAGATGGGACCATTGGATCCAAGTCAGTTTGAGCTTCTTGGGGTCTCCAGCTCAGCAGGAGCTGGTCTTCATCACCACAACCCAACCAGACCTTCCATAGACCAACCCAACCTTCTCCAGACCAATCCAACCTTCCTTGGACATTACATAGATCAACCCAATCCCCTCCAGACCAACTCAGCCCACCCTTGACCTTCTATGGTGGAACTGCCTGTAGATGGACCCATCCAACCCAACCATTCTGAACCAGTGACCACAAGGGTGAAGGACACCTGTGACCCACCTGGACCCCCCCCCCAGGTCTTCTCACCCCCACCAGACCCCACCTTCATTTCCTCCTCCAGCTGCCTCCGCAGGTCCTCCAGCTGCTGGGTGTAGGACACCTTGCCGCGTGTCAGCTGGGACACCAGCGCCTCCTTCTCCTCCAGCTGCCGCGACAGCTCACCTGGAAGGGTGGGAGGGGCTTCAGGTGTGGGGTGGGGGTGGGGTGGGGTAGGGGATGGAGATGCAGGTGTGGGGCAGGGGGTGGGACCACCAGGGTCAGCTCCCACCGTTCTCCGTCTGCAGCTTGGCCCGTTGGGTGTTGGCGTCATTGAGGACGCGTTGGGTCTCCTCCAGCTTTGCCAAGTGCTCGGCAGCCTGGTCCTCCATGGAGCGCGACATCTTCTCCATGGCCACCTGCAGGGAGGAGCCACAGGAGGGGTGGGGATGGAGGCTATGGTGGGGTGGACATGCCCCATGGCTGGAGGTGTCCAAGGCCAGGCTGGACAGGGCTTGGAGCCACCTGGTCTGGGGGAACCCTGGGTGGTATTCACCCAACCCTGCACTCAACCCAACCACGTGGAGAGTTTTCATTTCAACCCAACTCAGGTCAACTCTGCCATGTGGAGACTCTCCAGCCCAACCAGCTGAAGGTTCTTCAAAGCAACTCAACCCAACAAGGTGGACACTCAAGCCAGCTTATCCAGTTGGAGACTCTCCATCCCAACCAGCTGAAGGTTCTTCAAAGCAACTCAACCCAATGAGGTGGACGCTCAACCCAACTCAACCAGTTGGAGACTCTTCAGCTCAACCAGCTGAAGGTTCTTCAAAGCAACTCAACCCAACAAGGCGGAAGCTCAACCCAACTCAACCAGTTGGAGACTCTGCAGCCCAACCAGCTGAAGGTTCTTCAACACAGTTCAACCCAACAGGGTGGACGCTCAACCCAACTCAATGAGTTGGAGACTCTCCAGCCCAACTTAACCCAACCCAGCCTGGTCTAGTGGAAGGTGTCCCTCTCCAAAGATTGATAGAACTTGATGATCCCAGTGGTCCTGTCCCACACAAGCCATCCCACAATTCCATGCTGTCCATCTCAACCTCCTCCTACCTTAGACTTGATCAGCTGCTCCACGTTGGCGCTGAGGTCATCCAGCTCCAGCTTGAGCTCGCTCTTCTCCTTCTCCAGCTTCTGCTTGACGCGCTGGAGGTTGTCCAGCTGCTCGCCCAGCTCGGCCACGCTGTCGGCGTGTTTCTTCCTCAGCGCAGCGGCGGTGGCCTCGTGCTGCAGCGTGGCCTCCTCCAGGTCCCTCCGCAGCTTCTGGAACTCGGCCTCCCGCTTCTTGTTGAGCTCCAGCTGGGCCGAGGTGGCACCGCCGGCCTCCTCCAGCCGCTCGCTGAGCTCCTCCAGCTCCCGCGACAGCTCCGAGCGCTGCTTCTCCACCTTGGCCCGGCCCGTCCGCTCCGCCTCCAGCTCCTCTTCCAGCTCCTCAATCCGCGCCTGTGTGCCAAGAGGGAGATGAGAGGCAGGATTGGATCCATCCAACCCCTCCACTCAACCCAACTCAACAAGTGGTGACCATTCAGGTCAACTCAACCTGCTGGAGACTCAGGCCAGCCCAACCAGTCAGGGACTCTTCAACTTACAACAGCCCAACCAAGTGGAGCCTCTTCTACTCAGCCCAACCACCTTGAGACTCTCCAACTCAACTGTCAGGTTGCTCTTCAACCCAGCCAAACCACCTGGAGATGCTCCAGTCCAGCCCAACCAGACACAGATCCATCTTTCCCCCCCACCTGTAGCTCCTTCAGCTTCTTCTGGAGCTGCAGAGCTAGCGCCTGCTCGTCCTCGATCCTGCTGTTCTGCTGGTGGATCTCAAACTCCTTCCTATGGAAGAAGTGGGGGCAAGTGAGGTCTCACCCATGACCCTCAACTGGACCTCACATGGCAGGGAGATCCATCCAGCCTCACTTCTTGAGCTTCTCCTCCAGCTGCTGCTTGTCATTCTCCAGATCCATAATGTTCTCCTGGGTCAGCTTCAGGTCACCTTCCAGTTTCCTCTTGGCCCGTTCCAGGTCCATCCGGATCTTCTTCTCCTGCTCCAGGGAGCCTTCGAGCTGTGCAGGAACACAGAAATGGGGAGAAACCTCAAGTTCTGCTCATCTTTGCCCCACAAGTTCCTCAGCAGGGCCTGGGGTGGGACCAGCCACACTCACATCGTCCACTTGCTGTTCCAGCTTGACTTTGCCCTTCGTCAAGGTGTTGACCTTGTCTTCCTCAGCCTGCAGGTCGTCCAGCGTCTGCTGGTGGGACTCCTGCAGAGCCTTCTTCTCCTTGGCCAGCTTTACGATGGTCTCGTCCAGCCCCGCCATCTCCTCCGTCAGGTTCTTGACCTGTGGGAGAAGTGTCCGGCCTCCAGCTCAGTGCCGGGGTGGAACAGAGCTGGGGGAGGTTGATGTTCACCTCATACAAAGAGGTTGTTTCAATGCAGGAGAACCCAAAGGACTTTGGGTCTTCTCAATGAGCCAAATCCTACCAACATTGGATCTTCCCAACCTGCCTTGGGTCTCCTCAACCCAGGCTAGCAGATCCCACCCAGCCTTGGGTGTCCTCAATACCTCATGTCTTCTCAACCCATCTCAACCATCCTTGGTCGTCTCAGTCTAACCCAACCCAACCCAACCCAACCCAACCCAACCAGCCTTTAATCTCCTCAACCCAACCCAACAAGGCTTAGTAGACTCAAGTCCCCTCACCAAGTCCCCTCACCTTGAGGCCAAGGCCTCTCCCCATCCTCACCTTGTTCTCAGTCGCGTGTTTCTCCTTCTCCACCTTGGCCAGGGTCAGCTCCAGGTCATCAATGTCCTTCTTCAGCTCCGAGCATTCGTCCTCCAGCTTCCTCTTCTTGGCTGTCAGCTCGGCGTTCATCTCCTCCTCGTCCTCCAGCCGCTCTGTCAGCTCCTTCACCTTGGCCTCCAGCTGGATCTTGTTCTTGATCAGTTGGTCACAGCGCTCCTCGGCGTCGTTCAGGTTGTCCTGCTCCTATTGGGGGAGAGGTGGCAAGTGAAGCAGGGTTGCCCCAGGGTCTGGTGGGGGTGGTGGTCACACCTGTGATGTGGTTTTGGGCTGATCTGACTCACAGCCTGCACTTGGAGCTGGAGGTCATTCTTCTCCTGCAGCATGGAGACCATCTTCTCTTCCAGCTCCTTCCGCCGCGACTCCGACTTCTCCAGGGCGTCCTTCAGCCGCCCGTACTCCTCCTTCATGTTCTGCTCCAGGAGACCCCAAGAAGGTCAAAGACCCTCATCCAACACCCCTCAGACCATCCTGGTGGTGGTGGTGGTCCCACCCTGTCCTGCCCAGCCCTCCCACCTGCATCTCCTTCTCTGTCTCCGCACTCTTCAGCAAGGGCTTGATCTTGAAGTAGAGCTTCATCCATGGCCAGTTCTTCACCCCCATGAAGGCCCGGAGGTTCCACTGTATCACCAGCAGCGCATCCCTGCAAGGAGGAGGAGGAGGACACAGGTGCCACCACATGCCCAACCAAGTGACCAGGTGAGCAGAAGGCCCGCCCCCATCTCACCGGCGCTCCACGATCTTCTTGAACTCGATGCGCATGAGCTGCCCCCGTGCCCGCGCCTGAATGCGGGTGATGATGCGGGACAGGCGCTCGTCACGCATCTCCTCCAGCTGGCCCAGGAGCCCTGCCTTGAAGAACACCTGAGGGGAGGGAGGAGGTGGTGGGACCATGAGGTCTGTGTCCACCTCGGATGGTGGGAACAGAGGGAACACAGACCACGGGATCTCCCCACAATGCGTCCAAAGGGGTTATGGTGGGTGGAAGGATGAGGTGGTGTCTGGGTAGATGGACAGATGGACACGGGGATCATGGGACCATAAGGTCCATCACCACCTTGGATGGTGGCACCACAGGGAACAGAGACAACGGGATCTCCCCACAGTTCATCCAAAGAAGTTGTGGTGGGTGGAATTATGGGGTGGAGTCTAATTAGATGGACAGATGTACATGTTGATGGACAGAAGGACACAGGGATCATGGGACTATGAGCTCCATGTCCACCTCAGATGGTGGCACCACAGGGAACAGAGACGACAGGAACTCCCCGCAGTGTGTCCAAACTGGTTGTGGTGGGTGGAAGGATGGGGTGGAGTCTAATTAGATGGACAGATGGACACACTGATCATGGGACCATAAGGTCCATGTTCACCTTGGATGTTGGGACCACAGGGAACAGAGACCACAGGATGTCCTCATGGTGTGTTCAAAGGGTTTGTGGTAGGTGGAAGGATGGGGTGGAGTCTGGGTAGATGAAAAGATGGACATGTTGATGGACAGATGGTCAGGGGGATCACAGGACCCTGAGGTCCATGTCAACCTTGAAAGGTGGGACCACAGGGAACAGGGACCACAGGATTTTACCCAGTGGGATCAAACTGGTTGTGGTGAGTGAAAGGATGGGGTAGGGGTCCAGAAGGAACAGATAGACATAGGGAGGGACAGATGGACACATGAATGGTGAGACCATGATGTCCACTACACCTGAGGGATGGTGGGATCACAGGGAAAAGAGACCACAGGATGTCTCCACAGTGTGTCCAAAATGGTTGTGGTGGGTGGAAGGATGGGGCAGTGTCTGGGTAGATGGACAGATGGACATGTTGATGGACAGATGGACACAGGGATCATGGCACCACGAGGTCCATGTTCAACTTGGATGGTGGGACCACAGGGAACAGGGACCACGAGATCTCACCCAGTGGGATCAAACTGGTTGTGGTGGGTGGAAGGATGGGGTAGGGGTCCAGAAGGAACAGATGGACATGGGGAGGGACAGATGGACACATGAATGGTGAGACCATGGGGTCCACAGCACCTGAGGGATGGTGAGACCACAGGGAACAGGGACCACATGACCTCACCTTGGTGTGCCCAAACTTGTACTGGTTGTGGTCGATGTCGATGGAGCCCAGGAGCTTCTCGGCGCCCTTGCGGCTGTCGATGAACTGCCCCTCGGGGATGGCCACGGGGTTCAGGATGCGGTACCTGGGGGCCAGAGAGGACATGACCCCTGAGCTCAGCCCCACTGGGGTTGTCCCCGCTCCCCAAACCCGCTCCGTGTCCCCACCGCTGTCGGAAGTCCCCGTAGAGGATGCGGTTGGGGAAGCCCTTGCGGCAGATGCGGATTCCCTCCAGGACCCCATTGCAGCGGAGCTGGTGCATGACCAGGGCGTTGTCCATCACACCTGGAGGGGGACACAGGTGAGGAGTCAACCACGAGCCACGCCCACGCCCCAACCTCCAATCCCCACCCTCGGCTCACCCGGCTCCTTCCGCTCGTTCGGGACGAGGCAGCGGACGAAGTGGGGGTGGGTGGTCTTGAGGTTGGCCATCAGCTTGTTGAGGTTCTCCTGGGGAGGAGAGGGGAGGGTGACCAATGGGAGAGCAGGGGAGGGGCTGGGGGGTGGTGGGACCACCCTCTACACCAGGGGTTCTTCTCCCCCTGCCCCACAGCAGATCCAGAGCGGGTTCCTCACCCGGTGCAGGGCTGAGACCGTCTGGAAGGAGGAACCTTTCTTCTTGGCTCCTTTCCCCTTCCCGCTGTCACCACCTGCGGAGGAGAGCAGTGGGATGAAGTGGGAGCAAGGACAACTCCTGTGGGAGCTGTCTTCTTCACCCCTCCACCACCCACCAGAGTCTGCCCCGGCGTAGTTGGAGAAGAGGTGGGCCAAGAGCTTGAGGGCGGATTTCTGGTAGAGCCCCACCACTGTCTCATTGAGGGGGTCCTTGTTCTTCTCCAGCCAGCCCAGGATGTTGTAGTCCACGGTGCCGGCGTAGTGGGTGAGCGAGAAGTGCGCCTCGGACTTGCCCTTGACGTTCCGTGGCTTCCCGAAGTTGGCCGACTTGCCCAGGTGGTTGTCATAGAGTTTGGACTTGAAGGTCATGTCCGAGGCCTTGGGGAACATGCACTCCTCCTCCAGGATGGACATGATCCCCATGGGCTGTAGACAAGCAGGCCTTGTTGGTCGGGAAGTACACCAAGGACAACCCAAAAGGTGCTCCTGGGGCACCTGAGGGGCTCCAGCTGGATGGACCCTCCTCCCTGAGCCTCTGGAGGTCCTGGGGGAGGTGGTACCTTCTCGATGAGATCAATGCAGGCCTGCAGGTCCATACCGAAGTCGATGAACTCCCACTCGATGCCCTCCTTCTTGTACTCCTCCTGCTCCAGCACGAACATGTGGTGGTTGAAGAACTGCTGCAGCTTCTCGTTGGTGAAGTTGATGCAGAGCTGCTCAAAGCTGTTGAACTTAGGGAGGAGAGGGAGAAACAGGTGAAGGAGTCCATGGGGTCAACTCAACACCCAGTGGGGCCAACTCAACACCCAATAGGGCCAACACAACACCCAACGGGGCCAACTGAGTCAATGGGGCCAACTCAACACCCAACGGGGCCAACTGTATCAATGGGGTCAACTCAACACCCAGTGGGGTCAACTGCATTAATGGGGTCAACTCAACACCCGATAGGGCCAACTCAACACTCAACAGGGCCAACTGAGTCCATGGTATCAACTCAACAGTCAGGGCTCAATAGTGTCAACAGGGCCAACTGAACACCCAGTGGGGTCACAGTGATGTCCAATGGGATGGACAGGGTCAATCTGACACCCAGTGGGGTGAAGACAATGTTGAATGGGATCCATGGGGTCAACTCAACATCCAACAGGATCAAAGTGATGCCCAGTGGGGGTCAATGGGGACAACTCTACACCCAGTAGGGTCAGCAGAACATCCAATGAGATCAATGGGGTCAACCTGAGACCCAAAGGGCTGAAAACAACACCCAGTGGGGTCAAGAGGGTCAACTCAACACCTACAGGAGTCACTGGGATCAATGAGGTCAATGCAACAATGAATGACATCAACACAAGGACCCAATCCCCACCCAAGGTCACCATGAAGCTGAAGGAGACCCCCTCACCACCCATCTGGCTCAATGCCACCCCTGCAAGGCCCAGCACCACTGCCCCGCCTCGAGCCTCACATCAAAGATCTCGAAGCCAGCGATGTCCAAGACGCCGATGAAGTACTGCCGTGGCTGCTTGGTGTCCAGCGAGTTGTTGATCCTCACCACCATCCAGTTGAACATCTTCTCGTAGACGGCCTTGGCCAGGGCCCCGATGGAGTAGTAGACCTGCTGGACACTCTGCCCCTTGGTGACGTACTCGTTGCCCACCTTGACGCGCGGGTGACACAAGCCCTTGAGCAGGTCGGCCGAGTTCAGCCCCATCAGGTAGGCGGACTTGTCGGCATCTGTGGAGCGGGAGACACCTGGTCAGGTGACACCTCACCTGGTGACTCTTCCCTCACCCGTCACCCCCTCGCCCCGACCCGCCTTCAGTGCCGTCCGGCTCCGCCTGCTCCTCCCGCTGCTTCTGCTTGAACTTCATGTTGCCGAAGTGCATGATGGCCCCCGTCAGTTTGTAGACACCGGCCTTCTCCTCGGCCGTGAAGCCCAGGACGTCAAAGGCGCTCTGGAAGGGGTGGAGGAGGTGAGGGAGGGGCCAGGTGAGGGCATGGCTTCTGGTGGTCACCACCTGTGATGGTCACCACCTGCGATGGTCACCACCTGCGATGGTCACCACCTGAGGGTACCTCCCACTGTTCTTCTCACTCATTAGCCTGACCAGCCACGTGTCCAGCCAAGGGCTTGTCCATTTGAAAGACTTGTGCATGGACTTGTTCATTCATCCATGAGTTCATTTGTCCAGCTCAGGACTCATTTATCCTGGATCCATCCATCTGTGAACTCATCCATCCATCCATTTCAGAACTTCATCCATCCAGCCTTGGACACGTCCATCCATGGACTCATCCATCCATTTGAGGACATTTATATTCATGGATCCATCTAAGGACCCATCCCTCCGTCCCTCCTTCTAAGGACTCCTTGTTCCAAGGAAGCATCCATCTGTCCATGGACTCATCCACCCATCTCTCCATCCATCCATCCATCCATCCATCCATCCATGGACTCATCTCTCCATACCTCCATCCATCCATCCATGGACTCACCCACCCATCTCTCCATCCATCCATCCATCCATCCATCCATCCATCCATCCATGGACTCATCTCTCCATACCTCCATCCATCCATCCATGGACTCACCCACCCATCTCCCCATACCTCCATCCATCCATCCATGCACTCATCCACACATCTCTCCATATCTCCATCCATCCATCCATCCATCCATGGACTCCTCCCTCCCTCCACCCCTCCCTGCTCACGTCGGTTGCCAACAGCTCCTCGGCGTCGTCAATGGAGGCCACGGTCACCTCGCCCTGGGACACGTACCCGTAGTCATAGGGGTTGGAGGTGACCAGCAGCATCTCTGGAGCAGGATGGAGACACCTCTGAGCACTCCCAATCTCCTCAAACCACCCCAAATTTCGGGATGAGGGGGGAAGGAGAAGCCCCGAGGCCATGGTGGTGGCCCAGCTCACCCAGAAGCTCCGGCTTCTTGTTGGAGAGGATCTGGTAGAAGATGTGGTAGTTCCGCTCCGCCTTCAGCTGGAAGATGACACGGGACTTCTCCAGGAGGTCTGGGAGGGTGGATGGGGAGAAGGTGGGGTGAGGAGAGGGATGGAGAGGGAATGGTGGGGTGAAGAGAGGAACAGAGACATGGAGAGATGGGTGGAGGCATGGACATGTGGATGGGTGAAGAGATGGGTGGATAAATGAAAAGTTGGATGGAGACGTGAGGAGATGGAAAGATGAGGAGGTGGAAGGTCAGATGGCTAGTGGGACAAGGAGATGGATGGAATGATGGACAACAGGACATGACACCAGCTCATTGGATCTACCAACCATGGAGAGGGATGGAGGGATGAACGTGTGGATGGATGCATGGATGGATGGATGATGGATGGATGGATGGATGGATGGATGGATGGATGGATGGATGGATGGATGGATGGATGGAT
>JAWWEX010000108.1:8590288-8606372 GCA_035583215.1 Arremon brunneinucha
CGCTGCCGCTGCCGTGGGGCTGAGCCGTGCCTCGGCACCGTGCCATGCCGTGCCGTGCCGTGCCGTGCCGTGCCCAGCCCCCACTGCCGGGCCTTGCTGCTGGCCTGGTTCATCATGCCTGGCTTGTGCCATGTTGGGGTTTAACGCTAGACCCCCCTCAAGCCCCCCGAGACCCCCGGGGTCCCTCCAGCAGGGATGTGCCTTGCTCTCCCAGCCCCCTCAGTGCACAGGGTGCTGGCACAGGCTGCAGCCACCTCAAACCACTCCAGCGCCTCCCTGACCGGGGGTCCTGTGCCATGCCATGCCGTGCCATGCCATACCATGCAATGCCGTGCCATGCCATGCCATGCCTGTGCCCATGCCTGGTGGTTGCAGCCCCTCCAGCTGTGTGCCAGCTGCCCGCTGCACTCTGCCCACAGCCCTGCGGGGCCGGGGGGTCCCAGCAGAGCGGCCGGGGCTGGGCTGCTCTGCCCGGGAGCAGGAGGAGCCGGGCTGGCGGGGGCCGTGGGCTGTGTGAGTCACTGGCCGCGCTCTGGCCGCGCTCCGGGCGCGGATTCCGCTGCGCTCCCACCAGACGCGGCCGGACGCCGAGCGGGGCGGGGGGCGCCGGGCCGGGCCGCGCCATGGGCTTCTCGCTCTGCTGCTGCTGCTGCTGCGGGCCTGCAGAAGGTGACCTGCGGGGGCCGGGGGGTTGGGGGGCATCGGGATGCTGCGGCATCTCCCAGGACCCCCGTCCCCGCCGCAAACCCCTTCCCAGCACAAACAGATCCGACCCTGCGGTGCTGCCGGGCTCGTCCGACCGCGGGCGGGGGCACAGGGGGTCCCGGCAGCTTGGGGGGCGCAGGTGGGGAAAATCCCCACGGGAAACGCGCTGAGGGCTGCCCTTGGCACAGGGACCCCCGTGGGGAGAGGAAGCGGGGAGGAATGACAGGAATGGGAGGAGTGGGTGCTGGAATCAGCGGTTTGTGCTGGGGGGCACAGGCTGCCCCCACCCCGGAGCTCTGTGTGTGTGGAGGAGCCGGGACGCGGGGCTGGAGGTATCGGGGTGTCCCGTGACCGCGGTACCGGGTGGTCCTGGGGGCTCCGGGCGGGGGACAGGGGAGCGCAGGGTTTTGGGTGTGTGTGTGGGGTGCAGGGTCCCAGCGCGGGGGTCCCGAGTGCGGGAGGGGGGGTCCCGTCCGGACCTCGCCCCGGGGGTGGGATGGAGTTTCCCCCGCGCTGCAGGGACGGGGTGTTCCCCCGGGTCCCTCCGGTTTCCCCGGGTGCCGCGGGCGGTGGCGCAGCCGGGGCCGCTGAGGGGAGGGCGGGGCGGAGCGGGGCGGGTCCCGCTCGTTTCCCCCCCACGCCCGTCCCGTCCCGTCCGCCCGGTGCCGCTGGTCGGTCCCGGCCGTGGGTCCGTCCGTCCGTCGGTCCGTCGGTGGATGGTGGGTCCCGTCCGGTCCCGTCCGGTGGAGCCATGTCGGGTCCCGGGGGGGACTGGCTGAGCGGCGGCTCCGGGCCCGAGCGGCGGCGGTACCTGAGCGCCCGGCTCTGCTGCACCGGTGACCGAGGGGAGCGGGGCCGGGGGGGCGTGGGGCGGCCAGCGGGGGTCCCGGGGCGGGAGGGGAGCGCGGGGGGGTCCCGGGGCGGGGGTGCGGGAGCGGCGGGACGGGGGGGAGACCCGGGAGCGGCGGGAGGGCGGGGGGACACCGGGAAGGGCGGGGTGAGCGCGGATCCCCCCCCCCCCCGGAGCAACGCCCCCTCTGTGACCCCGCCCTGAGGCCAGGCTGGGCTGCGCTGGGTTTGGGGCGGGCTCTGCCAGGAAAGGGTGATTGTGTAAATGTGTGTTTGTGCGTGTTTGTGTGTGTTTGTGTGTGCCTGTGTGTGTGCCTGTGTGTTTGTGTGCGTGTCTCTGTGTGTGTGTGTGTGTGTGTGTGCACATACATGTCTGTGCTGGTGCACACGTGTGTGAGAGCATGTGCACACACACAGAGACACATGTCTCAGCGTGCACATGTGTGTGCGTGTGTGAACAGGTGTCCTGGTGCATGTGTGTGTGTACAAATGTGTCACACACAGTGGCACACAGATGTGTTCTCTGTGTGTCTGTGTGTGTGTCTGTGTGTCCGTGTGTCTCTGAGTCTGTGTGTGCATGCCGTGTGTCCCTGTGTGCTTGCCGTATGTCTGTGTGTCTGTGTGTGCGTGCTATGTGTCTGTGGGTCTGTTTGTGTGTCCATGTGTGCGCGCCGTGTGTCCATGTGTCCATGTGTCTGTGTGTCTGTATGTCTGTGTATGCATGCTGTGTGCCTGTGGGTCTGTGTGTATGTGTGTGTGTGTGTGTGTGTGTGTGCATGCTCTGTATCTGTGCATCTGTGTGTCCATGTGTCCGTGTGTGCATGCCATGTGTCCGTGTGTGCACACCATATGTCTGTGAGTCCGTACGTCTGTGTGTGCATGCTGTGTGTCTGTGGGTCTGTCTGTGTGTCTGTGTGTGCATGCAGTGTACCTGTGCATCTGTGTGTCCATGTGTCCGTGTGTGCATGCCATGTGTTTGTGTGTGCACGCTGTGTGTCTGTGTATCCGTGTGTCTGTGTGTCTGTGTGTCTATCTGTGTGTCAGTGTGTCCATGTGTCCGTGTGTCCATGTGCTCGTGTGCCCATGTGTTTTTGTGTGCACGCCGTGCGTCTGTGTGTCTGTGTGTGCATGCCATGTGTCTGTGTCTGTGTGTCCGTGTGTGAATGCTGTGTGTCTGTGTATTTGTGTGTGCACGCCGTGTGTCTATGCGTCTGTGAGTCTGTGTGTCTGTGTGTGCATGCCGTGTGCCTGTGTGTGTCTGTGTGTGCATGCCATGTGTCTGTGTGTCCGTGTGTCTGTCTGTGTATCTGCGTGTACATGCCGTGTGTCTGTGTGTCCCTGTGCACAGGCCGTGTGTCTGTCCCAGCTCATCTCCCTGTTCTCACCCACCCTGCCATGCTCCACACCTTGGGAAGCCACTGCCCTCAGTGCCCCATGTGCCCGTCCTGCTGTGCCAGGTCCCCCAGGTCCCCCTGTTTGTGTCACCATGGGGACCCCCTGGCATTGACCCCCTCCTGGTGTTGTCCCCCCACCCCCGAGCCCTGACACCTGCCCAGTGCCAATCCCCACTCGCTGCTGACACCCTCAGACCCTGGCACCTCCTGGCACTCCCTGGCCTGAGGCCCGAGGTCTCCTCCAGCCCCGGCGCTTTGTTGCTGCGTTGTCCTGGCCTGGTATGTGGCGGTGTCACCTGGGTGTCACCACAGCACTGGCACAGACCCGGTGTTGGCAGCGCCCGTTCTGTGCCAGGTGTCGAGGTGGGGGCGGCTCGATGGCTCCCGGGGGGTTCCCCCGGAGCCCCGAGGGTGGGAGACGCCGTGGGAGGGAGCCAGGCCGGCCCGGTGGCGTCGGCACCCGCGGGCGAGACTGGGGCGCTCCTGCCCGGCCGGCCCGGCTGGCCCGGGAGCCGCCGGAGCCGGGAGCTGCCAGGGCCGGGAGCCGGGCGCCGCCTGCCCCGGGAGCCGCCGGGGACGGTGCCAGGAGCCGCCCCGGCAGGTCTTCAAAGCGCCCGCCCTGACGCCGCCGTGTCCTCCCGGTCGGTACCTGCGGGAGCCGGGGGGTGCCGGTGCCGGGGGTGCCGGTTCTGGGGGTGCCGGTTCTGGGGGTGCTGGTTCTGGGGATGCCGGTTCTGGGGGTGCCGTGCTGGAGATGCCGTGCTGGGGGTGCCGGTGCTGATGGTGCCGGTTCTGGGGATGCCATTCCGCCCCTCACCCTGCAGCGATGCTGTCGGAACCCAGGACATTCCCCTGGCTGCCCTGAAGGTCTCTGAACCCCCTGTCAGGGTTCCGAGTCCTCCCGGGCAGCCAGAGTAATTTCCTGGGTTCCGACACGATCCCAGGCTCTCGGGCCCGGCTCAGAACCCTCCGGGCCCGGTGCCGAGGTTCGGCCCGTGTGAGCGCGGTGCCGGAGCGCAGCGGTGCCAGCCCTGTGACCGCCCTGGCGGTGTCACCGCCGTGTCCCTCCCTCCCTCTCGGCTCCGGTGGCACCTTCGGCCGTGTCGCGGTAGCCGCGGCTCCGGGGTGTCCCTGCCTCCCCCGACGTGCGTCAGCAGGGCTCCCACCGCGCTCCGGGCGCCAGATGTGCCTGTGCCAGATGTGCCCGTGCCAGATGCGCCTGTGCCAGATGCGCTCTCGGCGGAAAAATGTGCGTGCCGGGGCCGGGGCCGGGCCGGTGCCGCCCGCATTCCGCGGCGGCCGCGCTGGCTCCGTCCCAGCGGGCATCGGCCCGGCCGCGGCTGCCGCTCCCCGACGGGCCCCCGCACCCACAGCGTGTCACGGGTGGGTGTCGGGCCGCGTGTCACGGGTGGGCGGCGGCCGGCGGGGCTCCCGGGGCGCCGCCGGTGCGCGGTTGGACCGTGAGTCACGGCAGGACGAGGCCGCGGCCCCGCGTCCTTTGGACTCCGCACCGGGGACGGGCAGCGCCCGCCGCTGCAGAACGGTGGTGCAGACATGGATATTGGGGTGCAGGCACGGATATTGGGGTGCAGACATGGGCATTGGAGTGCAGACATGAATGTTGGGGTGCAGACATTGATGTTGGGGTGCAGACATGGATATTGGGGTGCAGACATGGATACTGGGGCACAGACATGGATATTGGGGTGTAACATGGCTATTGTGGTGCAGACATGGATACTGGGGTTCAGACATGGATGTTGGAGTGCAGACATGGCTGTTGTGGTGCAGACATGGCTGTTGGGGCTCAGACACGGGTGTTGGGGCGCAGACATGGGTGTTCGGGTGCAGACATGGGTGTTCGGGTGCAGACATAGGTGTTGGGGTGCAGACATGGATGTTGGGGTGCAGACATGGATATTGGGGTGCAGACATGGCTGTTGAGGTGCAGACATAGATACTGCCGTACACACATGGATATTGGGGCACAGACATGGGTGTTGGGGCGCAGACATGGCTATTGGGGTACAGACACGGATGTTGGGGTGCAGACATGGATATTGGGGTGCAGACACAGATGTTGTGGTGCAGACATGGCTGTTGGTGTGCAGAGATGGGTATTGTGGTACAGATATTGATGTTGTAGTACAGACATGGATATTGGGGCACAGACATGGATATTGGGGTGCAGACACAGATGTTGGGGTGCAGACACGGACGTTAGGGTGTAGACATGGTTGTTGGGGTGCAGACATGGAGGTTGATGCACAGACATGAATATTGGGGTGCAGACACGGGTGTTGGGGTGCAGGAAGTGGGCCTTAGGGCCCTGACGTGTGTGTTGGGGTGCAGACATGGATACTGTGGTGCAGACATAGATATTGGGGTGCAGACCTAGGCATTGGGGTGTTGGCTATGCCAGGCTGGCAGCGCCCAGGGCACCCACAGCTGCCCTTTCCCCAGCAGCTGCCACCACCCCTGCCGTGGATGACGTGGGTGGCATTGGTGACGTTGGTGACACGGGTGCTGCCCTGGGCAGGGCTGGCAGCTCTGTGTCACCCCAAGGGCTGGGGGTTCTCAGCCACCCTGGGGGTGCCCGGGCAGGGACATCCCGGGGGGATGCAGCACCCAGAGGGGCACAAGCCCTGGATTTACCCTGTGGTCCCCTCAGCTGACGTTGTCACCCATTGGGGGAGGGTGGTGGGCGATGAACCAGTGGGGAGGGGAGGTTCATACACTGCTGGCAATGTCCCCACCCCATGTGAGAGCCCGTGGGTGCTGTGGGGCACAGGGCAGGGTGTGGGGTGCTGTCCTGGGGTGCTGCTGCTGGGGCTGGTGTGTGCACGGGGCACCTGGGGGAGTCTGTGGGGCTCAGTCCCCCATCCTGGGGATCCTGCAGCCCAGGGGGTTGTGACCCTGAACCCCTCGAGAGGGGCCCCAGGGATCTGAACCCCTCAAATGTGGGACCTGAGACCGGGACTGGTGACCCTGGGGGCTTGAGCCCCACCTTGAGCCCCATGTGGGGGGAGCAGGGGTCCTACAGCTCCAGGGTGTGTGCTGGGGGTTCTGGGGTGGTCCCTGGGCTGTGGGACCGGGTGGTGCCAAAACCCCCACAGGGAATGAAGGTCCCATCTGAGGCCTGAGGTGCTGGGGAGCTCCCGACCATGGGGCCAGGGGGGTTCTGGGGACCCTCTGTGAGGGGCAAGGAGGGTCTTGACCTGGAAACCTAGGGGACCTGAGGCTCCAGAGCTTGGAAACCTGGTGGTGCTGAGGTGTGGTGACTGGGGGGGTCCAACAGCCCCAGGCTGTGGGTCACACCCCCCACAGACTTGTGCTCCTGAGGGTTTCAGTGCCCCGAGGTGTGGGGCAGGGGTCTGGCTGCCCTGGGTGAGGGATTTCTGAGCACCCCGATCTGCAGGAATGAGGGTCCCACCCCCCACGCTTGCAAATCCGGGGGTCTCGGGCCCCGTGTGTGGGGCTGGGGGTGCCGGTTCCCCGTGGCTGCTCCGTGGGTCCCATCCCGCCTGCAGGCGCAGCGAGGGAAGGGTTAAAGCTCAGGAGTTTCCTGTGGGCAGGGTCGGGGCGTGGGGCGGGGGGAGAGAGCCCCGTCTCCTCCCCGGGCCGCCCCACTCGCGGCGGGACGGGCGGCGGAGCGCGAGGGCAGAGCAGCAGTGTCGGGCTCAGCCGTGTCGGGGCTCGCTCAGCATGTCCCGCCCGCGCCGCACCTCGGACGAGGCTCCGGCCCGAACGGGCTCCGAGGACAACCTGTACCTGGCCGTGCTGCGGGCGGCCGAGGGCCGCAAAGGTACCGAGACTGGGGGGGCTGGGGGGGCCGCCCGCCATCGCATCCCCACCCGGGGCAGCCTGCGGGGCAGACCCCACAGCGGGCCGGGGTCCCTGGGGGACACCCCCGCACCGGGCCGGGCTCCCTGGGGCAGAACCCCGCACCGGGCCGGGGTCCCTGGGGGACACCCCCCACACCGGGCCGGGGTCCCTGAGGGACACCCCCATGCTGGGCCCGTGTCCCCAGGGCTGTGCGCCCCCAGGCAGGCCGTGGGGCCACCCCACACCGGAGCGGTGTCCCTGGGGCGGAGCCCCACACCGGAGCGGTGTCCCCCATGCCGGGGCGGTGTCCCAGGTTGGTGTACCCTGGCCGGACTGTGGCTCAGACCCCCACGCCGAGGCGGTGTCTGCGGGCGGGGCTATGGGGCAGACCCCCACGCTAGGGGATATGTCCGGCCGGGGCTATGGGGCAGAGCGCTGCAGACCCCCCGGCCGCCGCCCAGCTCCATCCCCGTGCCCTCGTTCGCTTCCTGCCACGCCCTGTTCGGCCGCCCCGGCCTGGCCGCGCTGTCCTTGTGCCGCCGCCGGGGGGTGGGCGCCGCTCCGGGGACCCCTCGGGTGTCAGCGCTGTGTGCTCGGGTGCCGGGGATGGTGTCGGTGCCCCCCGCTCGGCGCGCACTGCGCCCCACGTTTCCTTCCTTCCTTCCTTCCTTCCTCTCTCATATACCGTGGCCGCTCCTGGCCCGGCACGCCCTGGCCGTGCCGCTGAGCGCCCGCGGGGCGGTTCGGGCTGTGCAGCATCTCGGGGCGCTCCGCCGGCGTGGAGCGCTGCCTCTGGGCGCTGGGTGCCGCGTGGGCAGATCCCGGCACGCTGCAGCGGGGCAAGACCCGGCATGCAGCGCCCGGCTCGCCACGGCAGGGCAGGGGGGCGGCGCGGCTGCCGAGGCTCCGGTGGCATCGCCCCGTGTGTGAATAGGGGGGCACTTGTGCCCTCTGAACCTCTCTGGGGCAGCGGGCTGGGTGCGGCACTGGCGGTGACACTGAGGATGCAGGGGACAGGAGAGCGGGCGCTGGCAGTGGGGTATGGGGTGCTGGGGGATAGTGGGTGCTGTGGGTTAGTAGGGTGCTGTGGGGTGAGTCCTGTGCCATCCCGGGTTCCCATCCCATGCGTCAGCGTTCCCATGCCATCCCCTAATGACAGGGCAGCGGGCAGGGAGCGCCGTGACTAACTGCAGCCCTGCTTGGCCCTGTGCCCACACAGAAGGGTGTCCTGGGGGTGTGGGGATGTCCTGGGGTGTCCCAGAGCTCTGGCAGTGCAGACGCTGCGTGGGTTCACCTTGATCCCGTGTGTGCCCCACCAGGGCTCAGCCTGTGGGGCTGGAGCTGTGCCAGGACAAGCACCCCATGGCCTCTTGTCCGTGCCATGCCCAAACCGCTCAGTCAGTGCCCACTGAGCCCAGGACAGGGCTGGGACTGTGCCAGGACAAGCACCCCATGGCCCTGTGTCTGTGCCATGCCCAAACCGCTCAGTCCATGCCCACCGAGCCCAGGGCAGGGCTGGGGCTCCTCACAGCACTGCCAGAGGGCTCAGGGTTGGGTGGGCACCTCCTGCGGTCACAGGGACACACAATATCCTGAGTTGAAAGGAGCTCCACAAGGATCACCGAGTCCAACTCTTAATTTGCCCGTACTGAGGTTGAACCTGCACCCTTGGCATTGTTAGCACCGCGCTCTGGCCAACTGATTTAATCTCAGTGTTGAGGTGCTGGTGGGTGCTGGCTGGTGCTGGCACGGTGCTGGCATGCCGGGGCCGGTCCCCGTTAGCTGTTTCCTCTCCCCACACCCCCGTGACTCACCGTGCTTCCCCACAGCAGTTGGCTCATCGCTTCCTGCGCCAGCCGTGCCCTGCGGTGCCACCGCTGGGGCCTGGTTTTGCTGTGCCAAGACCCCGCTGCCGCCGGCTCACCCGTGCCTCTCCTCTCTTGCAGATGAGCGAGATCGTGTCCAGAAGAAAACCTTCACCAAATGGGTCAACAAGCACCTTATCAAGGTATGGGCACCGCCAGTCCAGCGGGCACCACTGCCCCAGTGTCCCCTGCTCCAAATCACCCCCAGCCACAGCCCTCTGTGCTGGTACAGCCGAGGACGTGGCCGTGGAGGGTCCCTGGTGCTGGTGCTCCTGTGCCGCACCTCTGGCCAAGGCCTCTCAGCTGCCCTCCAGGTGGGATCTGCCCTCCAGGTGGGATCTGCCCTCCTGCTGCCCTCCCTGTATGCCAGGAGGGAACGGTGCCCTTGGCACCTGGAGATGTACCCTGTGCTCTGACGCCCTCAGTCCTGTCCCACCCCTCCAGTGCCCATTCCCTGCCACAGGCAGAGCCCCACCTTGGCGCCCGGCACACCCTGGGACATGGCCCAGCCCCCCCAATGTGTCTCCACACGTCCCTGACCCTGCAGTGCCACGGTGGTGCCACCATGCTCTGCCCATGCTGGGTCCCCTCTCAGCTCTCTCCTAACTGCTCTCTTCTCTCTGCCCTGCGCAGCACTGGCGACCAGAGGTAGGTCCTTCCTCTCTTTTTCTGTCTGTCTGTCCCACTGCGCTCTTCCTCTTTGCACACCCTCCTTCCCCCTGGGGCTGCCGCTGTGGTAGGCAGTGGGTCTGACCCCTTCACGGTGGGTGGGGGTCTGGGCCGTTCACGGTTGGTCTCTGCATGCCAGAGTGGTGCCAGAGCAATGCCAGATCCATCCAGGCACAGGGGGAGCTGCTGTGTGTGTTTTTGGGGATCGTGGCACTGGGGACACCAGCTGCATTTGGGGCTGTGTGTGAGCACCCACTGCACTGGGGGGGTCACTGGGCACCCACCGGGACGTTGGCTGGGTGGGGGGGATGTTCAGCTGTCCCCAGCCCCCCTGACACGCCCCTGTCACTGTCCCCACAGGCGCAGCGCCATGTCAACGACCTGTACGAGGACCTGCGGGACGGGCACAACCTCATCTCGCTGCTGGAGGTGCTGTCGGGTGACACCCTGGTAGGTGCCACTCTGCCCTGCCCTGCGTTGTCCCCACCTCATGCTGGCACCCCTCCGCCAGCCGTCCTCGTCCTCATCCTCATCCTCCCCCTCGCTGCCTGCCTCTGTTCCCTCTCTTCCTGCTTGGCCGTCGGTCCGTCCGCCCCGGTGCCCCCGGAGTGCCCGCGCCCCCCACCTCTACCCTCTCTTTGCTTTGGTGCCCTCTCTGCTTCCTGGCGCCGGCCCACCGCCGCCTTTGCCTCCTTCTCCTCCTTCTTCCTCTCTCTGCTCCTCTCCGCTCGGCTCGGCTCGGCCGGGGCAGCCCCGGGAGCGCGACGTCCTGCGGACCTTGCGGTTGGTGAGTGGTTCAGCCGTCAGTCAGCTCTCGGCACGGCCCTGCACGGCACGGAGCTGTGACAGCGGCGCCCAGCATGTCCCCGGACGGTCTGCATGCCCGTGCCCTGTGCCATGCCTGTCCCGGTGCCGCCCCAGGGCTCTGCTGCATGCTCTGCCTGTCCTGGTGCCCCCCGATGCCCAGAGCCGTTGGGGTGGGTTTCCCTAGGCCACAGCTCAGTGGCAGCAGCAAGAGGGGAGTTATCTTCCACCAGCAGCATCCCTGGGAGCGATCCCACCCTGCTGGAGCTGACTCTGGCTCCTGGCACCACAGCTGGATGTTCTGCTGGCTCTGAAGGGTGGCTGGCAAGGGGGTGGCACATGGCCACCAGCTCCTGGGGTCTCACCCTAGGGCTGGCCCTTTCCCTGAGCAGCTCTGGGTCCATGGTGGCCCCTTTCTGTGGGACAGGAGTGACCCTGCTCCATTGCTGAGTGGGGTCCATGGTGGCCCCTTTCTGTGGGACAGGAGTGACCCTGCTCCTGGGTTGGGGTGCCCAGTTCACAGGACCTGGGGGCTCTGACTGCTCCGTTGCTGAGTGGCACCAGGGGGTTAATGGAGTCCCCAGCTCTCCTGGCAGCCAAAGCTGGGTTCAGCTGGTGGAATTTGGCATTGCTGTGGGGCAGGAACATGTGGGGCAGCACCCAGGATCTCAGGACCCACAAGTTTGGGGTCTCATCCCTCTTGGCAGCTCCTGGTCCTGCTGAGGGATCACTGAGCGTGCTGGGGAGCTGCATGGCGAGGCACCACGGTGGCCATGGGGCAGCAGCGCTGTCAGGGCCGTGGTGCGCTGGCACTGAGGCCAGTCCCGCCCGGGCAGTGCCTGCCGTGCCACTGGGACACTCAGCTCCCCCCGGGACGGCTCCGATGGTCCCGGTGCCGCCGGGCGGGGCGTGGGAACAGCCGGTGCCGCCGGGTCCGCGGGGGGAGCACGGGGAGCGTCCCCACCGCAAGGGGCAAAGTGCGAGGGCGGTGCCGTGGGTGGGTGCCATCGGCATGTGCGGCGCTGCTGGGACGGGCCGGGTGGCGCCGGGGGTGCGGGCAGGACGCGATGGCAGGACGGGGTGGTGGCATTGTGTCCTGGTGTCACTGGGCGACTGTGGTGGCAGGACACAGCAGGGCTGTGTCCAGCGTGGCCGTGCTCACCGCTCTCCTCTCCCTCTCCCTCTCCCTCTCCTCTTCCTCTCCCTCTCCCTCTCCCCTCCCTCTCCTCTCCCTCCCCTCCTCAGCCCCGGGAGAAGGGCCGGATGCGCTTCCACAAGCTGCAGAATGTCCAGATTGCACTCAACTACCTGAAGCACCGGCAGGTGAGGATGGGGAGGGACCCCCAGGATGCCCACAACCCCCCAGGGCTGTGCCAGGCTGTCCCGTCCCTGACCCGCGTGTGCCCCGTCCTGCAGGTGAAGCTGGTGAACATCCGCAACGATGACATCGCCGACGGCAACCCCAAACTGACGCTGGGGCTCATCTGGACCATCATCCTGCACTTCCAGGTGAGCCTGGCGGGGTGGGGATGGGACAGTGGGACCGAGGGACCAGGATTTGTGGGGCTGGGGGACTCGCTGGCCTGGTCTGGTCCCCAGTGGGGCAGGAGTGGTGTCACTGTGGCCATGCAGTGTCACCGTGCCAGTTTCCAGAGTAGCAGTTGTGTCGTGGCAGATCTCAGACACCCCAGGATTTGTGGGGCTAGGGGACTCGCTGGGCTGGTCTGGTCCCCAGTGGGGCAGGAGCGGTGTCACTGGTAGCTGCCATGCAGTGAGTGTCACCGTGCCAGTTTCCAGACTAACAGCTGTGTCCTGGCAGATCTCAGACATCCAGGTGACCGGGCAGTCGGAGGACATGACAGCCAAGGAGAAGCTGCTGCTGTGGTCCCAGCGGATGGTGGAGGATTACCAGGGCCTGCGCTGCGACAACTTCACCACCAGCTGGCGGGACGGGCGCCTCTTCAACGCCATCATCCACCGGCACAGGTGGGTGCCGTGTGATCCATGTGTGTGATCCACACCAGGGGTAGGCGTGGGCTTATGGGGCAGCCGTGCCTGTGCTCTTGGGGCAGCCGTGCTGATCCTGTGCCCATGGGATGGCTGTGCCTGTGCTCTTGGGGTGGCTCTGCCAATCCTGTGCTCTTGGGGTGACTGTGCTGATCCTGTGCTCATGGGGCACCCATGCCTGTGCTTATGGGGCAGCTCTGTCAATCCTGTGCTCGTGGGGTGGCTATGTCTGTGCTCATGGGGCAGCTGTGTTGATCCCGTGCTCATGGGGCAACCCTGTTGATCCCGTGCTCATGGGGCAGCCCTGTTGATCCTGTGTTCATGGGGCAGCCCTGTTGATCCTGTGTTCATGGGGCAGCTGTGCTGATCCTATTTGGGCCAATATGAGCACGTGCTCCTGACGAGTCCCAGCCCATCAGCCATGCCGGCAGTGCTGTGCCCGCTGCTGGCGTGCTGGGGCGGTGGCAGGCAGGTCCCCACGGGTCCTGCTGGGACCTCTGTGTGCTTTTGGGGAGTGAAAATATGTGCAGGGCTGTGCCAAATGGGGGGAGGCACCTGCACTGTGCCATGTGCCAGCTGTGCCATGTGCCAGCTGTGCTGTGCTCTGCACCACGGCACTGCCACACTGAGCTTGGCTCCACCATGGAGCGCCAAGGGGAGCCCAAGGTGTCAGCCCCACGTGGGACTGGGGTGTCGGCCCCACAGGGGATTGGGGTGCCAGCCCCACAGGGGATTGCGGTGCCTGCCCTACATGGGATTGGGGTGCCAACCCCATAGGGGATTGGGGTGCCAGCCCCATGCAGGGCTGGGGTGCCCAGTTCACAGGATATGGGGACTCTGACTGTATTGGGGTCCCCACTGGGGGCTGTGTGTGTCCCCAGCCCTTCCTGTCCCTGTGCTGGCTCTGGGGTTCTCCCCTGCCACTGGTGCCCCTGGTGTGGACTGTGGGATGGCCAGGCAGGAGTACAGGCAGATGAGGCACCCCCAGAAAAGGGGGGACCTGCCCTCCTCGGGGTTTTGGGGTCCCCACAGCCGCAGTGACCCCCGCTGCCCCCCACCCACAGGCCAATGCTGATCGACATGAGCCGAGTGTACCGCCAGAACAACCTGGAGAACCTGGACCAGGCCTTCACTGTGGCCGAGCGGGAACTGGGGGTGACGCGGCTGCTGGACCCCGAAGGTACGGGCTGGGGTGAGGGGTCTTGGGGGACAGGGGATGGGTCCCGAGGGCATAATGGTCCTGAAGGGTTGGGGGGCTCTGGGTGGGTCCCAAGGATATGATGGTCCCAGTGTGCCAGGGGTCTTGGGGGTGTCAGGGGTCTTGAGAAGCTGGGGATGTGTCCCAAGGGGATGGTGGTCCTGTGGGGTTGGGGAACTCTGGGTGGGTCCCGAGAGGATGATGGTCCCACGGACTGTGGATCTCAAGGGGATGACAGTCCCAAGGTGCTGGGGGTCTTGGGGGATATAGGGTCGGACCCGAGAGGATGATGGTCCCAGGGGCTGTGGATCCTGGGGTGTCAAGGGTCTTGGGATGTGGGGTGGGTCCCAAGGGGATGATGATCCTGAAGGGTTGGGGCTCTGGGTGGGTCCCAAGGGGATGATGGTCCCAGGGCTGTGGGTCCCGGGGTGTCAGAGCCCCTCCCGTCACCTGACCCCCTCTTCCCCACAGACGTGGACGTGGCGCAGCCTGACGAGAAGTCCATCATCACCTACGTGTCCTCGCTGTACGACGCCATGCCACGCGTGCCCGAGGTGCAGGACGGCGTCAAGGCCAACGTGAGTTTGGGGTGCTGGGGGTGTCACCCCTCTACTGCCACCCCCTGACGTGTCACAGCCGGCCCCACACGTGTCCCCCTGCGCAGGAGCTGCAGCTGCGCTGGCAGGAGTACTACGAGGTGGTGACGGGGCTGCTGCAGTGGAGCCGCCAGCACTCGGCGCTCTTCGAGGAACGGCGCCTCCCTGCCAGCTACGAGGAGATCGAGGTGAGGCTGCTGGGGAGAGGGGCAGTGCTGCTGGCCTGGCATGGGCACGGGCATGGGCACAGAGACAGGGACAAGAGCGGTGCTGCTGGCCTGGCATGGGCACGGGGATGGGCGCAGTGACAGGGACGGTGCTGCTGGCCTGGCATGGGCACAGGGATGGGCGCAAATACAGGGACAGGAGCAGTGCTGCTGGCCTGGCATGGGTACGGGGATGGGCACAGAGACAGGGACAGGGACGGTGCTGTTGGCCTGGCGTGGGGATGGGCACAGAGACAGGGACAGTGCTGCTGGCCTGGCATGGGCACGGGGATGGGCGCAGTGACAGGGACAGTGCTGCTGGCCTGGCATGGGCATGGGGATGGGCACAGTGACAGGGACGGTGCTGCTGGCCTGGCATGGGCATGGGAATGGGCACAGAGACAGGGACAGGAGCGGTGCTGCTGGCCTGGCATGGGCACGGGGATGGGCACAGAGACAGGGACAGGGATGGTGCTGCAGGCCTGGCATGGGCATGGGGATAGGCACAGAGACAGAGACAGGGACAGGGATGGTGCTGCTGGCCTGGCATGGGCATGGGGATAGGCACAGGGACAGGGACGGTGCTGCTGATATCCTGGGAGCCCCTGGTAGCTGGGGCAGTGTGTGGCAGAATCTTACTGTGGCCTCACTGTGGGGGTCTCATGCCCAGTGAGGGGTGCCAGCCAGTCACAGCCCCACTGAGGGTGGGTCATGCCCATTGAGGGGTGCCAGCTGACCACAGCCCCACCATGAGTGGCTCATGTCCAGTGTGGCAGCTCCCACGGTAGCACAAGGCCAGCTGTGCCATGCCATGAGTCACCACGATGTGACCTGGGTGTGGCTGTGGCATGGAGCCCCTCCGGTGCCAGCCTGGGGGTCTGCAGGGTTTGGGGATCCGAGCCGGGACAGAGCCGGGTGCCCCATGAGGGGGGAGCCCTGTGACTCACCATGCCTGGCTGTGCCGTGAGTCACCGCTGGCAAAGCCCAGCACGGCCACTTCCTTCCCGCGGCTCTGCACACATGGAAAATTGCAGCTGGGCAGGGCGGGTGCTTGGGGAGGGGGCAGCAGCTGGGGCTGGGGGTCCCCGCTCAGCTGTGCCCCCCACCCCATTCCCGGTAGATCCTCTGGCGCCAGTTCCTCAAGTTCAAGGAGACGGAGCTGCCGGCTCGGGAGGCCGACAAGAACCGCTCCAAAGCCATCTTCCAGGCGCTGGAGGTACAGCCAAGGGCTGGGGAGGGGCTTGGGGGGGCTCTGGGGCGGCGGTCCTGGGTGCCCGGGGTCCCAAGGGGTGGGGGTCCTGAGGGGGATACCCTGGGGATATCGGCTCCTGAGGGGTTGGGGTCCCAGTAGCCGGGGGTCTCCAGAAGCTGGGGATGTGTCCCAAGGGGATGGTGGTCCTGCAGGGTTGGGGGGCTCTGGGCGGGTCCCAAGGGGATGACAGTCTCGGGGTGCCGGGGGTCCCGGGGTTTCAGGGGTCTCGGGGATGTAGGGTGGGTCCCAAGGGGACGACAGTCTCGGGGTCCCGGGGTGTCAGGGGTCTCGGGGGCTCTGGGTGTGTCCCAAGGGGTCACAGTCCTGGGGTCCCGGGGGTCCCCGGCAGTGCCTGGCTCGCCCCTTTGGGCCGTGTGTGACACTCGGGCTGTGCAGGGCGCGGTGCAGTCAGGCCAGCTGAAGGTGCCCCCCGGGTACCACCCCCTGGACGTGGAGAAGGAGTGGGGGCGGCTGCACGTCGCGGTGCTGGAACGGGAGAAGCTGCTGCGGGCCGAGTTCGAGAGGCGAGTTCGGGGGGGCCGGGGGGCCGGGCAGGGCCGCGCTGGCATCCACACCCCCCTGCCGCTGCCAAACCGCGGGGCTGGGCCCGGGTGGGGTGTCCCGGCCCCCCCGAGGGGGAACCGCAGGGCTCTGAGTCACCGCTCCTGCTGGGAAACCTCTGCGGCCGGCCTGGAGCGCGGCTCGGCACGGCAC
>JAWWEX010000108.1:8607613-8646970 GCA_035583215.1 Arremon brunneinucha
GGCCTGGTGGGGCTGTGTCACCTGATGGAGGAGGGTGTGACAGGAGGGAGGACAATGGTGAGGGGGTTGTGCTGGGGGTGAATGTGGAGAGGAGGATGCAGGACATGGGGTGAAGTGGGGAGGAGGATGCAGAACATGGGGGGAAGTGGGGAGGAAGATGCAGGACATGGGGGGAAGTGGGGAGGAGGATGAGGGGGGACAGAGGGTGTGCAGGGGGCCGCCCTATGGAAATGAGGCCGTGCAGGGTGGGGACACAGCTGCAAACCTCCCCCTGTGCCCCCCAGAACTCCTCCAAGTCACGGCTGCGGCACCTGGAGAGCCTCCACGGCTTCGTCAGCGCCGCCACCAAGGAGCTGCTGTGGCTGAGCGAGCGCGAGGAGGAGGAGGTGGCCTTCGACTGGAGCCACAACAACCCCGCCATGGCGGCCAAGAAGGAGAGTTACTCGGTATGGGCACTGAGGATGACTCCTGGGCATGGGCATGGGGTGTTTTGGGCATGGACATGGGCACAGACGGGGATATGGGCACGGACGCAACATGGGCATAGGGATGGGCACGGACACAACGTGGGCATGGGGATGGGCATGGACACAGGCACGGACACAGGGATGGGCATGGACATGACATGGGTACAGGAATGGGCATGGACATGGACATGGGCACAGGGATGGGCACGGACGCAGGGATGGACATGGGGATGGGCATGGACATGGGCACAGACATGGGGATGGGCATGGACATGACATGGGTACAGGAATGGGCATGGACATGGACATGGGTGCAGGGATGGGCATGGACATGACATGGGTACAGGGATGGGCATGGACATGGACACGGGCATGGACACAACATGGGCACAGACACAGGGACGGACACGAGGATGGGCACGGACACAGGGATGGACATGGACACGGATGCAGGGATGGGTGTGGACATGGACACAGAGATGGGCATGGCCATGGCATGGACATGCATGTGAGCTGACACGCATGGAGGGCACAGCTGCTCCACGTGGACACACCCATGGATGCACACACACACACACACATGCACACACACACACACACACACACACACACACGTGTGCCATCCCTGCACACAGCTGTGTCCTGTGGTCCCCCCCTGCTCTGCAGCACTGAGCCCCCATAACCCTCTGAGCACCCCAAGAGCCCCCCTTGCACACACAGCCCCAGCTGTAACCATACACACAGAGCTGTGCACACGTGTGTGAGCTCTGAATCCCCCTATCCCCCCGGCCCTGCACACGAGTGTGAGCCCTGATCAACCCTCCCTGGCTATGCACGTGTGTGAGCCCTGACCCATTCCCCATCCCTGCACACGAGTGTGAGCCCTGATTGAACCCCCTGCCCTGCACACGAGTGTGAGCCCTGCCCCTGTCCCCACCGCAGGCGCTGATGCGGGAGCTGGAGCTGCGGGAGCGGCGCATCCAGGAGCTGCGGACCTCGGGGGAGCGGCTGCTGCGGGAGGAGCACCCGGGGGCACAGACCCTGGAGGTGGGTATGGGGCTGGGGGCAAATGGGGGCGTGAGAGGGGCTGGGGGAAAATGGGGGCGTGAGAGGGGCGGGGGGGGCTACAGGAGGGCGGTGGGGAATCTGGCGGGGGCCTGGGGGTCTAAGTGACCTTGGGGGAACTGAAGGGGCTGGGAGGATCTGAGGGGCACCTTGGGGCCTTGGTGGATTTGGGAAAGGGTTCAGTAGGGTCTGGGCACTGGGGGTCACTGGTGTGGGGTGCAGTGGTCACTGGTGTGGGATACAGTGGTTACTGGGGGTCAGTGGTGTGTCTGCCTCTAGCAGTGTGGGTACAGGCGTGGGTGCAGGTCAGGTGTGGATGTGGGCACCTGTAGTGGTGCAGGTGAGGGTGCAGGCCCCTGTAGCTGTGCAGGTGAGGAAGCAGGTGTGGATGCAGGTCACGTGTGGATGTGGGCACCTGTAGCTGTGCAGGTGCCCTCGGTGCCAGCCCCGGTGTCTCCCCCGCTCCCCCCAGGCGTTCCTGGCAGCGCTGCAGACCCAGTGGAGCTGGATGCTCCAGCTCTGCTGCTGCATCGAGACCCACCTGAAGGAGAACACCAACTACTTCCAGGTATGGGGACAGGTGCCAAGGCGGGGCTGGGAGTGGGAGGGAGGGCGTGACCCCCAATTCTGACCCTTGCCCCCCCCCAGTTCTTTGCCGAGGTGCGGGAGGCCGAGGAGCTGCTGCGCAAGACGGAGGAGATGATGCGGCGCAAGTTCAGCTGCGACCGCGGCACCACGGCCACGCGCCTCGAGGACCTGCTGCAGGACCTGGCGGTGAGGGCACCCCCAAGACCCCCAGCGACACCCCCAGACCCCGGGAGGACCCCCAGGGTGACCCTCCCCAGGTCTGCAGGGTGACCCTTCTGTGTCACCTTGTATCGAGGGCAGGTGGGAGCCCGGGGGCTGCCCAAGTGGAGCCACCCAAGATCCTCAGGGTGACACCTCCAGGGTGACCCCAGCCCCATGGCAGCCCCAGGCTGACCCCAGCCCCATGGCCACCCCAGGCGGACCCCACGTGCGGGGTGACCCCAGCCCCTGGCGACTCTGAGGTGTCAGCCCCCAAAATCAGGGCCCCACAGCAGCCCCTGGGGTGTGCAGCTGCAGAGTGCTGGGGTGCCCACCCACTGCAGCCCCTGCGGTGACCCCAACACGTCCATTGCTGCAGCAGATTGGGGTGACCCCCCTGCCTCATATTCCCGACCCCTCCCCAAACTCCCAGAACTGCCCCTCCAAAATCCCAAGAGCTCCCAAAACCTATGGAACCTCCTGACATTTCTGAGCTCTCTCAAAAACCCTGGTATCTCCATAAAATTCTGATGCCCCTCAACACCATGGGGCACCCCAAATCCTGAGGTGTCCCAAACGTGCCCCCACAGGAGCAGAAGGAGCAGCTGGCGGAGCTGGGGGCGCAGCTGGGGGCTCTGTCCCGCCGTGCCAGGACCATCGTGCAGCTGAAGCCACGCAGCCCCTCGACGCCCCTGCAGGGCCGGCCCCCCATCCAGGCCGTGTGCGACTACAAGCAAATGGAGGTGAGGGGGACACACGAGGCTGGGATTGGGGTTGGTCCCCCAGGGGAGGATGTGGGGCAATGTGAGGGGACGTGGTGGGTCTAGCACCCCACTCTGATGCTGCTCCAGCCCCATGGGGGGACACAAGGGACCCCCCAGTCTGGTCTGACAGCACCCTGGGAGACAAGGGGACACATGGGCAACCTCCCGCCCTTCTCTAACACTGCCCCAGCCCCATGGAGGAAACACAAGGGGGGACACAAGGGATCCCCCACCCAGACTGAAACCGCACCAGGCGCATAGGGAAATATGGGGGGACACAGGTTAATACTGGGGGCACACTGGGGAATATCAGGGGGGACACTGGGGAATATGGGGGCGCATAGGGGAATATGGGGGGGGGACACTGTGGAATGTGGAAGAGGCACAGATGGACACAAGGCCCACACCCCACCTGTCCCCACCTGTGCACTGACCCCCTGCCCCGCAGGTGACCGTGCACAAGAACGACACCTGTGCCCTGGTGAACCACGCGCAGCCGCAGCAGTGGCGGGTGCTGAGCGCCGCCGGCAGCGAGGCCATCGTCCCCTCGGTCTGCTTCCTCCTGCCACCCCCCAACAAGGAGGCTCTGGATGCCATGCACAGGTGGGGACAGTGACCCTGCACCTCCCCCGGGTGTCCCCCCTGTGTCCCCCCCTCTAACTCCACATCCCCACAGGCTGGAGGCCACCCACCAGCAGCTGCTGGGGCTGTGGCAGCAGCTGCACCAGGACCTGCGCAGCCTCCGCGCCTGGCAGTACCTGACGCGGGACATCCAGCAGATCCACTCCTGGACGCATGTCACGGTGAGTTCACGGGGATCCCGGAGCCACACGGGGGTCCCGGGGGTCCCAGCAAGGGCTGACGGGGCCGTGTCCCCCCCCAGTTCCGCACGCTGCCGGCCGAGGAGGTGCGCCAGGTGCTGTCCAGCCTGGAGAGGCACTACCAGGAGTTCCTGCGGGACAGCCAGGACTCGCAGAGCTTCCAGCCCGACGACCGGCTGCAGGTGGAGCGCGACTACAACGCCTGCACTCACAAGTACGAGCTGCTGCTGCGGAGCCAGGAGAAAGGTGGGTGTGCCCTCTCTGCCCCTCTGAAGGGTGGGGGTGCCCAGGGTTTCCCCAGGTCCTTGGGGTGACCTGCAGGTCCTTGTGGTGTCCCTGGGGTGACCTGCAGGTCCTTGTGGTGTCTCTCGGGTATCGCCATGGTGCTGAGCTGTCCCAGTCTCTCCCCTCCTCACATTGGCTTCTGGGATGTCCCCAGGGTGCTGAGCCATCCCCATGTCCCAGTCCCCATACTGTGGGTCCCCAGGGTGTCCCCATGGCACTGAGCCATCCCTGTGTCCCCTCTCCCTGCTGTGGGTGCCCAGGGTGTCCCCATGGCGCTGAGCCATCCTGCTGTCACTGCGGGTCCCCGCAGTGTCCTCGTGGTGTCCCAGGTCACTGAGCCATCCGTGTGTCCCCTCTCCCTGCTGTGGGTCCCCAAGGTGTCTCCATGACCCTGAGCCATCCCAGTGTCACTGTGGGTCCCCGTGGTGTCCCCATGGTGTCCCAGGGCACTGAGCCATCCCAGTGTCACTGTGGGTGCCTGTGGTGTCCCCAGGGTGCTGAGCCATCCCCGTGTCCCGTCTCCCTACTGTGGGTCCCCAGGGTGTCCCCAGGGCACTGAGCCATCCCTGTGTCACTGTCAGTCCCCACGGTGTCCCCGTGCTGTCCCCATGGTGTTCCAGGTCACTGAGCCATCCCTGCTGTCCCCACAGGAGAGCAGGATGAGTCTCTGTGCAAGAGCTACATCTCGCAGCTGAAGGACATCCGGCTGCAGCTGGAGAGCTGCGAGAGCCGCACCGTGCACCGCCTGCGCCTGCCCCTCAAGGCTGACCCCCTGCGCGAGTGCGCCCAGCGCCAGGCGGAGCAGCAGGTGTGGGACATGTGTGGGACATGTGTGGGAGCCTGGGGAACTGCCCCAGTGCATCCCGCACATGTGGGAGCCCAGGGGAAACTGCCCCAGTGCATCTCCCCAGGATCCTCAGGGTGACACCTCCAGGGTGACCCCAGCCCTGTGACATATGTGTGACACATGTAGTGCAGACAGATGGAGACCTCAGTGCCAAGATGGGCCTGGGGGAATGGTTTGAGTTGGAAAAGCCCTCAGAGCCCATTGAGCCCACCCAAGGCCACCCCTGAGCATGTCCCCAAGTGATCCACACATACCAAGATGGGCCTGGGGGAATGGTTAGGGTTGCAAAAGCCCTCAGAGCCCATTGAGTCCACCCAAGGCCACTCCTGAGCGTGTCCCCAAGTGATCCACACAGCTGTAAAAAATCCCCAGGGGTGGCACTCTGGCCATGCCCTGGGCAGCTGTGGCATGGCTGGAGAGCCCCTCCAGGAGTTTTCCCAATATCCCTCCTCACCCTCCCCTGTCCACCTGCACTGATGGGCTGCAGAGCCTTCCCCTGCTCCTCTCCTCCTGGGATACAAGAAGGGGGGAGCATTTGGTCAGGGGTTGGCCCTGACCTGCAGACAGCAAGCACTGAGGGACTCTTTCCCTGCAGCAAACACACCTGGAGCTGGAGGGCATCCAGAAGAACCTGGCCAAAGTCAGCGAGAAGACGGAGCAGGTGCTGGCACAGCCGGAGCAGGCGGGCTCGGCCCCTGTGCTGCGCTCCGAGCTGGAGGTCACCCTGCGCAAGATGGAGCAGGTGTACAGCCTGTCCAGCATCTACCTGGAGAAGTGAGTGAGCCCTGGCACCTGGAAACGAGCCTGGGCAGCTGGGAGGCCGTGGGGAGTCTGGGGAGAGCCAGCGTCCTTCCCTCTTCTCTTCTTCCTTTTGTTTCTCTTTTGCCTTTTTTCTCTTTTCCTTTTTTTTTTTTTTTCCCTTTTCCCCTTTTTTCCCTTTCCCCTTTTTTCCCTTTCCCCTCTTTTCTCCTTTCCCCCTTTTTCTCCTTTCCCCCTTTTTCTCCTTTCCTCCTTTTTTCCTTTCCCCCTTTTTTCCCTTTTCCCCTTTTTTCCCTTTCCCCCTTTTTTTCCTGTTCTCTTTTATTTCCTTTTTTCCTTTTCTTCCCATTTCCCCTTTTTCCTTTTTTCCTTTTTCCCTTTCTTCCTTTTCCCCTTTCTTTTCTTTTCCTCTTTTTTTTCCTCCTTTTCCCCGTTTTCTCTTTTTTCCCTCATTCCCTTTTCTCCTTTTTTCCCCTTTTTCTCCTTTTCCCCTTTTTTGCTTTCCCCCTTTATATCCTTTTCCAATTTTTCCCTTTTCCTTTTTTCCTTTTCCCCTTTTCCTTCCTTTTCCCCTTTCTTTCCTTTTCCTCTTTTTTTCCTCCTTTTCCCCGTTTTCTTTTTTCCCTTTTTCCCTTTTCTCCTTTTCCCCCTTTTTCTCCTTTACCCCTTTTTTTCCTTTCCCCCTTTTTATCCTTTTCCATTTTTCCCCCTTTTCCTTTTTTCCTTTTCCACTTTTTCTTCTTTTTCCCTCTTTTTTTCTCCTTTTTGCCTTTTTTTCCCTTTCCCTTCCCTCCTGGTTCTGCGGCGCTGCTCTTGCTGGGCTGCCCACTCCCATCCTGATCCCGTCCCGCTCCTATGTGATCCCAGCTGATCCTGATCCTGCTCCCTGCTGATCCCACTCCCTGATGGCTGATTTCACCCCTGTGCCGCAGGCTGAAGACCATCGGGCTGGTGATCCGGAGCACGCAGGGGGCTGAGGAGCTGCTCCGCAAGTACGAGGAACAGCTGAAGGATGTGCAGGCAGTGCCGGCCGACCTGGCTGAGCTGGAGGCCAGCAAGGCTGAGCTTAAGGTACCGGGGGCTCTGGGGGTGCCGAGGGGAGCCGGGGGGTGCCTTGGGGACACCGCAGCCGGCCCTGACCACTGCCCATCTGCCACAGCGGCTGCGGGCACAGGCTGAGGGGCACCAGCCCTTCTTCAGCACGCTGGAGACCGACCTGGGCAAGGCCAAGGACGTCAACGAGCGCATGGTGCGCGGGCACAGCGAGCGCGACGTGGACCTGGAGCGGTACCGGGAGCGGGTGCAGCAGCTGCTGGAGCGCTGGCAGGCCGTGCTGGGCCAGGCCGACCTGCGGCAGCGCGAGCTGGACCAGCTGGGCCGCCAGCTGGGCTACTACCGGCAGAGCTGCGACGCGCTGCGCCAGTGGATCCGCGATGCCCGGCAGCGCCAGGAGGCCATCCAGGCCGTGCCCATCACTGACAGCCAGGCCGTGCGCGAGCAGCTGCTGCAGGAGAAGGTAGGGCTGGTCTAGGGGGTAAGGTAGGGCTGGCCGTGGGGCAAGGTAGGGCTGGCCTAGGGGGCAAGGGGTGCTCCTGGCTGTCCCCAGTGGGGTGAGGGGTGCTCCTGGGCATCTCCAGCAGGGTGAGGCGTGCTCCCAGGCCATCCCCAGCAGGGTGAGGGGTGCTCCTGAGCATCCCTAATGGGGTAAGGGATGCTCCTGGCCATCCCCAATGGGGCAAAGGATGTGCCTGGCCATCTCCAGTGGGGCAAGGGGTGCTCCTGGCCATCCCTAGAAGGGTGATGGGTGTGCCTGGCCATCCCCAGCAGGGTGAGGGGTGCTCCTGGCCATCCCCAGCAGGGTGAGGGGTGTTCCTGGCCATCCCTAATGGGGCAAGGGGTGCTCCTGGCCGTCCCCAGTGGGGCAAGGGGTGCTCCTGGGCATTCCACAGCAGGACACGGGGTGATCTCAGCTATCCCTGGCTGTGGTGTGGCAAGGGATTCCCCTGGCCATCTCCAGCAGAGTGCAGATCTGCCCGTCTCTCTCTATGGCAGAGTGAGGGGAGTGCCCGGCCATCCCTGGCCATGGCACTTGGTGGGTGGGTGCTGTCAGCCATCCCCAGTGGAATGGGGGATGCTCCTGACCATTTTGGCTGCAGCAGGGTGAGGGATGCTCCTGACTATTCCCAGCCATGGCAGTGCAAGGGGTGCTCTTGGCCATCTCTGGCCATGTTGGGGTGAGGTGTTCTCTTGGGTGGCCATGGGTGCCCAGGCTCACCCCTAAATGTCTCCCCAGAAACTGCTGGAGGAGTGTGAGCAGCACAAGGAGAAGGTGGAGGAGTGCCAGCGCTATGCCAAGCAGTACATCGACGCCATCAAGGTGGGCCTGGGGAGGCAGCACAGTGTCCTGCAGGGACTGGGCTTGCAGCGCCGTGGCGAGGGGTAGCAGAGCTTTGATCACTCTCTCCTCGTCAGGACTACGAGCTGCAGCTGGTGAGCTTCAAGGCACAGGTGGAGCCAGTGGCATCGCCAGCCAAGAAGCCCAAAGTGCAGTCGGCATCTGACAGCATCATCCAGGAGGTGAGGAGGGGTCTCACTGCCCCTGGCTGGGGGTGTCCTGCATACTCTGGGGCGTGACTGCTCACTGGAGGGGTGGATTTGGGGCTGTGGCACGTGGTTGTGCAGCCCCATCATTGCTGGGGTACCGGTGGGTAAGCTCCCTTCTCTCGTGCTGACCCCCTCTCTCCACAGTACGTGGACCTGCGGACGCAGTACAGTGAGCTGACCACGCTCACCACCCAGTACATCAAATTCATCACCGAGACACTGCGGCGGCTGGAGGACGAGGAGGTAGGGAGGGTGCAGGGCGGCATGGCCAGCTGTGTGACCAAAAGGAGCGCAGTCCACGGGGTCCCTGGCCCCATCACTAACACCAGCCCACGGCCGTGACTCCAGCCCTGGCCCCATCACTAACACCAGCCCATGGCCATGACTCCAGCCCTGGCCCCATCACTAATACCAGCCCACGGCCATGACTCAGCCCTTTCAATGGTGGTAGCTCACATCCATGACTCTTGCCCCATCACTAATGCCAGCCCATGACCGTGACTCCAGTCCTGGCCCCATCACTAACACTGGCCCATGGCTGTGACTCCAGCCCCAGCCCCGTCAATAACACCAGCCCACGGCCGTGACTCCAGCCCTTTCACTGGTGGTAGTTCACGTCCATGACTCTGGTACCACCACTAACACTGGCCCACAGCTGTGACTCCAGCCCTGGCCCCAGCACTAACACTGGCCCACAGCTGTGACTCCAGCCCTGGCCCCATGACTAACAGCAGCCCATGGCTGTGACCCCAGCCCTGGCCCCATCACTAACAGCAGCCCATGGCTGTGATTCCAGCCCTGGCCCCATCACTAACTCGGGCCCATGGCTGTGATTCCAGCCCTGACCCCATCACTAACAGCAGCCCATGGCTGTGGCTCCAGACCCATGACTAATACTGGCCCATGGCCATGACTCCGGCCCTATCACTAACACTGGCCCATGGCCATGACTCCGACTCTATCACTAATACTGGCCCATGGCCATGACTCTGGTCCTGTCACTAATACTGGCCCACGGCCCCTAACTCCTGCTCCCTGCTGGGCTCCTGGGAGCAAGGCTGCTGGCTCTGCATACAGGGGGTCTCTGAGGCAAGCTGACTCTGGGCACTGGGGGCTCTGGTGTGACTGGTGGTAGGAGGCACTTCCCAGATACACGTAGTGCAGTCAGCACCTGCCTGCGCATGCTGCTGTGCTGGGCGCTGGCCCACGGGGTCTGGCGTGGGGTAACCTCTCTAACTCTTGGTTTCTGCCCTTGGAGCTGCTTTGCCAGCGCTTTATCTTGGGGAATATTTGTGTTGGTGGGGATCTAATGGAGGGTAAAAAACGAGGATGACTCTGGCAGCCGTGCACCAGGTACTCACTCTGCGCATGCCTTCTCCCTGCGGCACCCTCCGCCTGCCCCACGGCTCACCCTTTCCTCCTCGCCCTCCTCCACGTCTGTGCTGCTCCGGGACCAGGGGTCTGGTGTGGGGTCTGGCTCCTCTGCATGTGCTGCCTGTGCCCGGGCCCTGCGGAGCGTGCGGCTGCCTCGCTCACGGTGCATGTGGTGCGCCAGCTGCATTGACCCTTTGGCAGACCCTGCTCTCAGTTGCCTGGAGAGGGCTGGGAGAGGTTTGAACCAGCTGAACTGCTCTCTCCAGTTGAGGCTTTCCCGGCAGGGAAGGCTCTGCTGGCACCGCCCTCGCACCACTCTTCTTTCTTCTGCTCCCGGTGCTCCGGCCATCTCTCTCCTTTCCCCACGGCAGGGGCTGTCTGTGCCAGCCCCCTCTCAGGGGGAGCCAGGGTGGTGATGTGCACGCTGCTCGCATCGTCTTCATCGCTTGGGCTCCGCTCGCTCTCTGTCCCTTCTCTCTGGAGCGTGGCTTCCTGCGCTGCTGTCTGGCTCCTGTTGCCTGTCTGCCTGTGCTGTCGTGTGTCCCCTGTTGTGCCACACATCTTCTGGAAGCTGGCGTCACCGGCTCATGCGGTGGCCCAGGGGCCGAAGCCATTCTACGCGCATCTGCCACCCCTCCGCTGTCTCAGCAGTGTGCGGCTGGGCCAGCATCGATTCCATGGCGCGATCGCATCCCTTGTGATTTGTCTCTCTCTCCCCTCTCTGTCCCCTGCACCCTCTTTCCCCTCCAGAAAGCCGCCGAGAAGCTGAAAGAGGAGGAGAGGAAGCGGCTGGCGGAGGTGGAGGCGCAGCTGGAGAAGCAGCGGCAGCTGGCCGAGGCCCACGCCAAAGCCAAGGCACAGGCGGAGGCGGAGGCGCGGGAACTGCAGCTCCGCATGCAGGAGGAGGTCACCCGGCGGGAGGTGGTGGCCGTGGATGCCGAGCAGCAGAAGCAGAACATCCAACAGGAGCTGATGCAGCTGCGGCAGAACTCGGACCACCAGATCAAGTCCAAGGTGAAGCTGATCGAGGAGGCCGAATACAACCGCAAGAAAGTGGAGGAGGAGATCCGCCTCATCCGCCTGCAGCTGGAGAGCACCGAGAAGCAGCGGGAGAGCGCAGAGACAGAGCTGCAGGAGCTGCGGGCGCGTGCCGAAGATGCCGAGCGCCAGAAGCGGCAGGCGCAGGAGGAGGCTGAGCGCCTGCGCCGGCAGGTGAAGGAGGAGAGCCAGAAGAAGCGGGAGGCAGAGGAGGAGCTGAAGCGCAAGGTGCAGGCTGAGCGTGAAGCGGCCCGGGAGAAGCAGAAGGCAGTGGCAGACCTGGAGCAGCTGCGGCTGCAGGCGGAGGAGGCTGAGCGACGCATGCGGCAGGCAGAGGCCGAGAAGGACCGGCAGATCCAGGTGGCCCAGGAGGTGGCCCAGCGCAGCGCTGAGGCTGAGCTGCAGAGCAAGAGGCTCTCTTTCGCTGAGAAGACGGCGCAGCTGGAGCTGTCGCTGCAGCAGGAGCACGATGTGGTGGCCCAGCTGCAGGAGGAGGCTGAGCGGCTGAAGAGGCAGCAGCTGGAGGCCGAGCGCTCGCGGGAGGAGGCTGAGAAGGAGCTGGAGCGCTGGCGGCAGAAGGCCAACGAGGCTCTGCGCCTGCGGCTGCAGGCCGAAGAGGTGGCCCACAAGAAGTCACTGGCACAGGAGGAGGCCGAGAAGCAGAAGGAGGATGCAGAGCGTGAGGCCCGCAAGCGCGCCAAAGCAGAGGAGGTGGCCGTGCGGCAGAAGGAGCTGGCGGAGGAAGAGCTGGAAAAGCAGCGGGAGCTGGCAGAGGGCACAGCCCAGCAGAAGCTGGCGGCAGAGCAGGAGCTGATCCGGCTGAAGGCGGAGATGGAGAACGGGGAGCAGCAGCGCCTGCTCCTGGAGGAAGAGCTCTCGCGGTTGAAGGGCGAGGTAAACGAGGCCATCCAGAGGAGGAAAGAGCTGGAAGAGGAGCTGGCCAAGCTGCGGGCAGAGATGGAGGTCTTGCTGGAGAGCAAGGCCAAGACAGAGGAGGAGTCGCGCTCCAGCAGCGAGAAGTCCAAGCAGCGGCTGGAGGCGGAGGCCAACAAGCTGCGGGAGCTGGCCGAGGAGGCCGCCCGCCTGCGCGCCCTCTCTGAGGAGGCCAAGCGGCAGCGGCAGCTGGCAGAGGATGAGGCCACCCGGCAACGGGCTGAGGCTGAGCGCATCCTGAAGGAGAAGCTGGCGGCCATCAACGAGGCCTCACGGCTGAAGGCGGAGGCGGAGATTGCGCTGAAGGAGAAGGAGGCGGAGAACGAGCGGCTGCGGCGGCTGGCAGAGGACGAGGCCTACCAGCGCAAGCTGCTGGAGGAGCAGGCTGCCCAACACAAGCAGGACATCGAGGAAAAGATTGCCCTGCTGAAGCGCTCCTCAGAGAGTGAGCTGGAGAGGCAGAAGGGTCTCGTGGAGGATACACTGCGGCAGCGGCGGCAGGTGGAGGAGGAGATCCGCGCCCTCAAGGCCAGCTTCGAGAGGGCCTCAGCTGGCAAGAGCGAGCTGGAGCGGGAGCTGAACCGCATCCGTGGGGAGGCAGAGGAGGTGCAGCGCAGCCGGGAGCAGGCGGAGCGGGAAGCCGAGCGGCAGCGGGCACTGGCACTGGAGGAGGAGGGCCGCCGGCGTGAGGCCGAAGAGAAGGTGCAGGCCATCCTGGCAGCCGAGGAGGAGGCCGGGCGGCAGCGGCGGCTGGCCCTGGAGGAGGTGGAGCGGCTGCGGGCCATGGTGGAGGAGGCGCGGCGGCAGAAGGAACTGGCAGAGAAGGAGTCGGAGCGGCAGATCCAGCTGGCACGGGAAGCAGCGCAGAAGCGGATTGCGGCGGAGGAGAAGGCGCACCTGGCTGCCGTGCAGCAGAAGGAGCAGGAGCTGCTGCAGACGCGCCAGCAGGAGCAGAGCCTCCTGGACCGGCTGCGCGAGGAGGCTGAGCGGGCCCGGCGGGCAGCCGAAGAGGCTGAGTTTGCCCGTGGCAAGGCCGAGCAGGATGCCAGCTTGTCCCGGCAGCGCGTGGAGGAGGCTGAGCGGCTGAAGCAGCGGGCAGAGGAGGAGGCGCAGGCCAAGGCACAGGCGCAGGCGGACGCAGAGAAGCTGCGGAAGGAGGCTGAGCTGGAGGCAGCGAAACGGGCGCAGGCAGAGCAGGCAGCCCTGAGGCAGAAGCAGCTGGCCGATGCCGAGATGGAGAAGCACAAGAAGTTTGCTGAGCAGACACTGCGGCAGAAGGCGCAGGTGGAACAGGAGCTGACCAAGGTGAAGTTGCAGCTGGATGAGACAGACCACCAGAAGGGCATCCTGGATGAGGAGCTGCAGCGGCTGAAGGAGGAGGTGACAGACGCCGTCCGGCAGAAGGCCCAGGTGGAGGAGGAACTCTTCAAGGTCCGGGTGCAGATGGAGGAGCTGGCCAAGCTGAAGAGCCGCATTGAGGAGGAGAACAAGGCGCTGATCCTCAAGGACAAGGACAACACGCAGAAGTTCCTGGCGGAGGAGGCAGAGAAGATGAAGCAGGTGGCAGAGGAGGTGGCCCGGCTGAGCGTGGAGGCGCAGGAGGCCGCCCGCATGCGGCAGCTGGCTGAGGATGACCTGGCGCAGCAGCGGGCGCTGGCAGAGAAGATGCTGAAGGAGAAGATGCAGGCGGTGCAGGAGGCCACGCGGCTGCGGGCCGAGGCTGAAATGCTGCAGAAGCAGAAGGATCTGGCGCAGGAACATGCCAAGAAACTGCAGGAAGACAAGGAGCAGATGCAGCAGCGCCTGGCTGAGGAGACTGAGGGCTTCCAGAAGACGCTGGAGGCTGAGCGCCGGCGGCAGCTGGACATCACTGCTGAGGCTGAGCGCCTCAAGCTGCAGGTGGCGGAGATGAGCATGGCCCAGGCCAAGGCTGAGGAGGAAGCCAAGCGGTTCAAAAAGCAGGCAGAGGAGATCAGTGAGAGGCTGCATGAGACTGAGCTGGCCACACAGGAGAAGATGACAATGGTGCACACCCTGGAGATCCAGAGACACCAGAGCGATGAGGATGCCGAAAAGCTGCGGAAGGCCATTGCTGACCTGGAGAAAGAGAAGGAGAAGCTGAAACAGGAGGCAGCGCTGCTGCAGCAGAAGGCAGAGGAGGTACTGGGCTGCGGGTCCCCCTTAGTGGTGGTGGTACACAGGGAGGCTGTCCCTCTTCCCAGCCAGCCCGCACCATCCCTGGGCCGGTCCCCAGGGGCCATCACTGGGGATGGTGGGGCTGGACCCCCTGTGCAGGTCAGGGATGTGCACAGAGTTGTAGGCGGTGGAGCAGACCCCTCAGACAGCGTCGGAGCAGGATCCCGAACCCTTGGAACCATGGAGGTGGGATCCCCACCGCCTGGGCTTGCTCTTCCACCCCGTGGCACGTCCTGCCATACTCCTCTCTGTGCCCAGCTCCCAGTCTGAGTGCTGGGGGTTCCCTTGTGTCCTTCCCCTGGTCATCCTGCCTCATGTTGTGTGTGGCTCCCTAACCCTGGCTCTGCTCCTTAGCTCTTCTTACATGTTGTAGAGAGTGTGTGGGTGACTCTGTGCCTCCGTGCCACCCCTGCTGCCCGTCCCCCTTCCTCAGCCCAACCTCAGTGCCCCACTGCCCTCCTGGGTGTCTGACCACACTGTTCTCTCTCCCACCCCAGATGCAGGTGGCCCAGCAGGCTCAGCTCCGTCAGGAGACGCAGCTCCTGCAGCAGAGCTTCCTGACGGAGAAAGATGCCCTGCTGCAGAAGGAGAAGTTCATTGAGGAGGAGAAATCTAAGCTGGAGAAGCTCTTTAAGGATGAGGTGAACAAAGCCCAGAACCTGAAGGCAGAGCAGGAGCGGCAGCAGCGGGAGATGGAGCAGGAGAAGCAGCAGTTGAAAGCTATGTTGGACGAAGCCAAGAAGCATCAGAAGGAAGCTGAGGAAAACGTCCGGCACAAGCAGGAGGAGCTACAGCAGCTGGAGAAGCAGCGACAGCAGCAGGAGAAACTTCTGGAAGAAGAGAACCAGAAGCTGAGGGAGAGGCTCGAGCAGATGCAAGAGGAGTACAAGGCTGCCCTGGCCCAGAGACGGGAGATCATGATCCAGACAGATGACCTGCCTGGGGAGGCGATTACAACAACGCAGCTGCTGGACATCAAGGCTGTGCCCAATGGCCGGGATGCAATGGACGGCTTAGCCCAGAATGGGGAGCCGGAGTTCGCCTTTGAAGGCATCCGGCAGAAGGTGTCAGCAGAGAAGCTGGCTGATGCCGGCATTCTGAGCAGGGAGAACTTGGACAAGTTGGCGAAGGGTGTTGTGAGTGTGGATGAGCTGTCTCAGAGGGAGGATGTCAAGAAGTACCTGCAGGGCAAGAGCAGCATTGCCGGTTTGCTCATCAAACCCTCCAACCAGAAGATGAGCATCTACGAAGCTATGAAGAAGAAGCTGCTCAGTCCAGGCACAGCGCTGGTGCTCCTGGAGGCACAGGCTGCTTCTGGCTTCATCATTGACCCTGTGAGGAATGCAAGGCTCTCAGTGAATGAGGCGGTGCGAGAGGGGGTGATCGGGCCTGAGCTGCACAACAAGATGCTGTCGGCTGAGCAGGCTGTCACTGGCTATAAGGATCCTTACACAGGTGACAAGATCTCCCTGTTCCAGGCCATGCAGAAGGATCTCATCGTCAGGGACCACGGCATCCGCCTGCTCGAGGCCCAGATTGCCACCGGAGGCATCATCGATCCTGTCAACAGCCACCGCCTGCCCGTGGAAGTCGCCTACAAGCGTGGCTACTTCGATGAGGAGATGAATCAGGTCCTGTCTGACCCCACTGATGACACCAAGGGCTTCTTTGATCCCAACACTCAGGAGAACCTCACCTACCTGCAGCTCATGGAGCGGTGCGTGACTGACCCGGACACAGGGCTGTGCCTCCTGCCACTCACTGACCAAGCAGCCAAGGCCAGAGAGCTGGTCTACACTGACAAGGAGGCCAAGGACGTCTTCAAGAAGGCCACAGTGACAGCTCCCTTTGGCAAGTTCCAAGGAAAGACGATGACCATCTGGGAGCTCATCAACTCTGAATACTTCACTGAGGACCAAAGGCGGGACCTGATCCAGCAGTACAGGACTGGCAAGATCACAGTGGAGAAGATCATCAAGATTGTCATCACGGTTGTGGAGGAAAGTGAGAAGAAGAGCCAGATGTGCTTTGAGGGCCTGCGGGGCCCCGTGCCCGCTGCCGAGCTGCTGGAGAGCAAGGTCATCAACAAGGATCTCTACAACCAGCTGCACCAGGGCAAGAAGTCCGTAAAGGATGTGGCAGAGATGGAGTCCGTGCGGCAGTACCTGAAGGGCACAGATGCCATCGCTGGTGTCCTGGTGGAGTCTACGGGCCAGAAGCTCACCTTCTACGAGGCCCTGAAGAGAAACCTGCTGAGGCCAGAGGTTGCCCTGTCCCTGCTGGAGGCACAAGCTGCCACCGGCTACATCATTGACCCTGTGGGCAACAAGCTCTTCTCCGTGGACGAGGCAGTGAAGGCTGAGGTGGTGGGGCCAGAGTTCCATGAGAAGCTGCTGTCGGCAGAGAAGGCGGTGACTGGCTACAAGGATCCCTACACGGGTCAGACGGTTTCCCTCTACCAAGCACTCCAGAAGGGCCTCATCCCCAGCGACACTGGGCTCCGGCTGCTGGACGTCCAGCTTGCCACTGGTGGCATCATCGACCCCGTCAACAGCCACCGGCTCCCGCTTGAGGTCGCCTACAAGCGCGGCTACTTCGACCCAGAGATAAACAAGGCTCTGACTGAGTTCCAAGATGATGCCAAGGCTTTCTACTGTCCCAACACCCAGGAACACCTCACCTATGCCCAGCTGCAGAAGAGCTGCCACCGCGACAAGCAGACTGGCCTGTGCCTGCTGCCCCTGTCCGATGAGGCAATCCAGTCACAGCAGGAGGAGATCTACACCGACAGCCAGGCCAAGGAGTGCTTTGACAAAGCAACCATCGAGGTCCCGGTGGGCAGCATGAAGGGCCAGACAATGACCATCTGGGAACTGATCCACTCTGAATACTTCACAGAGGAGCACAGGCGGGAGCTGCTCCGACAGTACAAGACCGGCAAAGTGACAATCGAGAAGATCATCAAGATTGTGATCACCATCATCGAGGAGGCAGAGACCAAAAAGCAGGAGAAACTGACATTTAGTGGTCTGCGCGCTCCGGTGCCAGCCAGCGAGCTGCTGGAGTCCTGCATCATCAGCAAAACCCAGTATGAGCAGCTGAAGGAAGGCAAGAAATCAGTGAAGGACCTCTCGGAGACAGATGCGGTGAGGAGATTCCTGCATGGCAGCGACTGCATCGCCGGTGTCTATGTGGAGGCCACCAAGGAGAAGCTGAACATCTATGAGGCCATGAGGAGGAACCTGCTGAGACCCAGCACTGCCGTGGTCCTCCTGGAGGCCCAGGCAGCCACTGGGTTCTTGATCGACCCCGTGAAGAACCGTAAACTGTACGTCAACGAGGCGGTGAAGGCTGGCATTGTTGGGCCTGAGCTGCACGAGAAGCTGCTGTCGGCTGAGAAGGCTGTCACGGGCTACAAGGATCCCTACTCGGGTGATACCATCTCCCTGTTCCAGGCCATGAAGAAGGGGCTGATTGTCAAGGAGCACGGCATCCGTCTCCTCGAGGCCCAGATCGCCACTGGAGGCATCATCGACCCCGTGCACAGCCACCGCCTGCCCGTGGAGGTGGCCTACAGGCGTGGCTACTTTGACGAGGAGATGAACCGGACCCTCTCCGACCCCACTGATGACACCAAGGGCTTCTTCGACCCCAACACTCAGGAGAACCTCACCTATGTGCAGCTGAAGGAGAGGTGCATCGAGGATCCCGAGACGGGCCTGTACCTGCTGCCTCTGCGGGAGCCTGAGAAGCCAAAAGTGGTGGAAACCACTCACGTGTACACAGAAGCAGAGACACGGAAGGTGTTTGAGGAGACACAGGTGGACATCCCTGTGGGCAGCCGGGCAGGCTCCACCATGTCACTGTGGGATGTGATGCACTCGGACCTGCTGCCCAAGGAGCAGCGTAAGCATCTCATGGAGGAGTTCCAGTCGGGCCGTGTGTCCAAGGAGCGCATGATCATCATTATCATCGAGATCATCGAGAAGACTGAGATCATCCGGCAGCAGAATCTCACGTCCTATGACTACGTCCGGCGCCGCATCACAGCCGAGGACCTCTACGAGGCCAAGATCATCACACAGGACATCTACAACCTGCTGAAACAGGGCTCCAAAACCTTCCGAGAGCTCCTGGATGTGGAGACTGTCTGGAAGTACCTTTACGGGTCGGGCTGCGTGGCTGGCATCTACATCCCCTCCTCCAAGCAGACTCTCAGTGTCTACCAGGCGCTGAAGAAGGGGCTGATCAATTCCGAAGTGGCCCGCTCCCTCCTGGAGGCCCAGGCAGCCACCGGCTTCATGATCGACCCCACGAAGAACGAAATGCTGACTGTTGATGAGGCGGTCAGGAAGGGTGTGGTGGGGCCAGAGATCCACGACCGGCTCCTGTCAGCAGAGAGGGCTGTGACCGGCTACAGAGATCCCTACAGTGAACAGAAGATTTCCCTCTTCCAGGCCATGAAGAAGGATCTCATTCCCAGCGAAGAGGCCCTCAAGCTCCTAGATGCCCAGATTGCCACCGGCGGCATCATTGACCCACACTTGGGCTTCCACCTGCCCTTGGAGGTGGCTCTCCAGCGGGGCTTCATCAACAAGGAGACGTACGACATGCTGTCGGAGCCCAGCGAGGTGCGCAGCTACGTGGACCCCTCCACAGATGAGAAGCTCAGCTACACGCAGCTGCTGAGGCGGTGCCGCAAGGACGAGAACTCCCGGCTCCTCCTGCTCCCACTCTGCGATACACGGAAGCTCACCTTCCGGGGCCTGAGGAAGCAGATCACGGTGGAGGAGCTGGTCCTTTCGAAGGTGATGGATGAAGCCACAGCCCAGCGCCTCCAGGAGGGTCTCACCTCTGTTGAGGAGGTCTCTAAGAACCTGAAGAAGTTCCTGGAGGGCACCAGCTGCATCGCTGGCGTCTTTGTGGACTCCACAAAGGAGCGTCTGTCCATCTACCAGGCCATGAAGAAAGGGATCATCCGGCCTGGCACTGCCTTTGAGCTCCTGGAGGCGCAGGCGGCCACGGGTTACGTGATTGACCCCATCAAGGGCCTCAAGCTGACAGTGGAGGAAGCTGTGCGCATGGGCATTGTGGGCCCCGAGTTCAAGGACAAGCTGCTCTCTGCTGAGCGGGCCGTCACCGGCTACCGGGACCCCTACACTGGAAAGCTCATCTCCCTCTTCCAGGCTATGAAGAAGGGTCTGATCCTGAAGGACCATGGGATCCGCCTGCTGGAGGCACAGATCGCCACGGGAGGCATCATTGACCCTGAGGAGAGCCACCGCCTGCCTGTGGAAGTGGCCTACAAGAGGGGCCTCTTTGACGAGGAGATGAACGAGATCCTGCTGGACCCTAGTGATGACACCAAGGGCTTCTTCGACCCCAACACAGAGGAGAACCTCACCTACCTGCAGCTCATGGAGCGGTGCATCACGGACCCAGAGACCGGCCTCTGCCTCCTGCCTCTGAAGGAGAAGAAGCGGGAGAGGAAGACCTCCTCCAAGTCCTCCGTCCGCAAGCGCCGGGTGGTGATCGTTGACCCAGAGACAGGCAAGGAGATGTCTGTGTATGAAGCCTATCGCAAAGGCCTCATTGACCACCAGACTTACCTGGAGCTGTCAGAGCAGGAGTGCGAGTGGGAGGAGATCACCACCTCCTCCTCCGATGGCGTGGTGAAGTCAATGATCATTGACAGGCGCTCGGGGCGCCAGTATGACATCGATGATGCCATTGGCAAGGGTCTGATTGACCAGTCAGCCCTGGACCAGTACCGCTCGGGCACCCTCTCCATCACCGAGTTTGCTGACATGCTCTCTGGCAACATGGGTGGCTTCCGGTCGCGGTCGTCCTCGGTTGGATCCTCCTCCTCCTACACCGCCAGCCCAGCCCTGTCACGGACCCAGATCTCCATGTGGACTGACCCAACTGAAGAGACTGGGCCAGTGGCAGGCATCCTGGACACGGACACTCTGGAGAAGGTGTCCATCACAGAGGCGATGCGCCGCAACCTGGTGGACAACATCACAGGGCAGCGGCTGCTGGAAGCCCAGGCCTGCACCGGGGGCATCATCGATCCCAACACCGGTGACAAATGCACCGTCGCCGATGCAGTCGCCAAGGGCCTGGTAGACAAGATCATGGTGGACCGCATCAACCTGGCGCAGAAGGCCTTCTACGGCTTTGAGGACCCGCGGACCAAGACAAAGATGTCGGCGGCACAGGCCCTGAAGAAGGGCTGGCTCTACTACGAGGCCGGGCAGCGGTTCCTGGAGGTGCAGTACTTGACGGGGGGCCTGATCGAGCCTGACGCTCCAGGCCGTGTCTCCCTGGATGACGCGCTGCAGAAGGGCACCATCGACGCACGGACTGCCCAGAAGCTGCGGGATGTCAACACCTATTCCAAGTACCTCACCTGCCCCAAGACCAAGCTCAAGATCTCCTACAAGGATGCCATGGACCGGAGCATGATCGAGGATGGGACTGGCCTGCGTCTGCTGGAGGCCTCCTCCCAATCCAGCAAGGGCTACTACAGCCCCTACAACATCAGCAGCGCTGGCTCCACCTCCGGATCGCGCTCGGGCTCTCGCACCGGCTCCCGCTCAGGCTCCCGGCGTGGCAGTTTTGACGCCACTGGCTCCAGCTTCTCCATGACCTTCTCTTCCTCCTCCTACTCCTCCTCGAGTTTCGGGCGCAGATACATGGGGGCTACCCAGGGCACTGTGGAGGAGGCTGCCCTTGCCCTCGCCCTGGCCGCATCCAGAAGCTGCGGGTGGGAGGCGAGCAGGGAGTGTCCCGGGGTGTCTGGGCCCCTGCTCCACGTGGCCTGAAACCTGCCAGCCCCCCGAGGCGCCGCCTCACCCGCTCCGCATGTGGCAACGCTGCTGGCTAATCACTAGTATTTTTTTTAATTTTGAACCTCCACTCTTCTCCCAAAGCAGTGCCTCAAGTTTAACCAAAAAGACAAGACTAATAAATTAATATATGCGAATGTGCTGACAGTGTTTGTATATTAAGAGACAAGAGAGAATACACACTACCCTCCCCACCCTGTGCCCCGGGAGCCGGACACCGTTCCTGCTCCTGGCTGCGCCAATCCCGCCGCTGCTCGCACACGGCGCGGCCGAGCCGGACACCAAGAAAACAGTTCCCCGTTTGGATCTAACCACTTAGCACTCTTTTGTAATTAACCTGCCGGCTTCAGCCCCTGCACCCCAAAGGAGGAGACTGCCTTGGCCCTGTGGTGCACCCCACTGCAACCAATGTGCTAGAGGAGGACATCACCAGCTCCTCGGCGCTGGACAGCCAGACACACCACACCAGCCCTGAAGCTGGTGCCTGGACCCTTTCCATGCGCCCTTAGTGCAGCGAGGAGGGGGCTCTGCACCCCAGCCCCCTGAGCTGCCCCATCTCCCTGCCTTGGTCTCCCGGCACGTCCCCACCACCACGCCGCAGAGCCGGTGCCCTGACCGTAAGTGCCGCGCTGGCGCTGCCCGGTGCTTCCGCGCCCTGCGGGGGGACCTGCCTCCGCTCGCCACTTCGCCCGCCGAGGGGCTTCGCTGCGTGCCCGCCTCCGCCAGCCCACCCGCTCACCCGTCCTCCGGGACGCGCCCGCCGCGGTCGGCCGGTCTGTCTGTCAGCCTCTCCGTGTATCTGGGAAGTGCTTCTACTCGAGGTTGATTTCCTCACACTCGTGTGGCTCCATGACCCGTTGGCAGGTGTCTGCCAGAGCCCGCGCCCCAGCCTGGGTCTGCACAGCTCCTGCCCCCAGAAGCCCCCAGAGCCGTGGGGGTTTTCCTGACCCTCACTAAGGGTATGAGGGCCATGGGACCCCTGCAGCACAGGGTGGGCTGTGGAATGCTGTAGCAGCCTGGCACACACTCATGTTAGAAATAGGCAGATTACTGTAAGAACAGCCTCCTTTTCCGTCTTCGCGGTAATTCCATCCCCCCGGTTCATCCCCATGCCGGCGCTAACGCGCTCTCTCTCTGGCAGACGTCTTTTTCCAGTCCCAACAAAGACCTTCCAGTGCCGCTGGGCGAGCTCCTGAGCTGGGTCTCTGACATCAGCAGGTCATGGATGGGCTCGAAGGGAGCCCCGGAGGCGGCAGCTGCTCAGCCGTGCCCACCTGCACAGGTAACGCTGACCTCTCCGATCTGTCCCGGTCCCACAGCAGGTGCGCGGCGCTGACGGCCGGGCTTGGTGGCTTCATTTCATGGATTGTTCTCCCTGTCTCATCCCATCTTTTCTGTTCGCTTTGTTGTAGTGTGGCTGGATGTCCATACCACTTCCCCTCATCGCCGCCATGGAGCCCGTCCCCCGCCCTGAGGCCGGTGGGAGTGCACCTGAGGACACGGGGACGTTCTCCCTCACCCTTTGCACTTGCCAGAGTCCCCTGCCAGAGACTGGGGCCACGGTGCCCAAGCAGCCAATGGCCCAAGAAGCACCCGCAGGGTCACCTGGCCCCCACTTGCCCCACACACTCCCTTCTCCTTGGGGATGGCCTCCTGGTGTGGTGTCGGGCTCACTGCGGATCTCCAGAACATCTCCTCCTCCCCACCCGCTCTCATCTGCCACCTGTAAATCCTGTCATGTTACCCTCTGCCTCTGGTGTCATTATTGCTCTCATAACCCTCTTTGGCTTTGCATGAGGTGCCCCTGCACGCAGCTCCAGGACAGTCCCCGCTTCCGGGGTCCCCCACACCCCGGCCATCACTCATGGGGACACTGGGGGTCCATGGATTACCCAAACACATCTCTTTTTGGGGGCAAAACACTAAACTTGTACATACCACTAAGTGTCTGTAAAAGGAGCAGTGCGGACCCAGGGCTCCCCTGCAAGGGCAGTAAAGGAGAATCCTCTGAAACCAGCCGGCAGCTCTGCGTGATCTGTTCACCCCCTGGCCTTGCCACCGTGGCTGTGGGCTCCCATTGCCTCCTGCAGATTTGTGCCACGGGCTGTATGGGCTGCTGTGAAGTGGTAAAGTCTGTCAGGGTGCTAGGGGTCTGACCAGCTCCTGGGCCTGGATGTACCCATGGTGCTGCCAGGCACAGAGCAGGGCCACGGGGTCGTCCCCAGAGCTGGTGGCACAGCTGACACTGCTGGGAGATCAATGTGGGTGCAGCATTTGACCCCTGGTTTTGGGGAGTGGGTGCTGCTGGCGCTGTAGGGGCTTCTGAGCGTTGCTGGTTTGAGGACAGACCTGTGCCTTCATCAGTGGGGCTCTGGGCTGGGCAGGGACGCTGTCCTCCATGGCACTGTTCCCATGATTGCTGCTACCACTGCCGGTGCCATGGCCTCTGCCTGGTGTGGGCTGTGCTGTGGGTGCTCTCTTTGGGCGGTGGAGGCTGTTGGGGGTGGATGGCAGCGGTCAGCTGTGGGACTTTAGGGGGTTTAGGGGGTTCAGGATATGATGACCTGGCAACCACTGGTAGGGCAGCAGCATTCAGAAGGGAAAACCTGGCAAACCAGGAGACGTCAGTGCAGCCATGGCACAGGTGGCTCGAGGGGTCTGTCCAGCCCAGTGAGGCAGGTGCAGCCCAGGTTGGGATCCCTGAGCACAAGGGTCATCCCACAGCAGCGCCAGGAGCCCCAGGCACTGTGCCAGCAGTGCCAGAGCTGTCAGGACCTTGCAGGACCCCTGCAATGTTCAGGGGTCTCAGATGTGCCAGGACCAGCCAAGTATGTCAGCAGCCCCGGGTGGGGCTGGCCGGGACAGATGGCAGTGGCTGGGCAGGACGTTAATTGCATTGTCCATCAGCAATTAACCGCAGCGTCCGTCTGTCCCCACCAGCAGTGGGATGAGGCCGTTAGGCACAACTGGGCCGGGGGGACTCAGGGGGGCTGCAGGCTGCTGCAGCCATTGAGGGGGCTCAGGAAAGGCTCCAGAACAGCAAGGCATTCCCACAAGCTGCTCGGGGCCCTGCCCCACCTCACTGGCCCCCCAGATATTTCCTTGTGTCCTCCAGATGTTCCCTGCTCCCCCAGATATTCCTTGCCTACCCCTCAACTTCCTGACTCTGCCCCAGGGTAAGTAACCTCTCCTAAAGCTCATGAGAGCACCAAGAGCCCCCTGACCCATGGCCCAGTTCCATGTCGTGGCCTGGAAGCCCCTCACACCCCCACATTCCCAGCACTGGTGGGGTCCAACTCTGTTTCCTGTGAGAAACGCCCCTGCTCCCGGGCCCAGCCTTGGGACTCACATCCATGTGCCAGGGGGGGACCCTTCCCCCCAGACCCCTTCGACCCCATGCCAGGGACCCTCCCTGGTGTGCCTGAGGCAGCGGGATCCCCCCGCAGTGGCTGGCAAAGGAGGGTGAGGAGAGGCGATGCCCTGAGATCCAGGCCGATTGCTCCTGGGGTGAGCCGGCCTCTTCCCCCACACAACACACTGTCCCCTGTCCACGGACACTCCTCATCACCTTGTGTTGCTCCATGTCACCCTCCTGCCCCACCGACATCCCCTGTCCCTCCCACAGCCCCTTCAGTACCGAGCGCCGGCAGTGACCCGGCCAAACTCGTCACCATGGAGAACTCCACGATTTTCCCCATTTTAATGCCCTGCATGTCACCCTGCCCTGCTGCTGCAGAGGCTGGAGCTAACCCTCCCCGCCGCCCGGAGTTAAACCATCCCTCAGAACCGCGGTGGCACGGGAGACACCGAGTGCCTTCCCGGCCGTGCAGGGGTCCCTCGCCCGCCTTCGGGGTGTGAGTGGCAGCACCGCCCCATCCTGGCTGTGCTCCGCCGGGCGGGACCCGTGGCCGCTGTCCCAAGCGTGGCCGTGGCCACCGGCTCGGCGCTGCTGGCACGGAGCAGCTGCCAGCTCGCTGTGCCCACCGCCCCGGGCGCTGCTGGCTCGGCCCCCGCCGCGCCGGGAACGCTCTGTTCAGCTCCTCCACAAAGCCCGGCCGGCCTCTCCCACGCCCCCCCCGAGCCAGGGCGCTGAACCTCCCCATGGCCAGGGACCCCCGGACCCCCCCGGCCGTGCCGCTGAGGCTCGGAGCCCGGGTGAGCCGGCCAAGGGCTGCTGTGCCCCGTGTGAAGCGCTGCGGCTCCGTGCCCTGTGCCGGGGCCGCTGTTGGCTGGAGCGCTGAATCCCACTTTGCCCGGTGTGAGCGGGGTTGGTGCTGTCCCAGCGCTGCCGCTCCGTGTCCCTGAGCCGGGGCCGCTGTTGGCTGGAGCGCTGAATCCCCCTTTGCCCGGTGTGAGCGGGGTTGGTGCTGTCCCAGCCCTGCCGCTCCCTGTCCTGTGCCGGGGCCGCTGTTGGCTGGAGCGCTGAATCCCCCTTTGCCCGGTGTGAGCGGCTTTGGTGCTGCCCCAGGGCTGCCGCTCCGTGCCCTGTGCCGGGGCCGCTGTTGGCTGGAGCGGTGAATCCCCCCGTTCCCGGTGCGAGCGGGCATGGTCCTGCCCCAGGGCTGCAGCCACCGCGTCCTGCCGGGCACCGGGCAGCCGGCGGGCACCAGGGCCAGTCGGACGCGGTGGAGCGGTGCGGGCAGCGCGGTGCGGGACCGGGAGCAGCTCTCAGGCAGCTCCAGAGCTGTTTGTCCCGGCTGTCACGGGCAGCCCGCGGTGTCCGGTGGCCGAGCCGGGACTGGGGCTGCTCTGGACCGGCCCCGCAACGTGCCAGAGCAGGGGCAGCTGTGGGATCCTCACAGGGATGAGCGGGGGGGGACACCCAGCGGGTTCCAGCACCCATTTGGGGTTTGCTGCTCCTCGCTGTCCCGTGTCTCTTGGCACGTCCCAAATGGAGCAGCCGGTGCAGCCGTGCTGGCACCGTGTCTGGGGCAGGCTGGCAGCGATCATTGGAGCTCCAGCCCCAGCAGCCCCAGCTGAGTTTGGGCTGGAAGAGCTTATCCCAGTGCACAAACTGCTATCCTCTGCCCACCTGAGGCAGCATCCTCCACCTGCCCGGTTCCCTGTGCCCAAACCTGGGCAGCAGGGCTGGCACTGTCCCACTGCAGTCCTGCCCTGGGATGGGGGCACACAGGATCAGGGACCACCAGCGTGGGGCAGGAGGGCTGTGGGACCACCTGTGTGTGACTGCACTGGAGCTGCCACAACCCACGGTGGCCCTGGCTGTGCCATCCTGCTCCCTCCCTGCACACTGACCTGGCCCTGGCAGGGGAAGCAAGGTGCTGCTGTGGCTTTTCCAGCTGGTGGGTGGCACTGGTGCCCGTGCTGGGGCAGGTGCCACACTGTGGGGGTGTGGGTTGGTTGGGGCCCTGCTGATGGCATCGTGACAGCAGTGAGCCGTGAGCACACGTCCCCAGTGGGACTGAGCCCTGCTGGTGCTCCAACCATGAGGAGCTACTGCAGCACCAGCACCCAGCACCTGCCTGGTGCCTCTTCCCCTCATCCAGGGAATTCTGGTGGGGTTCCTGACCAGACCCTGGCTGAGGTTCCTCCTGCAGCAGACACATCCCAGCCCCTTCCAGCTCCCAGTGCTGCAGCTCCTGTTCAGCTGCCTTATGTCACTTTCCCCGGGTCCCTCCATGGCAGCAGTGCTTCATCCCTCCTGCACAACAGGGGTTTTATCTCCATTTATCCAGCCCACACTCCCTGGCTCTTTCCCCTGGTACAGTCTCTTGGAGATGTGGTCGTGTCCTTGCCGAGGTGTTGGGCCCATCACCATCACTGTGGCTGTGCCCCATTTCCCTCACAGCACTGTCTCCTCCTCCTTGTGCTCAGCCAGGTGATCTGGCTTAATTAATCAGGGTTAACGACCAGTTAATTACAGGGCTGTGGAAGCAGCGTCACCCTCAGCCTCAGGGTGCAGGCTTGGTGTGATCCCTCCTGCCAGTCCCGCTCTCCACTGGGCCATGAAGGAACTGCTGCCTGTTCGTGCCCCGTGTCCGTGCCAGGGCATTGCTGGTTGTAGATTTCAGTGTTTGCCTGGCATCTTCTCCCATGTGTTGTGGCAAAGTGGCTGCACTGGCAGCACCTGAGGAGCATCTGGTCTGAGACACCACTGCTCCATGCCAGAGCAGGGGATTTTCCATGGGCTGGTTGGTAATTTTTTGCTGAGGGTCAGTTTGATGGGGGTCAGTTTGCCATGGCTTGGTTTGGGCTCATCCAGCAGCTCTGCAGCGCACAGGGTAGGTGACGGGACGCCAGGGACCAGATGTACCCCCAGAGGCAGCAGGGTGAGATCTGGGAGCAATCCCAGCTGAAAAAGGTTTGGAAATTGAGGTGCGCCACAGGAATGCAGAGGAGCTGGAGCCAAGCCAAACCTGCAGGTACTGGTGATGGCTGGAGCACAGGACAGACAGGGGAATCCTGGCCAGGGGAGCTCTGTCCCAGCTGGTGGGGATGGACTGTCCCTGGGGAGACATGGAAATGCTCCAAACCTCCTCACTGTGGAGCTTTGTCTTCTGCCCGTCTGCCAGGACCTGGCGTGCTGTGCCCACCATCCCTCTGCTCTCCCCGCAGGTGCACCGTGCTGCGGGGGACACCAGAGATGGTGTGGAGGGCTCGCTGTGGGACAGGGAGGAGCTGGAGAGGTACAGGCACCACTGGGCACTGCCAGGGGCACTGCCGGGCACTGCCAGGGGCACCACTGGGTGCTGTCAGGGGCACTGCTGGGCGCTACCAGGTGGGCCGTGCCAGCCATGCCCGGGTGTCAACACCCTGACTGGGGAGTGGCTGAACCCTTCACGGGACTCTGGGCCGGTGCTGGGGTGGGGAGGGCGTGAGCTGGCTGTGCTGTGGCCTGCAGGGTGGGAGGGAGCTCAGGTGTGGCTGTGGCACACCTGGTGCAGGTGGGCAGCAAGCCCTGAGTTCAGGGCAGTGTGGGGACAGGGGACAGCGGCCGTGTCCCCCACAGCCCGGTGTGTCTGTGCTCTCTCCCCAGAGCCTGCCTGCGCTCCGAGCAGAGGCTGGAGGTGCAGGAGCAGCTGCTTGCCCTGCGGCACTGGCTGGACGCCGTGGAGAAGCGGCTGCTGGCGCTGCCAGAGCCCGGCACGGCCCTGCAGGTAACGCCTGGCCCCGGGCCATGCAGAGCCGGGCAGGACCAGCCCATGCCTGCACCGAGGCTGCTGAGGTCTTGGTCCTCGCAAGGGAGGAAGGCACCTGGCCACAGCTGGCTGGGAGACCCTGCAGCACAGCCCTGCAGCTGTCTGGGGTCAGGTCCCCTGTGTCCAGCTCCCTGTCCCCAGCCCAAGGGTGCTGCTGGCCTGGAGGGAGCCCCATGGCCCTGGTGGTGCTCAGGGTACCATGGCCTTGGAGCCCTGCTGGCCACAGGGCCACCTCCTGCACTGGTGGCACTGCCACAGCTCAGGGCACTGTTACCTGGGCATTGGAGAGAGGTCAAACACCAGGGGTGCACAGCTGGGAACAGGGGGTATGAGGGATGGACAGCCGGGAACAGGGGGTGTACAGCTGGCCAGAGGGGCTGTGAGGCTGTGTGAGGGGTGTACAGCTGGGAACAGGGAGTGAGTGGCTGTACAGGGGGTGTGCAGCTGGGAACAGGGGGTGTGAGGCTGTGTAAGGGGTGTACACACGGGCACAGGGTGTCTGAGGGGTGGACAGCCAGGCACAGAGGGTGCAGAGCTGGGCACAGGGTGTGTGAGGCTGTGTGAGGGGTGTACAGCCAGGCACAGGGGGTGTGAGGGGTGTACAGCTGGGAACAGGGGCAATGAGGCTGTGTGAGGAGTGTACAGCCAGGCACAGGGAGTGGGAGGCTGTGTGAGGGGTGTCCAGCCAGGTACAGGGGTGTACAGCCAGGAACAGGAGGTGTGTGGGTGTGCACTGGGTGCACACCTGGGCACAGGGAATGTACAGCCAGGCAGAGAGGGTGTGCACCTGTATAAAGGGTGTACAGCCAGGCACAGGCACAGAGGGTGTGAAGCTGTGTGAGGGATGTCCAGCCGGGCACAGGAGGTGTACGGCTGGGCACAGGCGGTGTGTCCCTGTCAGGTCAGGTCGGATGTGTGCCCCCACATTCCGTGTGCTGCTGTGCCCCCTGCCCAGGCGCGGAGCCGCAGCGGCAGCAGCGCGGTGGGGGCTGCCGGCCGCCCCCTCCTCGCCGCCCCTCTCCGGCTCCTTTTGTTGGAGGCCTGGCCGGCACACGGGCTCCCTCGGCACACATGACGGCACAAACTGAAAGGGCCATTCATCGCGGCCCCGGCGCAGACAAAGCCGAGGCCGCACAGAAACCCACCCGGCTCCCGGGATCTGAGGCTGTGCATTCCAGCCGCCCGCTCCCGCCCGGTGCCCCGCGCCGGGCTCCGCTGCCCGGGGCGCCCGTGCCACCCCGAGCCCGGTACCTGGGGCTGCGGAGCGTGCCGGGCGAGCTGCCGGCGGCCGCGGGGGACGGGGGTGGCGAGAGGCTCCGAGCCGCATCCTCACCCCCTGCCCAGCTTCTGCCTGGCATGTCCCGGCCGGGCTCTGTGGGTGCTGTGGGGTGCCCGCAGTACCGTGGGGTCAAACCCCGCTGGGTGCCCAGCCCCTCGGTGCCACCAGCGCAAGGCTCCAGAGCCGTGCGGGGAGGAGGATGATGCCGAGCTGCTGCAGGACGCTGCGGAACCACCGAGGCCCTGGCAGATGCTAATTCCCGGCAGCGTCTCTGGCAGCAGACAAAGCCCCCGGCCCCGCCGCCCGCCGCTCCCAGGAGACCCCAGGGAGCCCCATCCATCAGCGTGGCCGACGCGCCGGCAGCGGCCCCCCGGCTCCCGGGGCCCAGCGAGGGGCACCGTGCGGCTCTGGGGGGCAGCATCCAGTCCTGGGGGGCTCTCAGGGGCTGGGAGGCCGAGCCAGGGCAGGATGGGGATGGGGCTCGCACCACGGGCAGGAGCAGCCCCGGATGGGCACCTCCAGCTGCCCCCTTCTCCCTCCAGCACCCAGGGTGGCAGCGAGGGGTTCTGGAGACCCAGGCCTGCAGCACCCTGGCTCTCAGGGTGGGATTCAGTTTAGCATCTTAACAGCCCGGCCTGACCCCTCTCAAACACAACCCTGCTTCACTGAGCCCCCCAAGCCCCTGGCTGAGGGGTCCCTGCACCCAAAGAGCCCCAGAGAGTGGGGCCAAGCCCCTCAGGGAGCGCAGCAGCCCCTGCCTGAGGGGCCAGAGCCAGGGTGGGGGCTGCAGGCCCAGAGCAGGAGGGGCTGTGGGGCCGTGACACCGTGGGGTGGTCACACCATGGGGATGTGGCACCATGGGGCTGTGTGACCGTGGAGCCGTGATGCCGTGATACTGTGGAGCTGTGACACTGTGGGGCCATGGCACCGTGGGGTTGTGGCACGGTGGGGCTGTGACACCGTGGGCCTCTGCTGTACTGGGGCTCACAATGATGCAGCACAGCCTGGGCTGGTTCTGGTGCAGGTGTTGGTGTTGGTGTAGTTGCTGTTACCGGAGCAGTTCCTGGTTCTGGTGCATGTGCCGGTGTCAGTGTGGTTACTGGTACCGGAGCAGGTACTGGTGCCAGTACAGGTGCCGGTGTTGGTGCTGGTTGCTGGTACCAGAGCAGGTGCCGGTGCAGGTGCTGAGGCAGGTGCAGGGGCAGCAGCAGGTGCTGGTGGGAGCACGGTGCCGCAGCAGGTGCCGGTGTTAGTGCCGGAGCAGGTGCTAGTGCTGGTGCCGATACAGGTGCTGGAGCAGGTGTTGGTGCCGGTGTAGGTGCAGGTGCTGGTGTTAGTGCTGGTGCCGGTGAGAGCACGGTGCCGGAGCAGGTGCTGGTGTCGGTACAGGTGCCAGAACAGATGCCAGTGTTAGTGCTGGTGCTGGAGCCGGTGTCGGTACAGGTGCCAGTGAGAGCACGGTGCCGGAGCAGGTGCCAGTGCCGGTGTCGGTGCCGGTGCAGGTCCCCGGGGCAGCGTGGGGTGCGGGCTCTCGCCCCCCCGGGCGGCGCGGGGCGGGCGGAGGGCCGGCACCGCCCCTCCCCCGCGGGATGGCTGCGGGGCCCCGGGGGTTTCCCCGGTAACGGCGGCGATCGGCTCCCGGAGGGTTAACGGGGGCAGTGTGCTGTGTCCGGGGTCAGACCAGCCCCGCCGAGCCCGGCGCTGCCGGTGCCAGGGTCTCCGCCCGGTGCCCCCGCGCTCCCCCCGCGCCGCGGGCGCGGCGCACAAAGGCGGCGGGGCCGGGGCGGTGGTAACGGGGACCGAGACTCCCCCCGCCGCCTCCGCCCCGCTCCCCCGCGCGGGCCGGGCCCCCCCGGAGCGGTAACGGCGGCGGCGGCGCCCCCGGCCCGGCCCCATGGACGCCCGACGCCGCCGAGGGGTGAGTGCGGGGCGGGGGCTCCGGGGCCGCGGCGTGCGCGGGGCCGGGCGGGGTCCGTGTCCCGCGTGTCCCGCGGGGTGGGGGCGCGGGTCGGGGTCTCCCCGGGTCACCCCGCGCAGCCCTCGGACACGCGGGGTGTGCGGTGGGATGGGAATGCGGTGCCCCGCGGGGCTGCACCCACCGGGACCGCGCCGCGGGTGTGGGTGCGTTTGCCGTGACCGCGCACGGGGGTCGCGCCCGTGGCGTGGGTGTGTGTGTGTGTGCCATGACCGCGCACGGGGGTCGCGCCCGTGGCGTGCCCCACGGCGGGTTGGGCCGAGCGGGGGGCTCAGGGTACCCCGGCACCCACGGCAGGGGCACAGCCAGGGTGGGTGCGTGCGGGTGCACGTGTGCTCCCCACGCGTGTGCGGGGCTGCCACAGGTGTGTCCCGTGTCACGGCTGATGCAGGCGTGGGGGTCCCATCGCTGAACTCCCCCCAGCCCCGAGCAGGGGTGCGAGCGTGGGGTCTGCCTGTCGGGGAGCGCGTGCACACAGCTGGGAGTGAGTGTGTGTGGTGAGTGTGTGCGTGTGTGTTTGCACACGTGTGTGGTGTTTGTGCGTGTGTGTTTGCACACATGTGGTGTGTGTGTTTGCACACGAGTGTGGTGTGTGTGCGTGTTTGCACACGTGTGTGCTGAGTGTGTGCGTGTTTGCACACGTGTGTGCTGAGTGTGTGTGTTTGCACACGTGTGTGGTGTGCGTCTGTGTGTTTGCACACGCGTGTGGTGAGTGTGTGTGTTTGCACACGTGTGTTTGTGTGTACACACGTGCGCAGGGGCGTGTGCCCGGGGCAGCAGCACTGCGGCTGCGGCAGGGGGGCTGCCGGGGGAGGGTCCTGCCGGGTCACGCCGGGGATTTATGGCTGCGGCAGGGCTTGCAGGCTGGAGAGGCCACCTGCCCGTCCCCCCCTCGGTGCCCCCGGCCCCCGTTCCCTGGGCAGATGCTCCTCTCTGGCTGCTCCTCGTTAATCCAACGGAACGGACGATACCGGGCGGGAGCATCTGCCTCTCCCCTGCTGCCACTGCCGCGTCCCCTGCCCAGACGCGTGGGACGGGCACGCTGGGCACCGCCTCGGGGTCCCGTCCCTCCGGCCGTGTCCCCTCTGCCTGTCCCGGTACCCTGCCTCTTGGCAGCCCTTTGCTGGGAGACCCCCAAGACTGGAGGGCGAGGTCAGGCAGCGCCGTGGAGTGAGGGGTCGAGCCAAGTGCAGCCCGGCGGCACCTGGGGGTCCCGCGATGGTCCCGGTAACGCGCATCCCTGGCTCGTTGCAGGCCGGGATTTGAGGCGGGGGCCCGGCGCCCGCGCCATGGGGAACTCGGTGAGCCGGCCCAGCTGCCTGGGCGAGAAGAGCCGGCGGCCGGAGGAGCTCCTGCGGGAGCCGGGGCTGGACGCGGGGCAGCCACCCGCAGGAGGCGTCGCGGAGGCCTGGCCGGCGCTGCTGGAGAAGGCGGCGGTGCCGGTGGAGAATGGCTGGAGCCCGGGGCCCGGTGTCGCCCGGAGCCGGCCGGGCAGCCCGGTGCTGAGGCGCAGCCAGTCCGAGGTGGCTGTGCAGAACGGGGGTGCGGCTGCGGTCAGGGGACAGGTGGGGGGCGCGACCTGGACCCCCCCCCGGGCCAGCGCCCCCCGCAGCACCTGGTCCTGGAAGCCTGTCACCACCCGGGAGGTGACGGAGGTGACCGAGGTGACCGAGACCATCGTGACGGAGATCGTGGAGGTGACCGAGTACCCGGCGGGTGACAAGGGTGGTGAGCCCGTGGTCACCCGCACGGTCACCGTGCTGACGGAGTGCGTGGGGGAGCTCGCTGCTGCTGCTGCTGGACACACGGATGGCACCGAGGTGACCGACGGACAGAGAGTCTTGCTGGGAGGACGCTGTGCCAGACTCTGCGCCACAGGGCTGCCCTCCAGCACGGTTTTCTCCTGGCCTTGGGCTCGTGTGGACTCGCTGTCCGTGCCCTGGTGTGGGCTGGGCTGGTGGCACTGCTTATGCTGGGCACCCAGCCTGGTGCTGGAGGACAGGGAGCTCCTTTCCCTCAGCTCTGGATGGAGCAGCCCATGGGTCTGGAGGGATCCAAACGGCACTGAGAGTGCAGCCCCTGCTTTGGGGAGCCCTGTGAAGGATGCCAGGGAGGACCCCATGGGCTGGACAGGGTCCCAGTGTCACCACTGTCACCTTGGGGAGAGGGCATGGTGTGGGGGTTGCTTCCCAGCCCCATGGCTGCCCTCCACCCACCCACACAGGCGGCTCAGCCACCTCTCCCCACAGGCGTCCTCACGGGCTGTGCCCGTCCCAGAGGAGGCAGCAGAGCGGGGCCAGGAGACGCTGGAGCGGCTGCTGGCCTGGGTGGCCGACATGGAGGAGCTGGTGAGCAACCAGAAGCCGCCATCAGCGGAGGCCAAGGTGGTGAAGGCGCAGCTGGAGGAGCAGAAGGTCAGCAGGGCCAGCCGGTGTGTCCCGCCCACGCATGCCTGTGTGGGGATTAGGGGGCCAGGGTTCCAGCCCAGGGGTGGGAGAGGTGTGCAGGAGTCCCCAGCGTGGTGTCCTCCATCCCTGCAGCTCCCTGGGCTCTAGCCCAGGACTGTGCCGGGGTTCGAGGGGTGCACAGGCGTCCCCAGCGCAGTGTTCCCTGTCCCTGCAGCTCCTGAAGCGCCTGCTGGAGGAGCGGAGGCCACGTGTGGAGCTCGTCCTGCAGGACAGACTGACGGTACCCGAAGGCAGCGCCGGCCTCTTCAGCCTCGGGGAGAGGTGGGACAAGCTGATGCAGGAGGCTGAAGCCAGGTGGGTCAGGGGCCAGGTCCTCATCACTGGGCTGGCATCACCATCCTGCTGGCACAGGGTCTGCCCTCTGGTGTCCCCCACACGGGGTCTCTGTGACACCCTGTTGTCCCTGTGCTCTGCCCCACTGGCACTGGGGCCACCACAATGGAGGGACCGTCCCTGTCACATGTGCTGGGGCTGCACAGGAGCAGCGGCTCCAGGGCTGCACGGACAGTCTGTCACACAGCCCTTCCCCCTGGCCCCTCTGTGGGGACATTGCCCCCTCTGTGGGGATACTGGCGTTGCTGTGTCCCTCACTTCAGGGCACCACGGGGCATGGGCATGCTGATGATGGGGAGAGGGGGCTTTGCTGGCCCGGACACGGTCACTGCCCACCTCACCAGCCCTCCTGGTGCAGGTATGGCTGCCTGGAGCGGATCCTGCCGGCAGCCCAGGGCTTCCAGGAGGCCGTGGATGCCTTCCAGGAGTGGCTCGGTGCCACAGAGAGGCAGCTGGCCCAGCTCTGGCGTGCTGATGGCTGTGTTGGCCGCGTGCAGGACGCCCACCAGCAGACCCAGGTGGGCACAGGTTGGGCGTGGGGTGGGCACAGGGCGGACACCAGCACCTGTGTCATCGCTGGTCACTGCTACAGGCCCTCTGTGAGGAAATCCGCGGGCGGCTGGGGGAGCTGGATGGAGCCCTGGAAAGCGGGCAGCGCGTCCTGGAGCTGGTGACAGGCGAGTGGCAATGGCTGGGAGGGGTGGCCCACAGGGACTCGGGATGGGACAAGCACAGACAGAGGCAGCCCAGACCAGCAAGGGGGCCCCTGGGCACTGAGGGTCTTTGGGGTGTGCTGATCCCCACTGGGAGCTGTGGTGTTGTGTGAGGGGGCAGGCAACACCCCAGGGTTTGCGGAGGGGACAGGACAGAGCCTGTGAGTCAGAGCCATGGTGGGGGCAGGGTTCAGTGGCGAGGTGGGTCTTGCTGACGGAAGGATGAGAGGCCAGAGCTGGATCTGGGAGCAGGAGGAGCAGGGATAGGAGAGGGGAAAGGTCAGGACAGAGTGATTGCCACGTGGCTGGAAGCTGTTGGTGTGGCCAGTTCCATGTCCACGGGTGCCAGTGAGGTGGCACTGATGGCAGTGTCGCGGTGGCACTGATGACGGTGTCACGCTGCCACAGGGGAGGAGGCCCAGCTGACGCAGGAGAAGATGGAGTCACTGAGGATGCGCTACCTCATTGTGGGCCAGAGCAGCGCTGACACCGCTCACCGGCTGGGGCAGACCCTGGAGGCCTCGTCTCGCCTGGGCACGGCCCCTGAGGACCTGGCACTGTGGCTGAGCCGCATGGAGAAGGAGCTGGGCGAGCAGGAGAGCCAGCAGGATGGCCAGGAGCCCTCGGTCACGGCCAGTGACAGGGAGAAGGTGTGGAACACTGGGCTCCCTGAGCCCCTCACCATTCCCAGCATCTGTCCCAGTGCATTCACACCCTCCCTGGCTGACGTCTGCCCCTCCGCTGCAGTTTGAGCAGGTCCTGGAGTCCCAGCTCAGCCGCGTGGCCAGGTTGGGTGAGCGGCTGGAGGAGATTGGCCACGTGCAGTTGGATGCTGAGGCTCTCCGCTCGCAGCTCTCCGAGCAGAAGGTGGGTCTGCAGCAGTGCCCAGGGGTACAGGAGGCACTGGGCTTGGCATCCCCATCCCTGCCAGGAGCTGGCACCCACCTGTGGCTCCATTCCAGCTGCTCTCTGCTGAGATCCTGCATTGCCGGGGCCTGGTTGAGCGTCTGCTGGGGTTCTCGGAGCCACTGCTGCGCTGCTGCCCTGAGCCCCTGCGGCAGCGCCTTCAGGTGAGCTGCAAGGGTGCCAAGGGACATTGCCAGCACCCAGAGATGGCTGTGCCCTGTGTGGTGACTCCCTGTCTCCACAGCCATCAGTGCAGGCGCTGCAGGAGCGCACGGAGCAGCTTTCCCTGCGCAGCGGCGCCTGTGCTGTGCAGCTGGAGCACGCCCAGTCCCTGCTCACCCAGTTCTCTGAGGCCCTCGAGGAGCTGCTGCCCTGGCTGGAGGAGACACAGGCCCTGGGGGTGCAGCTCTCGCCCAACGCCATCAGCTACGAGGCCTTCAAGGAGCAGCAGGCGCTGCTGCAGGTGTGGGCAGGACAGGGCAGGTGGGAGTGGAGAGGTCGTGGGATGGGGGTGGCACCACCATGGGCACCATCGGGCTGGGACACCCAGTGAACAGGAGCCCTCTGGGAGCTGCACCGGGTGCAGCAGCACATCCCCGTGGGGTGAATCCCGCGGGGCACATCCCACACCAATGTGCCCCCACGGCTCTTCCCCGCTGCCAGAGCCTGCGGGAGGCCATCGCCGAGCACCGGCCACTGGTGGGGAAGCTGCAGCGCGTGTCGGCACAGCTGCTGGAGCTGAGCCCCGAGCAGGGAGCCCCATTCCAGCGGCGCTGGCAGGAGCTGGAGGAGCAGTATGGCCACATCCGCGAGCGTGTGCGCCAGGCGGCGGCTCTGCTGGAGGATGCCCTGCCGCGATACAGCCAGGTATGGACACCGCTGCCCTGGTGGGGTGCGTCCCCAGGGCCGTACCCTCGAGTTACCGGGCTGGTCCGCAGCTGTCGGAGCGCATGGACCTGCTGCTGGAGTGCCTGGAGCGGCTGCAGAGCCGGCTGCAGAGCCAGCCCCCTGTCCGCGGCGACGCGGCCCACCTGAGGGAGCAGATCCGAGAGAACAGCCTGGCCCTGGGCGAGCTGGAGAAGCTCGGGGTGGCCCTGGAGGGAATCCGAGCACAGGGTGAGGAGCTGCTGGCCACTGTGCAGGCAGTCAGCTCCGACGCCGCGGACAGAGGTACCGGCACGGAGGGGTGGGCACGGCATGGCCGGCAGGAGATTCGTGTCCCTGTCAGGGCAGTGTGTGGGTGCTGGGGCCCTCACAGCACCCCAATCCTTGACCCACTGTGCCCTGCAGGGATCCAGGAGCGCACAGAGCAGCTGCTCTCACAGTGGGGCTGCCTGCGCGGCCGCTGCCAGGAGCGGGAGCGGTGGCTTCGGGAGCTGCTGGCACTGGCCGAGCGCTTCTGGCATGGCCTGTCTGAGCTGGCCGTGGCGCTCAGTGACACCCAGCAGCTGGTGCTGGGCCTGGAGGAGGCTGGCAGCGAGCCCGAGGCCATCCGCACCCGGCTGCGCACCATGCAGGTACGACTGGGCAGTGCCATGGCACGGGTAGCCTCTGGTGTGGGCAGTGTCCTGGGCAGCCCTGGTGTGGGCAGCCCCAGGTGTGGGCAGCCCTGGTGTGGACAGCCCCTGGTGTGGGCAGTGACCTGGGCAGCCCAGGTGTGGGCAGCCCTGGTGTGGGCAGCCCTGGTGTGGGCAGTGCCCCAGTGTGGGCAGTGCCCTAGGCAGCCCCTGGTGTAGGCATTCCCAGGTGTGGGCAGTGCCCTGGGCATTCCCAGGTGTGGGCAGTGCCCTGGGCAGCCCCAGGTGTGGGCAACCCCTGTGTCGGCAGCCCTGAGCCCCGTGCCCTGCACAGGCTCTGCGGGAGGACATTGACGCGCTGCAGGGTGAGCTGGACACGCTGGGCAGCCTGGGCGTGGAGTTGATGGCATCCTGTGGGGACCCTGACAAGCCTGATGTCACCAAGAGCCTGGATGATGTGAGTGTCCTTGGGGCTGGGGTCAGGGAGGGACATCCTGGGGGTGTAGGGATGCTGCTTGTGGGGGTGGCATGTCCCTAATGGCCAGCAGTGCCACTGACCCCTACAGTGCTCCCCACTGAGCCCCACACAGCTCCTATGCCCTCACACTCCCGTGGTGTACCTGGATGTCCATGTGGTGCCACCGCTGTGCACCTGGCACTAGTGATTCCCACTCCCTCTACCCCGCTGTGGCACCCCTGTCCCCCGTGCCCTGTCCACCCTGTCCCCCACATCCTGTACCCCTGTGCCCTCTCCACCCTGTCTCCCATGTCCTGTCCCTCTGTGCCCTGGCCCTGCTGTGGCACCACTGATCCCCGTGCCCTGTCCACCCTGTCCCCTGTGCCCCGGCCCCACTGTGCCCCTGTGCCCTGGCCCTGCTGTGCCCCAACTGACCCCTGTGCCCTCTCCATCCTGTCACCCTGTGCCCTGTCCACCCTGTACCCCACATTCCTGTCCCCCTGTGCCCCGGCCCTGCATTGGCAACACTGACCCCTGTTCCCTGTCCACCCTGTCCCCCATGTCCTGTCCACCCTGTCCTCCTGTGCCCCTGCCCCCTGTGTCCCCACTGACCCCCGTGCCCGGCGCAGCTCTACTCCTCCTGGCACAGCCTGAGCCGGGTGTGGACGGAGCGGAACGGGCGCCTCGAGGAGCAGCTCCAGGCTGCCCTCAGCTACCAGGACACCATGCAGGTGGGTTTGGGGGCAGATCCCCCATGAAGACGGCAGTGTCACCCTCCTGTCCCCTCTCAGGGGTCTGAGGGACCATGGGGCCACCACGGGTCCCCAACCCTGCGTGTTCCCTGTCCCCAGCGGCTGCTGGAGTGGCTGGACGCGGCTGAGCTGCGCATCGCCGAGGAGTTCCTGGTGGGAGGCGACCTGGACATGGTGCAGCAGCAGCTGGCCGAGCTCAAGGTGCCGAGATGTTCTGTGCTGGGCTGGGCTGGGCTGTGCCAAACTGTGCTGTGCACACCAGTCTGTTCTGTGCTAAACTGTGCTGTGCCGTGCTAAACGGTGCTGTGCCACACTGGGCTGTGCTGTGCCATGCCGGGCCGTGCTGTGCTGCACCAAACCATGCTGTGCCGTGCCGAGCCCTGCTGTGCCGTGCCAAACCATGCTGTGCAGTGCCAAACCATGCTGTGCCACACCATGCCCTGATCCCTGGGGGCTGGCAGGGGCAGGGAGGGCAGCGGGTGCTCCAGGCAGAGGTGACATGGATTGGGATGGCACCTTGGACAGTGCCCGTGCCCCAGTGCGCTGGGTGGCCAAGTCCTGCCTGGGGTGGCCAGGTCCTGTCCCCAACGAGTCCCTGAGGTGCTTGGGCACCCCTAGAGGAGCAGCTCAGGGCCCGGTGCCTGTGCTGTGCCCTGTGGTGCCGTGGGATTGGGCTGACCCTGTCACCAACCGGTGCCACCTGGCAGGAGTTCAAGCGGGAGCTGTACCAGTGCAAGGTGGATGTGGAGAGCATGCGTCACCAGGGGGGTACGGGGCAGGGGGAACCCCCGGCCACGCTCTGCGACTTCCGCCAGCGCTGGGACCATCTGGAGGAGGAGATTGTCAGCAGACAGGTGGGCAGGGGCACGGGGGGCACAGGGCAGGTCTGGCAAGTGGGGAGGGGGCACAGGGGGCACGGGGGAGATGGTCAGCAGACATGTGAGCAGGGGGCATAGGTTGCATGGGGGGCACAGGGGAGATCATCAGCAGACAGCTCGGCAGGGGGC